>CAHIKZ030002557.1:1702500-1707500 GCA_903632075.3 Acanthosepion pharaonis
TGTCACAGCAATCTCTCTCTCTCTCTCTCTATATATATATATATATATATATATATATATATATATATATATATATATATATGTACACGCACCCGCGCACGCACAAATACACACACACACACACACACACACACACACACACACACACACACATATATATATATATTATCTGGCGATAGCGATTAAATACAAAAACTAAAAAAACGTTACAAGTAGAGAAATCCTTATCAATTTAACATGTTTTTTTATATTTTGTTTCATGAGAAAACATTTGGAAAGTGAAGCGTAATTTGATTTGTAATTTTTAAATTATACGTTGTTTTTCTTTTATTGTATCTTTTTCAGGTGATCCTTTCATGCCGTTTCTATGTACATGTGCATGTATATATGTTGCAGATATTGCGAGCGCCTCTTCTATAACCCAAGCCATCTGTGTATTTAGTTCTGCAGAAGACAGCGTGATATCAGTGTGTATTAAAAAATGGATATGTTCTTATATATTGAATGCATGATAGATATGAATAATATTAGATATAAATTGATCAGGTCAATTATTGAAGAGTAATCAATATTTATACACATCGCAAATGCATGATAAAATAAACTTGCTTTAAATATGATGTTTGTTACACTCTTTTGCGACTATATACTCTTGGGAAATGTACAACTATCTTTTCTCATACAAGATAGCATTTTAATAGCAAGACAGAATGAGTTCCCTCTTACCGTGTTTTGCAACATGTCTAGGTTTTGACATGTCTAGTCATCCATATTTCAACTGTCCAATAACGGTCATCTGATGTTTTATCATATTTGTCCATCAATATCTCAACTATGTCATTTTATGCCACAAACCTTTCGCTATATGAGGAAACGTGGAAAATATATCGCACTTCAATATGTTTTTTTTTTTTTTTTTATTTACGTTTGCTTATTTAGATTTCAGCTCTCCTTTGAGTTTTCCGTAAACTTAAGCTGGCTTTCATCACATAAACGGAACTAAATCGATACGTATTTTAACTTGGTTGACTAGTAAAAGACACGCTTTATAAGCAAAGCAAATGTCAATATATTTTCAGTAAAATAATATTTTCGCAAATCTAGTTAAGCGATCATTAAATTCCTTCGGTAATTGCTCCTTCGTTGACGGCAAGGTGATCGAATTACATATCTAAATTGTCTTTTTTTTAATTTTCCATTTAAATATCTTTATTTATTTGAAAATATATTCAGTTTGAATACAGGAGCTGACATTAAAAATTGCTTGAAAATGTCACAGATTTTGCATTTTACGTTTTTCTTGTTAGCTAGGTTTGTTACTAGAAAACATATTATATATCTCCCACTGGCGGTGTGAAGAATAGAAGCTGCTAATTTTTATTCTTTTATTTCACAGCTATAGCAGCATGCAACGAAAGTTAAGAAGACTCAGCATCTATTTTATAATCTACACGGTGGGGGAAAATAAGTAGGCATTAAAAATTGATAATAAAATCCATATTCCTATTACAAATTTATTGAAACAAATAATACAGAACCAATCCAAATTTAATTATATAATCAAATTAAGAGCATTAGTTATGTTTCATCTTTAAGCCAAACTTGGAATAACTTATTTTTAAATTTTCTGAGTTTTAAAAGCACATACAATTCATAATTTTTTGTTTCCAAGGATACAGAGAAATCCAATCATTTAGACAGGGTCGGTACCGTGTTCATTTTTATTAACTATTATTGTATCAATTATGAATTAGATTCGAAAAAGAGGTTAAGTCTAGGTATTGTAGGAGTGCATTTTTGAATGGATTTTGACATCCGTTCAGCACATATCGTCTGTTAAGTTTTTATGAAGGGAGAAAAAATTTTTTCCTGATATATATATATATATATATATATACACATATATATATATATATATATATATATATATATATATATATATATATATATATATATATATATGTTATAAATAAAAAGAAAGAACAGTAAGATATAAAATTTTTTAACTATATTTTAAATCAATTAAATAACCATATTTTAAATCAATTAATTTATATATATATATATATATATATTGAGGCATGTTTCATTGAATAATTTAGACACCTTTTTCTAATTATTTTCAATTGTATCCTTTCATATTCACGGACAATCTTTTTGTTGTCATCAGTAAAGGAAGAGAAAATCACCATGTTGATGAGAGTGTGTAATTTGTCACTGGTTATTTCAATTTGTCTTCTCACAGGGATAAATTTAAAATTCAAGATGTTGGTATCCTTGTAAGCTGATGGATCATGTACTTTTGTATATTTTGCTAGCATGTTTTCACTGAATTATTTAGTGGAACTTGTCTCAATAAAAAACGTCTCACTGGAAACATGCTGCCACCATATACGTAATTTAAACTCCATGTTCCCGCAACTTACCAGAATAACAAGATCTGGAATTTTAAATGTAGCTTGTGAGAAGGTGAACTGAAATAGCCAATATCAAATTGCAGCCTCTCATTAACACAGCGATTTTCTCTCTTCATTTAATAATCACACCAATAAGCATATCCGTGAATATGAAGCGATCCAAGTGAAAATAAGCAGACAAAAACGATGTAAAGTATTCTATGCTTATATATATATATATATATATATATATATATATATATATATATATATATATATATATATGAAAAAAATATACGGTAAAAACAAACAAAAATCCTAATATGCAATTATGCTGTTTTAATGTTAATATAATGCCAACGTCGGACGTTTCGGTTTAATAGACCATCTTCAGAACATATTCATAAAACATAATTAACATTAGACTATATTTAATTCAACATGAAAAAGACGATTGACACAAGAGGAAGACTAATCCAAACAGATAACGACGTGATCATATTAAAACGGAACACTGATGTTATAAAAAAATTTCAGTTATCTGTTTGGATTAGTCTTGGTCTTGTGTCCATCGTCTTTTTCATGTTGAATTGAATATAGTCTAACGTTAATTATGTTTTATGAATAAGTCCTGAAGATGGTCTATGAGACCGAAAAACGTCCGACGTTGACATTATATTAACATTAAAACAGCATAATTGCATATTAGGATTTTTGTTTGTTTTCCCGTATATTTTTCTTCATACTGTCGGATCTATATCCATATATTTACACACACACACACACACACACACACACACACACACACATATATATATATATATATATATATATATATATATATATATATATATATATATATATATATATATGCGTCCAAATTTTAACTCCTACGAGAACTGAAATTACATAACAAGATATTATTTGTTTCTAATGAATTTTTCCTGTTTCCTATTACTATGCTTAGTTTTTAGAAGGTACGTTTTCCTATTCAAATATAAAATTCGGATTTTTATGCCGTATTTTCATTCGTTCGTTAAATCAATTCCCTTATATTTAAATGTTCATAATGGTTTGGTTTCGGAAATTGGTAACTACAGTTTGTTGGGATGTCCTTATCACTAAAAATCACATTCTGTCATCTTACTGCTGATATATAGTTCTTTCTTCTTTCTTTCCGTTAATATATTCGCTGCCAAGTGGCTTAAATTTATTTTCTATGGTTACGATCAACAGTGTGCCAGCTGCATATCCTTTGTTGTTAGGATTGTGCCTGTCTATAACAGATTCTGTTTCGATGGCTACATAGCTCGCCTCACAGTAAGGATTAAATAAATCCTGCGAGAAAGCACATCCTTGTCTCGAGACCGTTTGTATATTTGTGTATTTACTGAATTCATTTCCTATCTGTAAGCAGGCGGTTTTGGATACGATTTGAAACGTTCTGGATGATTCTAATAAATTTCCAAAACAAATCAAGTACTTTTAGCATTTTAAATAGTTCTTAGTGTTAAAAATTATCAAGCGATATTGCATAATCTATATAACATGGGTACATATGTTTCAAGAAGCTTTATTCTTTCATTTAATGAAGAATTATGTTTTATGAGAAAATTGAAGCAGAAAAATCGTGAAATTCTCACGGATATTCCTAGAAAGTATAAATGTGCAAAAGAGTCGGGTCATAAGGGATGCTATCTGTTTTACCCATAATTATAATGGATGGTGACGAAACAGGGAATTGTGTGTAGAGTAGTGGCTATGAGTGAGTGAGAAAATCAATTGGTGATGAAATTTGATCAAGTATCAAGGCTGACTTATCGAACTCTCAGGCCTTCGGGCAGAGAGGAACCCAGACGAGGCTATGCCTAAGAGTAGAGACTCGTCTGGGGAGGTAGACAAACAGGACCTATTGTATGCATGGTCTACGGAGAATTGTTGCCTGAGCCTTCGGATCGCCGCACATAATAATTGGCCAGGTGCCACGTCCTACCTTATGTTGAGGTCGGTTGAATACTAGCTTGATCAAGTACAATGATACATATCAGACAGATGGATGATCCAGTGGAACAGAAAGAAAGGAGGAAAGCACGAAACGTGTGAGAAAGGAAGTAAAACACATTTCCTTTTACCCCGTATAACAGTAAAATATATGAAAAAAGAATAAATTGCTACGTCAGTCTTGTTATGCCGAAATTTTCTCCTTTGAAAATATAAATTCAAATTAATACATTTACCTAGGACTGAAATACTAAACATCGCTAACTGATTTAAATACATAAATCCTTCGTCAGTAAAGCCAGCACAGATTTTAAATAGGAAATGTAATGAAAAAGTAAGAACAACTGAGCGTGTGAGTAACGATGAGATCTTACAGAGAATGCTAACAAGGAGGAGGCTTATACTTAACTAGCAGTAGAGCCCGGCGTTGCCCGTGGGTGTAACAGTAAGAGATAGATCAAGTATCGACCATCATAAAGATTGAAAAATAAAATTGACAAAGATTATTGTTTAAGGTTGACGGACACGCATGTCTTAATTAGTTTTGTTTTGTTTTTGTTTGTTTTTTTTTGGGGGGGTACGAATTGGTTAAACCAAAACTCA
>CAHIKZ030002557.1:1715000-1807500 GCA_903632075.3 Acanthosepion pharaonis
TAATCTCAGATATCATTTCATATCAAGTCAAGATAAGTGACAATTATGCTTGCCATCTCTGTCAATTTATAAGTAAATATATAAATAAATAGTGATTTTAAATTTAATTCCTTTCGATAGACAATATAATTGAAAATGACATTGTTTTTGTTTTTTGCCTTCCAAATTCAACGAAGAACAATCTATGTATAAAATTCTGTGACTTCCGTTAGTCCGTCCGTCTCACTATCTAAATTAGCCATCCATTGATCGGTCGAAACCAAATTTTGGACAGAAGTGCGAATAGGTAAGGGGTATAGAATAGAGTTTGTTTTAGGTTAGCTTAGTACAAAATAAGTTTATTACTTTTTTGGAAAAAAATTAAGTTTCAATATTTAACATACAAAATGCACCCACTATTTTAAAAAGAAATTAATTATTAAAATAACAAATACTTATTTAATAAAAAGCAATATTAATTTTTTAATATCTTTTCTTTAACATGTTATATATATAAAAGGATCAAGTTTCCAGTTCGCCCTGCGTTTGCGTGATCCATAAACGAACCACAAGGCCAAACGTTTGAAAAAGTTTGAATTTGGCTCCAGAAAGAAATATTTACATATGACCAGTTGTACATTGCATGCTCAAGAGTAAGAAACCCTAAGAACTCTTTCTTTACTGTTAAAAAGGAAAGAAAATTTTTTTTAATAATTTTTACCAGGTATTCCTATAAAATTAAAGAAATTATTAAACCTCGAATAATTTTTTTTACCAAAGTATTTTTCCAAACAAATTATCTTCTTCAGATTTTATCGATTGGTTTGCGATATTGAATGAAACGCAGAGTTTTTAAATTGAAAATTGATGCCAGGCAGGATTCTGGATAGATAGCAAAAGAAAAAAATAGTGAGAGATACAAACAATAGGAAGTTGTGGAGATCCGCAACGCCTTGAACGGCACAGCACATAGAAGATACGACAAGTTTGTCATGTAGTAGGATAAAGTTTGCATTTTTTTTAACTCTAATCTACTGTGTAAGCTGCCATTGGGGTAAAAACCTAAAGTATGTTAGTGTACTCGAAATTATATCTTAACTGCCAAGTAGTATTTAGGACTGATACATTAGTCATTACTAAATGGAAATTTTATATGACTCAACATATATATATATATATATAAAGATATATATATATAAAGATATGAAGACATTTTTTTATTTTTAAACATTCTTTTTATAGATACAAATGTTTGAGTAAATGCTCTGTTTGTAATAAACAATATTAATAACTTTTACCGACCTGTATGTCTGAGAAATTTTCATTGTGTGACGTCCCCCCGCCACTCGTTCGTTCGTTCGGGTGTCGCCGCTCCAAGCGTGACGTCCGCTTCTCTGCGTCAGTCGTGCTATCCCGTCCTGTGACGACCAACTGGCTTGGTATTGGTCGCGACACCCAAATGTGACGTTCTAACGAAGTAACTACTTTGATCTCCAGTCTGCCTACTCACGTTGTGAATTGATCTTAGGCAGACGAAATCAATCAGTCCTCGGGGCCGTAATGCAAGTCGAGTTCGAATAAGGGTGGTATCGCACAAATATGTGTAAAAGAAAAGAAAATAATAACTCGAAAAGTTCAAATGTGTTAAAAAGGATAAAAATATTTTATATCTGGTTGCTGAATATAGGACTATGTCTATCTCCCGATCCGCTATATGGATTCGTGACACGTTGTTTATGTTAGGCGAGTCTTAACATCTTAAGTTGTCTGTTCTTTAAGAAACTAGTTCTTGGTGTGTCTTCAGGCGAAATTCGTAAAACTTGTTTTGATGGTGTGGGTCTAAGTCGCTCTTCAAAAATAAATTGTTCTTGGATTGAAGATGAGTTCGGAATTGCGTGAATCTTTCAAGTCAGTTATCTACGAGGCGGGACCCACTTCAACTGCGAACTGAAAACTCTTGAAACTGGAAACTGAACTGAACTGAACTTTGCTCGCTGCGATTTTGCTTATATGGACGCCGACCAAAACCGGGGTGGGCTTTGTCGGGGTTTGAGGTTCCTTGATAATTACAAATCCACAATCCCCTTCTTTAGTTTTCGGTCAGGAAAAATATATTATTTCCATTTTTGGAAGTCTTCTCTTACCCCCACCTTCATTAGTTCTTATATGGGTCTCTTACCAGACGCACAGAGGGCGTCAACGGTTTTCCTACTCCTTCGCAGTAACATCTCATACCTATCCCCTTAATGGGTGGTAGCAGGCCTCTCCCCATGCATCACTTGATCACCTCCGCCTGTTTCTCGTTAACCTTCATCCAATTGGTGTTCGACAGTGTGAGTGTGACCAGACTAGCCTTGCTTTTAAAAAAAATATCTTGCTCAAAGAAAAAAAAAATTATCTTCTCTTTTTCTTTTTTTTTTCTATTTCCTTTCTTTCTTTTTCTTTTCTCTCTTACGACCCGTAGTGTGATAACCTCAATTCCTATCCCAAAGTCACTTTCATATGGACTTCGTCAATCAGATTTTCGACAGCACCAAGTGGCTGGCCAAACAGACGCATTCACTTCTCGGCGCCAACCACTGATACGATGGAACGACTTCGCCATTTTTCTGATAATATTGTTTCGTTCATAGTCAACTTTCCACACTAAATAGACACCTTGTCTAACGATATCTTTCCATCGACAAAGACTTAACCTATTTTCTTTGTCTTTTTTTTCAGCTCGTGTGTGGTCAAGGCATTCCTATTTCTCGGTCACGGAAAATCTTTTTCCCGATAATATAAGTTCGCCACCATGACACAGTTAATTTTTTATCTATTCAAAACTCTGTATCTGGTTACTTGACCCACCTGGAGTTTGTCAAATGGCCATAAAAATTTTCACCATTCTTCATTATCAAAATAACATCGCTAAATGCCCCTTTTGTGATGGCTTTCCTTTATCATCTAAGTTTCAACTCTCGCCTCTCTTTTTCTTTCTTCTTTTTTCTTTTTTCTTGCAGCCCTAAATGGTGTCACAGTTGAAAATATTCGTCCTCCGACAGGAATCGAACCTGTATCCTATACGGCACCGTCATATATTTATCTATGAAAATTTCTCGGATATCCAGGCCGGTAAAGGTTATTAATACTGTTTATTACAAACAGAGCAGTTACTTAAATATTTGTATCTATAAAATAATGTATAAATATAAAAATGCCTTAAAATAATTCTCGGACTTTGTCCATTTCATTATATATATATATATGTATTCATTAAAGAATATGAACAAGTAAATATTAACAATATTAACTACAATGTGCTAACAGTATTCGGAAATTAAAAAACAACCCTACCACACATTAAGATATACACATAACGCACACACTCAATTAAGCTGAAAAATCGAATGATCCTTGATAATGGCTAAAGGTATAGACGAAAGCGCTCGGAAATATAAAACATTTGGACAGTTCTTACACACCCTTTGTCCAGAAATGAAAGCTCTTGTACGAACACACGAAAAATTAAATAAAAAGCTCAACCGTAGTATCTTGTCTCTCGTTTTTAATGAAACAGGCATACAGGAAGGGTTGCTGCTAAGTATGCAAAATATATATATATATATATATATATATATATATATATATATATATATATATTTTCTTCGTATTATATTTGACGTACTCTTTTCTTTCCTTTCTTATTGCTTATTTCAAATATTGTCAATTCTGTGCTTTCTTGCCAATTACATTTCACACAGATAGGGTACCAATAGACATTATATCAATGCAGGATATATGTCAAAACTGTGTCTATGAATGCATAAAACCCTTTAGTATATTTATGCTTTCTTGTTGATGATGACCCTTTTCATCAACCTTTATAGGAAATACTTTAGTTCTACAACTATCGGATCTTTTCCAGCTCATCCTGATATATATTTGACAATTTGACATGCAATCAGAAGATTCATATACAGGCTATTCTGTTTTCGCTTCGGGATACTTGCCTATTCGAGGTTAGCCAATCCCTATTGCAGACTCTCGCTCAGGCACATTTGTGTTTGTTCAACACGCACAGAACCAACCTGTGGTTTATACTTCAACTATGCTGAGCAGACCTTAGTTAAAGTTTCTGGGAGAGGCGTGTTATCTAGCATGATCAGCAATCTGAAAAAGGCTAGCACACTCAAAGCCTCGGTCAAAATGACTTGTTCCTTCGTGATAACACTGCTATCGACTGCCCCCAAGTATTCCGTCTACCCAATTTCATTCACAAGGCTTTGTCAATTCGTGGTATGGTTTTCAGGCACTTTCCAAAGGTGCTGCACGCTGAGATCGTACCCCTCCTGACCTATAACGCCAGGAAGTCTCCTTCCTGATAAATCAACCCTGATGAGATTCGAACCCGAGACACATTTTCTGATAGAAGGAGAAATTAGTTGACTAGGTCACACTGACATGGCGCTCGAACGTTATCTAAGTAAATCGCAATGTCACGTTAATTTTACTATGATTCTTGTTTCTGATATATGTCTCTTCGGATTGCGTGTCAAATTGGGTTATGTATATTTTTACGCAGGTCTCCCTATATTGGTGTTCCTGAATCAATGATACGGCATAAAGTCATATTTTTATATAAAATATATATCATATATTTTTTTTAAATCAAATAAGGATATCGTAAGTAATTTGTAATATTTTCTTGTATATTTACCTCTTTCAAAGTTGATACAACTTGCATTACACGTTTTGTAAAATAAGACATCAACATACAAACGTTCTGTCAGGTGAATAAATAAATTTTTTACGGAGTTTTTATATTATTATTATATTGTAAATTCGTACGAAAATTATTTTATTCTTTAAGTTATAGCAATTTTAAGTGTATTACCCTAACACATATCTCGCTATGATGTACCATTTTTGCTGTATTTTGAGATCAAGCACAGCGGCCAAAAAAATAAGGAAAAATAAAGCGATCTTTAAATAGAGATTATTTAAATGAATTTCTAATGATTTTATAATACAAAGAGGGGAAACTATATACTTTGCATTAAATCTTTGCAAGGGTCTGATTAGATCGAAGAACGAGTACAGCAGCTATATCTTGGATAGCGCTGACCAATCCTTATTGTCTAACATCTACAGATTGTAAATGTGCTTAAGCGGCCTTTTGGGTGATGGTCTATTCTCCAACACCCCTGCCCCTTGAACCCTTATCACTCAGAAGAAACGTTGTCTCCTAGTACTCTATCGCTATTGCAATGGCCGATGTTCTGGCGAGATACTTTCCTTAGTTCTCCCAGTTCAGACCTTCACAGCTAGAATCAGCCATGTTTACAGTAGCAAACTATCCTCACCCCCTTTGATAAGGAAAAACTTACACTCAGGTAGCTTCTTCCTCAGAAAGGTTACATTGTGGAACAAACTCCACAGATGATGCTTTCCTGATAACATTGATATATTTAAGTCCAGGTTTAAACGATAATTATTCTACAATTGCTCATAATATTCATTTTCTTACTTGCACCTTCCACCTTCTTTACAACAATATAGCTCGATACGGCGGCGAATGTGGGACGATTTCCTCAAAGATGAAGAAGTGGCAACAGAGATGTGGTTCTACAGAAGGATACTAAGAATATCATGGACCGAGCATGTGAGCAACGATGAGACCTTAGAGAAGGAGCAAACAAAGAGGAGGCTTATACTTAATATCAGAAAGAGGCAGATGAAGTTTCTAAGACACATAATGAGGAAGGACGGCCTGGAGAATCTGATACTCACGGGTCGAATAGAAAGAAAGATAGACAAGGGAAAAACAACGCGTGACATACCTGGCGGACTTAAGCAAGTGGATGACAAAACGTGGTCTGGGGAAGGAAGCAGAGGAAAGTAACTTTTGAGAGCTGCAAGGGATAGAGGGAAGTGGAGAGCTATGATCGCCTATAGTTCTGAAATATCGAAACTGTTACTTGTATACAAGCAGCCAAAATGAAATCACTTGAGGACATTAAACAGCGGAAACAACTACAATGAATAGCACATGTAAGTCGAGAAGAAAATAATAATATAATCAAGATGTTGATTTTTCCAAACTACTTCAAACAAAATGCAAACAAGGAAACCTCTATTAATACTGTGAAGAGCAATAAGAGTTACTGCCCTTGAGAAACCAATTTTGCTGAAAAAAATTATACTAGAAAGATTTTATAAACATCATCCGGCAGCAGTGTTTAATGCCGAATATTTCCTTATAAGAAAACAGCTAGTACTATCATTAGCATATATATACACAAGCATCTTACGTTGAATAACTATTTCTGTTATTTAAATCGTAGTTTACCCTAACTTTTGGTCTTAACTCGCCTAAAATAATTGTTTAATTAATTAATATTGTTATGTAGTCGAGTGAGGTAGACATGACCGTTATTTGATGATACAATTTCCCTAGCAGAGACCTCAAATTTACATATAAAACGCAGGGTGGCCGTATTTATTTTTACAGAAAGGATCTGTTTATATGATGTCAAATTCGGTGCTTATTTCAAATAGAGCCGACAATTAGTGATATATTTTTTCGTGATTATTTCTAATTAGATTAAACTCACACAAAGGCCAACTGTGCCGGACGCAGAGTGAAACTCACGAGGTGTAATGAACTGTGAGACAATCTTGTTAAATCTCTCTCCACGTGGAGCCGCCCCAACTCGTTTTCAGTAGTCTGATCTTTGCATGATTTAAAGAATGACATAAACCTCCACCAACACAATCGATACGGCTACAATGACCTCTACCACACATAGCTATTCAGCCAACGTTCGATTGATGCCAGTCAAACTAAACGTCCTCCTTCCCCATCTGGTTTGTCACGCAACCTTGTCTCGTAGCAATCACCGAAGCCAGTATTGAGACGGCCCAAGTCACTTTGCACGCACGATTCGCCCATTACCGCTTCAGACGTTCGCACAAGAAATTGTTCTTTGTTTTATGGTGATGAGGTGAAACCGGACTGGCCGCGACACGACCTCTATCAGTGATGCTATTAAAACATTGAGACTAACTGAACCAGCGACACAAGGTCTATGTTCATGAAAAGGTGTGTGCAAAGATAAATACTTTTTAAGTAAACCGGTTTCGTGTTTTGTGTATATAGAATAGAAAATGATGTAGCAGCTATGCGAAAATATAAGTACTTGAACGAATTAGGTTTTCCCTATCTCTGAAAAAAATCACGGAGCTCATAATGTTAATATGACCGATTAATAATCTTATGAAAAGAGAAATGGTTACAATATAAGTACTATATAGATTTTTTTAATAAATCGTATCATATAGGATCTAAATATCTGGTTAACGTCCTGGGCAAACGAAACTAAACCGGTTTGTTGTTAGTTTGATTTGGTTTATTTTATTTCACGGCATATCAATCTAAATGGGTTACTTAATGCCGACAAGATTTCTAAGATAAGTTCATATGGATAGAATATGTATTCTTTCTCAGAAATCAGTTTGAAGATCAGGTTTTATCGAGAGTCAAATGTATTGCCTGTATATATATATATATATATATATATATATATATATATATATATATATAAAATTATATAAATAAAATTGAGTTCGAAGCTTTTAGCTTCCATTTTGAAACATGGTTAGAACTGTGTAGCAAAAAAACGTATTTTAAATCTAATAAGTTATAATAATAATAATAATAATATATATATATATATATATATATATATATATATATATATATATATATATATATATATGTTAAAATGTATTGCTGGTATTTTTACTATAAAATTTTTTTTTTTTACTTTCATAGTGTTTTGACTCCATTTTCGGGGTTAACTATTTTCTCATAGTTGGCATCCTAACAGGTGCTAACACTCTAGAACAAAGTTGATCTGGGAACAACTGCAATTAACAGCTGGTTCCACGCTTATGAAACCTCCCCATAAGATTTCTTTATTATGCAAGGATTTTATCGTCATACCTCGGATGGTGACTTGTTGTTGAGCAAAATAAGACTTAGTCATCAAAATTTAAATATATGGATTTCATGAAGGATCTTATAAGTTTTCACATGTCTTCCACATGCACACCATCTATGACACGGCACATCTCAAGTCGGTAGCCGAGTTCTTGTCAAACACGCGGCAGCATGTCTTGGGTAAGAGTCTCCAGTCTGGATTTCCAAACATGCTCTTCTTTTGGACTGACTGTGGCTTCAAATAAATGTCTTCAGACCATTTCGACCATCTCTTTTGATACTAGCAATCGTCCAGGTACGTTCGCACTGCACAGACAACCTTCTTCTTTAAAACATTTTGCCCCATATCTAAATCTGTATTGCAATTGGTATATCTAAGGAATTTTCTGACACTTGCGCGCTTCGCAGTCCATTCCACTGTGTTTGAGCATATGTAACGTCTTTTTCCTTTAAAGTGAATAGTATTACTATACGTGAAAAAAAATAGAATTTTGAATTCTATACATTCTGTCAAAATCTGATCATTTGAACGAGAACTTGCAAAGTTATTAGATTACGAAATCACATTTTTTTTCGGAAACACAATGTTATGAAAATTTGGTATTTCACGTTCATGCCGTTTAAAGGTTATTCTCATAAAATAACCATTTATGGACAGCATTTATATCAACCTTCACGCACTAAGAACTCCTCTCTCAGTAGCATATACTTACGACCACATCACGGTGAAATAACATTTGTCGTGCAATCACCGAATTTAAGCATCATCGAGTCTGGTCAAAAACTCGATGAGTTACCGTTTAGGAATACCAGGTGCTGAAAGCATGGATATATGGGTGGTGCAATTGATATTATCTCGGAATTTTTACTCCGTGAGCCGAATTCCAATTCCATTTAGGTTCATTATATATTACGCTTAAATGCCCTTGGAAAAGGTATGAATTCACCTCTTCTCCTCCATCTATGGGTTAATTAGTAATATTTGTGTCACTACATCATTATTAACTAAGAAAAAAATCTAAAAATATATTCTGGCTTTAAAAAACTTACAAATGGTTGATAAGCCGTCGAAAAAAAATCACAGTCAATCTGTAGCATATTTACAGCTAGAAGACGCCATGGATTTGAATTACCCTCATCTCAACCAGCTTAAAAACATAGATCGTTTCACTCTTTTTCCCAATAAATTCTACTTTATGATACAGACTATCACGATTGTGCCCCCCTTTAACTCTGAAGACTTCACTTCAAAAACCAGGGATCAATCATTATCTATCCTCCTTATCCTCATAATTCTCGCTCCCCAATATTTCTCCCAATCATGTCACACCTCATGGATCATTACAATGTAAAAAATGATTGCGTAAAATTTGCGAACGAAAAATGAGGAAATGGAAAAAAAATTCATGTGACGCATTTCGTCATTTTGGACTTCATCGGATTAAAGTGATGTTCACGTTGATATGACGATATATTCGCTTGAATTGGGGCGGGGCGCTGAAATTTTTAATTTTAATTTTTTAAAAATAACAAGTGTGTTTGCGTATATAGTCAAGCCTATTTATTTTAGTTTATTTTTTATCGGTTAGCCAAAACGATTATTTTTTTTAATATGTATTTCTATTTAAAAATTTCAGGAGGGACGCTGAAATTTTTAATTTTAATTTAAAAAAAAAACAAAAAAAACAAGTGTTTCGTTTATATAGTCAAACCGATTTAATTTAGTTTATTTTTTGTCGGTTTGCGAAAACGCTTATTTTTTTTAAAATATGCATTTATATTTAAAATTTCAGTGTCACTTCTTCATGCGCGTGTGTAATCCAATAAACGTAGATATAATTTTTCTCAAGTGAATTCTTAAAGGACGAAACGGGTCACAAAAAACAATTCCCACTTTGTCATATATTTTCCTAAAAATTTTATTGATATTTAAAGAGTTATATATCGTTTTCCCATATCAGAATATACGATATAACATTGGGATTCTGATTGTTATTTATGGTTTGCAAGCTAGACTGTTAGAATAATAAGTGTTTGAGTCACTCCTATGCCACAAGCGTGTAACCCTGTGGTGTATTAAACTCAATGATCTGGACACATAAAATTTAGTTAAATACAAAAGTCGACGTAGCATAAAATGGCCAATTTGTCAAGTTACTTTGGTATGTATTGATTCATATGCTGCATGCAAGTTGGTAGCGTACTAACCTTAAATGCATCCGTTGAAAAAGACGTCGATAATTGAATCAAGGCCGCCCACGTCGCCTAAAGGAAGCTAGCTATTCTAAAGAGTATTCTGCAATTCTGAGCTAACACAAACCAACAAGCTTATGGTCTACCGAGCTGTTATAATCTTGACTGTCCTTGTACGTCCGTAAGACGCGAGTATTCTACCGAAGCGAAGAGACATCCGCAAATCCCATCAAGTGAAACTTTGTTAAATCCTGCGGAACAGGTGGCAAGATCGGGTCGCAACAAAGTTCTCGTCCGCGCAAAGACGGATAGCCTAGAAAACATCATGACTCGCCACTGATAGTCCGGTCACCTTGCCCGAATGCCAGACATCCGCCTACCCAGACAGTCCTTTTCTTCACGTATCTGGCAACCAGCCACGTGGAACCCCACGTCATCGATTCAAGGATCAGCTCAAAAGCTCCTTGCTGAGGAGAGAAACCGATCCGGTCAATTGGGAGACGGAAGCTGCAGAGAGAGCCAAATGGAGAAGAGCAATCCAAGAAAAGATAACATCCTTCGAAAATGCCAGGAGATAAATAGAAGAGAGAGAAAAATCTCAATTAAATACCAGAGCGCTTCAACCTTTGAAGCCCTCCACCCTACGATTCGTTGTCTGTGAACCTCTCTACTGATTCAACATAGGACTCATTTCACAAAGAAAAATTTTCAACATAACCCCCCACCCCACCCCATACTTGGCAAAGAGTTCCGCAACGACGATGCCGTGTAAATTGCATATAATATTACATTCTGGGTTGGGGAGTGGAAACACATTTGTAAACAGACCTGAGATATTAACAGAACCTTATTCTTCCGATATATATATATATATATATATATATATATATATATATATATATATGAAGAAATATAGTTTTAAGATGTGGTATATTTATGAGATAAGGTGCTCAATATCAGAGAGAGAGCGTGTGTAAATATAAAAGTGAACATAGAAGTCAACACTTAGTGGCGACAGTCTGCAATCGACAGGTGCTGTGGTCTGAGGTTTACGTCTAGCATGAAACAGACTGTCGCCTCTAAGTGTTGACTTATATGTTCACTTGTATATATATATATATATATATATATATACATAGAAGTCAACATTTAGATGCGACAGGCTGTTTTCATGGTAGACGCAATACTCAGGCCACGAATATATATATATATATATATATATATATATATATATATATATATATATATATAATTTAATTCTAATAATTATATTGAAGTTTTCAGCTCTTGTTTTTTGAAACATGAGAACTCTTATGTAGCGATGGAATCATATTTTTTTTAAAAATAATTATAATTTACGCTCTAATTTTTGTATCGAAGAAAAAACAAAAGCAAAAATACTAAAGCACATCGGATTATTTACCTAAGGAGTTCTTTCATATTATCTACGTATTTGCGCGCGACGCATAACACACACACACATATATATATATATATATATATATATATATATGTATGTATGTGTGTGTGTGGTTTCGTGTGTGTGTGTGTGTGTGCAGAAGAACACGCAAACACACAAATTTGATTAAAGAGGAACGAAAATGCTTGTCAGTTTAATTTATTTATTTTGGTTTTAAATTTTCCAATTTTCGGAAACGATGTTTTGTATTGGGATTAAAATTGTGCGTAAACTGTCCGACTATGCGACAATATTCTCGGCTAAGCTGGGACATTCTTGAATATTGCACATTGCTTGCGGAGATATGACGCTGTGGGGACGTTGCCATAATATGGCGATCAACAATATTGCAAAAACATGCCGCTATTCCCCAACATTGTCAAAACTTCATGATAACGTTGTGAATTGCAATAACTAGAAAATTAAATTGTAACAGAATGAGACATTTTATTCATGCAACAAGATATATATATATATATATATATATATATATATATATATATATATATATTTGGAAAATATATAGTTTCAAAATCTTTGAAAGAATATTTTTAAGATAAGTTTTTGAGAGAATGTTTTTTAGAGATTTCCGAAAAATATTCTTTCAAAACAAATTCTCTCATATATATATATATATATATATATATATATATATATATATATATATGTATATATATAAAATATAAAAGTGAACATAGAACTATTGAATTTACCTATGAACTTGAATTTAATAATTCCACCTTTTTTAGACATATTACTCATTAATAATAAAATAAATTAGAATTCAAAGTATATCGTAAACTACATGTAAAAAATGACTATTTACATTTTTACTCTCACCATGATACTAACACTAAGAGGGTATTGTTATTGGATTCTATTTGAGGGCTCTTCGCATCTGTTCATCAAAATATTTAAATGATGAATTTACATATATTGAGATACCTTTTCAAATCTTTCGTATCCGAGACAATTATTACAGAGAGCTAAAAATAAAGCGTTGAAAATTCACTCATCAGCGCAAAAATGACAACTACAATTAGATCAATGAAAGATACAATTTCAGCTACCTCTGATAATATTTCGTTTGGTCGCATCTTTTTACCAAATAACCATTTATCTATAATCTAAATGCATTAAAAATTAGAACTACTATATTACCTACTAGGACTATCCGTAGTTTATTAAATAGCACCAGCAGACAACATATTACATCCGATGCTTGCATCTATCAAATATCATGCAAAATTGTGACCTAAAAATATGTGGGTGAAACAGGTAGGTCCTTAAAATCTCGTGTTTTCGAACATAAACGAGATATTCGTCTCGTAATTTTAACAATGCTTTAGTTGTACACACAACTAAAGCAGATCATAATTTCGATTTCGATTCCGTGAAAGTATTAAAATATTTTCATAATAAAAATCTCAGGAGGATTTATGAAGCAGGTATAATATCCATCTCACGCACGGTGAATACTAGACCTGGTTTCTTTAATATTTCCTTTTTTAGCGAGATTGATGCTCGACAAGCATACACATAAGAATTTTGGAACCTAATAGAATTCTTTTCATTTTCTTTTTTTTTCATTTCAAAATAATCACAAACTTTTAGGAATACGTTATGAAAGCGTCGCCCATGTGACGACAGCGTGACCATGTTAGACGGAAGGCTGATCATTTTAAAATTTTCAGTTATCTGTTCTGAATAAGACTTGTGTTTTTATGTCCATCGTATTTGTCATATTGAACTGAATTGTATTTTTTGATGAATATTGTCTTGAAAAAGGTTTAATAAACCGAAACGTCAGACGTCGACATTTCCTTCATTTAACTACATTTAAGGATTTTTGTTTGTTTTTTCAAAATTTCTTCATTCTGTCGGATTTATATCCATTTACTTGCTTATATATATATATATATATATATATATATATATATATATATATAAAAGGTATAACATTGGATTTTGGATCATCTCCCTCTTTCTGTTAATGCAATGGCATACAGCAACATATTTGCAACGTTACAATGCAAGCTTGAGAGTACGTAGAGTGTCTAGAGAACGTCTTTTTGCAACTTTATTGTAACGCTGAGGAAAAATTGTAGCAACATCATTTTGTTTTTCTTCTTTTAAATATCATTTCAACACCAACAAGGCGGAAATGCCACTAGTTTGCAGGTGATTACGCAAAGTAAAAATGAGAGAAAAGACTGAGTATGGGGAGAATTGTGGAAAAGATCAAAGATGAATGGAATTCAAGAAGACGGGTGGCGATTGTTCATTGAATTTCAATTTTTGAAGATCCTATTTAACAGGGAAGCATGTAAACGGAAGGGAGTTCCACAGGCGGGGAGTACGTGAAAAATTGTATCTAACTATTTCACCAATAAAAGAGACCTTGTAGAATCAGATTCCTCCATTTTTTAAATCTTAAATTTTGTGCAAGTTAAACACATAGAGGCTCCCAGCCAGATATAACAACTGATGTATTTTGATTGGTTGTAAAATATTAATTAGGTGTCGTCAACTACGTCCGAAGGTACCGACCCAAATTTTGACCTCTAGTTGACGCCATAAAATGTAAACATGTTTACGAGCCTCCCCACGTGACCAAGAGAACTAATAAAAACGAAACTTTGACGCGACTTGGTCAGTGGGCACTTAAAATATTGAAACAATTCACTTGACTTCATTGGAAATCAACACTGCAAAGGAAACGAACTTTATCTTCAATACAAAACAAACTTTGTCAACCATCTCCAGGCTTAATGCTCACTCCCACAAAAAATTCCATTCCACAAGAAGAATCTCTGGTTAATGAGCGATAACTCTATAACAATCAGTGAGTCAAGAACAATACTTTTTTCTATTTAACACACAAAAAAGACATCTGTTTAATTTTCCTATAAAAAAAAATATAGCTAACTAAACCTTGTCATTTTCACACATACAGTACAGTAACTCAAATTCTTTCAGTAACACATACACCAAAGAACTCTATTGTGTTTATCAACTTTTGCACTATATATTATGTATTTGTTGTGTTTATAAAAAATATTTATTGCTGAACAAATTCAAAATTTCTTCTACGTGATTATTTCTCTTGTTTTCTTTGTTACATTTGATATTGTAAAAATTGTAGAGGGTCAGTTTTTATTTCTATTTATATCCAATACAAATTGGCTGACCCACTAAAACCTAAATTCTAATCTACTAGTACGCTCAAATCCATTCATCAGAGCATTTACCATACAAATATTTGAAGTTAAAAGTATAACATATCCCCGCCATATCGGTGTGAAAGTGACTGAGGCCGAGATGCCAAGTCAAGATCGATTGAATTGCAGATCCTTCTTTGGATTTTGTCGAGAACCAAGAGATGAATAGCCGAATGAATAGACTAGATATAACAGCAATCTTCAATGCTCGGGTGAATGGTATGCTAACTAGTATGTTGATCATCTGATTCATATTCAAGTCAGGACATGATAAGGTATGTAAAGACATCTTTATGGTAAACAGGGTTTTTTTTTTTCTATTCTGGTTTGTATTCTTCACCTCCAGTGAAGATTAGAACCTTGATGGTAAATATGTTGTACACCTTACCAAGCTGCCAACATCTCGCTGTCATGTGTGTATGTATATAAAGAAAGAGAGAAATTGATTCGGATAAAAACGAACAGGTTGAATGACAAAGTTGTAGAATTGTCGTATTATTATTGTGCATTTGTAGAAATAAAAAAATGAGATTAAATCTATCAAACGTAGATTGACGAGTGCTTGAGATTTTTCGATTGTGGTGGCAACGATCGAAGCACCATCAGCCTTTTATTCATCCTCGGTCCTTGTCCATTAACGTCAGTCAGTATACATCCGGCCCTTGAGTCCCTCTCTGAACTCACTCTCTACATTCCCACGAGGATGTACAAACACTCTCCTCTCAGGGGTGGATAATATATATACCATTGTTTTGTTTTGGGTTTTTTTTTTTGTCTTTTTTACTCATGAATTCACATTATATGCGCAGCTGGGTCGATCACGTTATCATATATCGGAGCAGCCACAGACATCGGATGAACCGTGAATGTCCAGCTCCGGCAAGCAGGAAATAACTCAGGTCAACATTTCACCCGATTCTGCTGACGAACACTAAGGGGAAACCATATTCTGATATCATCTGGGGTGAGCCGCAAACTATAGAATAATGTAGCGATATACTGTAACAAAGAGTGTTTTTAACTTCCATGAAAAATATAAAAAAGTTTTAACTTCCACGAAAAATATAAAAAAAGTATATATTCTGCTCAAACTTTTCCAATGAGTTTATATATTTAAACTTTTTTTTATTAAATAGTAAAACAAAATTGTAAATATCTTGAGACAAAGCGGGCGATTATGTCCATTCAGAGATGACACTCACACTAACAAAACATAAAGCAGTTGAACATTTATTTACATTAGGACCGACTGTCTTCATAATTGCTGTTATCCCGATGTTTCGGCTGTTGTATCCACTATTCTTCGTTAGCTGGTTGTCGTTTCGCCACGCTTTCAGAGAATTTCGAATTGAATCTTTATTTAATCTCCTTGGATTAGACTTTTTCTCGTTCCGCAGTTCATTAAGGAGAATAATCCACGCCATAAATTGAAGAAAGGTTCAATTTGCATTTTCCATGAGTTTAGATGGTTAGACAAACACATGAAGACGGTCGGTTGTCACAACGAGGCAACACTTGTGATAATAACAAGAAAGATAAGAACAGTAGATATATATATAAATTGCATATATATATATACACACACACACATATATATATATATATAAGCAAACATATGGGTATAGATCCGACAGTATGAAGAAACATATATACAGAAAAAACAAAGAAAATCCTTATATACAATTATGCTGTTTTAATGTTAATATGTCAACGTCGGACGTTTCGGTCTAATAAACCATCTTCAGGACATATTCATAAATTATAACATTATCTTTTGTCATGTTGTATTGATAATGTTATAATTTATGAATATGTCCTGAAGATTGTTTATTAGACCGAAAACGTCCGACGTTGACATATTAACATTAAAACAGTATAATTTTATATATGATTTTGTTTGTTTTTCCGTATATATTTTTCTGCATATATATATATATATATATATATATATATATACACATGTACATTATATATATATATATATATATAATGTACATGTACATATATATATATGATATATATATATATATGCAATTTATATATATAAATTGCATATATATATATATTAAGAAATGGACAAAGTCCGACAGCTTATTTATTAAAGATATTTTTTATGTTTAACGTTCTTTTATAGATACAAGTATTTAAGTAAATGCTCTGTTTATAATAAACAGTATTAAATAACATTTACCGGTCTGAATGTCCGAGAAATTTTCATAGAAAATATTCGTTCTTTGACAGGATTCGAACCTGCATCCTATACGGAACCGTCATTTACGCTGACGTGCCTTATCGATCGGCCACAAAGAAGCGTTCGGTAGAAGAAGTCGAATTTACTGCTTATAAACTTCAATCTTCCATGAATCTCGGACATTCATAACTGCTCTAGCGTATCAAATGTAAACAAATGACGTCATATATTAAGAAATGGACAAAATCCGACAATTTATTTATTAAAGACATATAAAAAGAACGTTAAACATAAAAAATGTCTTTAATAAATAAATTGTCTTTAATATATATATATATATATATATATATATATATATATGTTGATAGATGAAGTTTTAGGATCTTGGTTTCACGTTTTAGCGATCGTCTGACAATCTGTCTGACATCTGTCTGACGATCGCTAAAGCGTGAAACCCAGGGTCACAAACTCACATCTATCCAACCAAATATGTTAGCTGCATCTCTGATATTGAGCGCTTTCTAATAAGTACTGCTCATATAATATATAAATAATTATACATACATTATATATATATATATATGTGTTGTGGTAGGATCCACCTAATTTGCATAGTGGAGTACCGACCATGTAAATATGGTTGGTACCGCGAAGAGACGGAGGAATCAAGAGATTCAACCAGAGACTGCCCGACTGCGACTCACTCAACACATTCTCCAGGAACTGTCTTACCAGGAATATACAAAAGACTATATGTAAATATTGTGTACCCTTTCTTGTTTCAATACATTTTGTTCTAAGTACATTTTGTGTTGTATTATTATTCCATGCATTAGTCAAGTTTCAACAATATATTTATTTATATTTATATTCACTTTTCACCCCTATATATATATATATATATATATATATATATATATATATATATATATATATATATATATATATATATATTAATTAGAAATTAGATCTTCCGTCCGTCACATCCTCTAAAATAGCCATGCATTGACGTGTCAAAATCAAATTTTGGGGAGAATTGCAATCAGATAATGGCTACAAAGTACAGTTTGTTTTACTAGGACACATAGCTGAGTACAATGTATTTTCATTAATGTTTTATTTTATTTTTTTTTTGTTTTATTATTTAACATGCATACTACACCTAATATTTAAAAAGAAAACAACTCATTGATAAAATAACAAATATTTATTTAATGAAGATGTAATATTGTTCTTTGCATATATTTTCTTTAAACTTTTATATATACAAGAATTCAGTTTCCACGTCGCCCAGCGCTAGTGAGAACTACAAACAGATTACAAGCCAAGCGCTTGAAAAAAGTTAGACTTTGGCTCCAGAAAGATATATGTCCTCACGGCCAGCTGTATGTTGCCTGGTAAAAAACCCTAAGAATCTATTCTTTACTGTTAAAAAGAAAGAAAAGAAATTTTAAATACTATTGTTTACCATGAAGTCGTATAAAATTAAATTAAATTCAAGAAATTATTAAACTTCGAAGTAGGGATTTTATCAAAGTATTTTCCCAAACAAATCATCTTATTAAAATTTCATCGATTAGTTTGTGAAATTGAATGTATCTGTCTATAATTCTGAGTTGTCAACGCTGACAAAATTCCGGCAATTAGTGCAGCCAAAACAGCACAAAATGTCCCTGTATTCCTGTGAATCTCGATTGGTCCGAGAGTAGGGCAATGTTGTCTGAGCAGCGCACGGCTTCCTTATGTCCTTGATAGGTATGCGCCCTGGAGAACCCACTCCAATCTCACGATACGTTGAATGGAAGAGTTGGACATCAGAGAACGAAGCAGGGTGAAAAAAAGAGAAATCCTAGATCTTCAGTTGACGTTTCAGCTGAAAATTGTACAAACAGGGAGCGCTCATTATATCGCGCATGGTAAACTGTGACCTGCTATTATTTATTAATATTTAATACTTACAAAGGACTTATATGCGTGTTTAATTTTTCTGACTGCCGCAAACGGGTTTAAGTTTATATTTATTATTACAATGGGTTAGACATTTCACATATATACCCATGCATGTAGGAAAGTAGTCCTTTGCAATCAATGTTATCTTGCTGCCGATGATCTGACAGTATTTGATTTGTATTGTAACCTAGAAAGGGTTACTGAATGAGGAATAACCAAAACGGAGGTTGGAAATGAAATGATAATCATTATAACATCAACAAAATAAGTGATGTAGGTAAACCACTGATAATGGTGGACTACATATACAACATATTGATTTTGCGAGCGTAGCTTAGATGTGGCACAAAACCGAAATTAGAGGGCACTCAGGATCAAACTCGTTACTCAGTCGTAATTGTTTTAGGGAGCCAAGCTTGCTAACCATTACACCGCCTCGAGGTGACCCTACATATACAAAATATTATCTCCATTTTCAATAGTATTTATGAGAATTGGGACATCCCCATTAGTGTTCATAAGTACTGTATATAGCAATTTCGTTGGTTGTTTTTGTTTAGAGGCATAGCAACAGCTCTATAGGTTATTGAATGCCAAAATCTAAATATTGTGTACGTAATTCTATCTTGTCTTTGGCGATAATAATGGTTTTAGTGATACAGGTCATAACTCGGAGAGAAGAGATCGATTCATACCTTTCCCAATGGTATATGCGTGCAACTGAATATAACCGGAATTAGAACTCGGCTCTCCGATTAACAATCCTGAGCCATTATCCATTATATCAACCGCACATCGAAGCTTAAAACACCTGGTATTCCCAAACGGTCACCCATGTAGGCACTGGCCATGCTCGACGATGCTTAACTTCGTTGATCGTACCGGTACCGGTGTTTCAACATGTTACAGCCGTAAATCGACAGTGTCTGAGACGGACTTATATTATAGTCAGTAACATTCCCCGGCCATTTATCTAGCAAGTGAAACTGAGATAAATGCAAGGTCATTGTTGGAAATTTAGACAATACATCGTGGAACGATTTTACCATCTTTACTCATTTTCTCATCTTCTCGAAACTGCGAGGAATAGACGGCTAAGAATGAAAATGCGATAACGCATCTCTGGTGTATTGTAAATCGAACTCCAAGGAACTCAGTATCAATTACATTTCCTATTAGCTAGACATTCCAAATCTCTGGAAAAAGAAGACGATAAACAGAAACATTGCATCTTGTCTGAATAATAAAAGCAGTCTAAGTGATAATTACGTCAACCCTTTGAACCCAGAGTTCTGACTACTTGTCGATACTGTTATCCCTAGACATTTGAGGTAAATTTCATTATTTCAGAACTGCTTGTGTTGCACAACAAATCAACAGTGAAGAACAGCAAATTCTTAGTAGAAAGTTGCTTGTATGAACAGCGTTATTCAACTTACATAAACTGTTTTATTCTTTTTAGTATGGCAGTGTGTTAAAAAGAAAGAAACGAAATGTTAAATAATATTGTTTACCATGAAGTCATATAAAATTAAATTAAATTCAAGAAATTACTAAACTTTGAAGTAGAGATTTTTTATCAAAGTATTTTCCCAAACAAACCATCTTATTAAAATTTCATCGATGAAATTGAATGCAACCTAGAGTTTGTAAACTTTCACAATATGTTTAATAATACTAAATAAAACAATACTGTGTGTTGCAAAAACATTCATGTTCCAGAAAAGATTAGTTTTTTTTTTTTTTTTTTTAGCTAAGCTTGAATCAGTCGGTGTAATTATTTTTATTAATTTATATGGTTCTTGTTAGTCCGGGCAGGCAGTCCATTTAGCGTAAGGAAAGTCGTGATTTCAAACACCCGCTGCTCTCCGTCTATATCCAAGCGTAGGATTTCTCAGAATCCTATAACCATCAGATTTTATGTTACTTTTTACGATTAATGGGTGAACATTTCTGGCCTAAAAACTATGAATAAATTGTCTTATTTTCCACGTATTTATTGTAGAAGCAAATTGCTTGTTTCTTACCGACTCGACAACTACATTGAAAATATGAATGTGTTACGCTATCAGTTTCGGAAGAGACATTAAGTTTTCCAGTATTTCATATCCTGTCTCATGGAAGAACCGCGCTGTTTCTAACCGATACATCCGAAACTGTACCTTTTTTTTTTTTTTACAGTTTATGAAACTTTCGTCGTTTCTTTAAAACCGGAAAATATTTCGGATTGTGGCATCCGGTGTCCCTAAGTAGTATGAATTATCACGGGGCTCGTCGCCGCTTATGCTCGTTGATCGAACGAAAACTGACGTTTTTAGCGGGAACAGAGAGTTTAAAGGGCAATTGTATCTTGTTGTTCATTAAGCGCTAATGCTATTGAAAAGGCATGAAACATCTTCCTAGAGATATGAGATAATGAACAGTCAGAAATGGTATATAGCTTTGGATAACCAACCACTCTAATAGAACATCTAATTAAAATTAAAAAAAGCTGCTCCGTCTTTTTCTTTCTTTTTTTTTTTTTTTTTTCCTCAGTACATACGGTACCTGTGTTTAGATAGGAGCTGCCTGGCTATTCATTTTCTCATATACCGGGTATCCATAAATTCCGTGTGCACTTTAAAAAATTTATAACTTTATTTGTATTTGCGATAGAAATAATTTGTAAAAAGGATTAGAAATAAATAAATCTATATTTTCTAAGCTTTTATTGAAATTTTATTTAAGTTTCCACATGTCCTCCATCATTAGCAATGCAAAGAGTAATACTATTTTGCAGTTCACGGAAAACATTTGCCATCTGATTTACAGTAATACCTGAAATCACATTAGTTATTTTAGCTATACTTAAAACTAGGTACATTAAACTTTATAACATTTTTTACAGATTATTTCTATCGCAAATACAAATAAAGTTATAAATTTTTAAACGTGAATGCGAACTGCATATTGCACTTAATGCCACAGAAATGGATAGAACCCGTTAGTATATGGAATGCAATTATATCTTTCTGTCACACTATCTGTTTTCATTTTGCAAAGCGATATTTCTTTTGTTCTCGCGGTGTATACGCCTGCAGATTTCTGAAGAGTAATTAGGCAAATCATTGTGCTGACAACCTCAAGCACGCGACCAAGATCTTCAGTTTTCAGGAAACAATGTTTAGAATTTAAATCCTCTTTCTTCTAGAAGATATAGAGAAATATTATGCTTGTTTTTGTTCGTTAAACGGCAAAACCGAAAAAATGACAGAAAGTAAATCTACATAAAAGGTTTAGCTTCGTATTTTCAATGTTGTTGTCGAGTCGATCAGAAATAAGCAATTTCCTTCTACAATAAACACGTGGAAAATAAGATAATTTATTCATAGTTTTTAGGCCACCAATGTTCACCCATTAATCATAAAAAGTAACATAAAATCTGGTGGTTATAGGGTTCTGAAAAAATGTCATTTATCAGAGGTCTATAAAAATCTGATGTTTATTATAGGATAATAAAGAAAATATGTTACTTACAGGTTTATAAAAAAATGGGATTTATTATAGGCTAAAAAGATATCTTTGTAATGACGAAAGTACGCAGGTGTAAGTTTTAAAAAAACATTATTCAACAGAAAATACAAGGTTCGCGTATAGTGTCCTTTTATACTCCCAGTAAACAGAAATAGCTCTCTCAATGAGGTAAGTAAAAAAACAAGGAAACACAACACTTGATTATTCATAACAATGGTATTTATCATCTGTTCACAGGAAATCTGCTGTTTATTAATGGTCTAAAACATTATTTTTAATTATTATAGGTTTGTTTTAATAAAAATCTGGTATGTATTATAAATTTATAAACATTTGGAAATTATTAAAGCTTTATTTAAAGAAGGTGGTATATATTATAGGTTAATAAAGAGTATAACGTTAATTTTAGGTTTCTAAATATACGATATTATTGCAAGTTTATACAAAATTTGGTATAGGTCCATAAACATTTACTATTTATTATAGGTTTATTAAAATATTGTGGTAATAATATGTTTTTCAATATTCTTGTATTTATTATGGCTTTTTAAAAATATTTTTTCCAAGTCTGTAAAAAGCTGGTATTTGTCATAAGTCGTTAAAATGGTGTTTGCTTCAAATTTATAAAAAATATAGTATTTATTATAGGTTTATAAAAATCTGGTATTTATTATATGTTTATAAAATCTGGTATTATTTATTGAGTTTTACCTGTAATAGATTAATGCCCACATTGTCATTTTAACGACGGTGGACATTAATGGTTTAAATAACGAATAATCTATACGTCTCCAGACCATAACACAACTTCTATATTTATTAGAGTTAAACTTCGTGGTTTTCCAAAAATATAGTTTTTGCATTCTCTTGTTTGCATTTTCCATCTTTTTTCAGTGAATATTTTTATTCATTCATTCTTATCATCGCATATTTTGTTTCGTTTTTCTTGATTCTGTTAAATTTAAAGCAATCAGAGTTTTTCACTTCCTTTCCCGCTTTTAATTTCATTCATTTTTCCATCTGTATTTCCTAGTCATACTGTCTTTCCTAAATTCAACACAATTATTATTTCATTTTAATTTTTCCTTCTACCGGTTCCATTAATTTTTTTCGTTTTTGTATTCTTTCTTTTTTTTATTTAGAGAAGTTCCCTTTCGACGTTTTTAATACTCTTTCTTTCTTTTTTGTTATCTAGAGAAGTTTCGACGAGCTACTTCCGCTTGTTCCCAAACGACATAAATGTAAGCATGCTACTAGGCTGGCAACTTTCCCACCCTTTTACTGTCGAAACTATTAAATGTAGCCGCCTCTTCTACTCCAATAGCTTTACGTCTCGCACTTCCCGTCTGTGAAACTCCATTCCTCTTACTTGCATCCCTGATAGCTATATTCTCCAACTATTCAAATGCATTGGTCTAATAACCCCTCCTTTTCTTCATCCTTTCCTCTCTCACGGCTCTTTAATTTGTCTCCCACTCTCTGTAAGCCATTGCGTGTTTGTGTCACTCCCGCTTTGGGTGAAATGCTTAAAAAATAATCTATGATAAATTTGCTTTACTTTCCTCCTCACTGTTATAAATTTTTCTCTTTCTATCTTTTCTCCATCGCAATTCATTTTCAATCATTACTTTCTTGTTTGATTGATGGATTTATTTATTTCCATGGAATAATTCCTACTTTGCTTATTTTCTCTATTCCATTTTTATCGCCATCATTTTCTTTTTCTTTTTTCTCCTCGTAATTCATTCGTAATTCGTTTTTTTGTTTTATTTCTTTCTTTTTTTTTTCGAAATTTTTCGTTATTTTCTTTTACTTTCAAGAAATTATTTATTTTCAATTGGATCCTTCATTCTTTCTTTCTTTTTTCAATCCTTCTTTCTTTTTTCTGTTTCTGACTTTTTTGCTTGCTTGCTTTTCTTTCTCTTTTTCTTCTTCCTTTCTACTGTTTTTTTTTTCTTTTTTTCGTTCTTTCTTTGTCCTTTATTTCTTGGTTTCTTTTTATCGGCATTTTTTTTATTAACTTTTACGTTTGGGCATCAATATTCTTCATTTAAGAATTTATTATTTATTTTGCATGCTTCAGGATTTCTAATGTATACTATTTCATTCTTCGACAGAATTCTTCATTTATTTATTTCATTCATTCTTTCTTTCTTTTTTAATTCTTTCTTTCTTTTTCTTCATTCTGTCTTTCTCGCTTCCTTGCTTTTTTTTCTCTGTTTCTGTTTCTTCCTTTCTACTTTCTGTTTTCTTTCGTTCCTTCTTTTATTTCTTTCTTTCTTTTTTTTGTTGGCATTTTTCTTTATTTCCTTGTACTTTTGGGTATCAATATTCTTCATTTAATTATTTATCAGATATTTTCTCTTGTTTTTAAAATTTTAATGTTTCTTTCTTCTACTAAATTCATTTTTCTTTCATTCTTCGTTCATTTTTTGCTTCTTTTTTCTCTTTTTCTTACTCTTTCTTTCTTGCTTTTTTCTTTCTTGTTCGCTTTTTCATTCTCTTTATTTATCTCTTACTTTTTCTTGCTTGCTTTTTCTTTCTTTTTCTCTTTCTTGCTTGCCTTTTCTTACTTTCTCTCTTTCTCTTTTTTGTTCTGTAACTGATTTTTCTTTCTTTTTTCGTTCGCTAAGTCTTTCTTTTTTTCTTATCATCATTTTCCATTATTTCCGTTTTGCCATGGACATTAATATTTTTTACTTAATAATTAATTCATTTTATTATTTATTTTTTATTGCGTACTTCTCGCTTTTTCTCAAATATTAAGATTTCATTCTTCAACTCACTACTTTTTTCTTTCCCTCCTTCTTTCTTTCTTTTTTTACTTTCTTTTTTTACTACCATTCATTTTTCCTTCTCACTTCCATTTACCATTTTTCCTTCCCAATCACATTAACCTTTACTTTCTGTTTCACCATTCTTATTGTTTTTTCTTCTTTTACATTAGGAAATACTTTTTTCGCTTAGGTCTTCCTTTACTTCAATTTCACACATAACGTTCCGTTTTATTTTATTTTGTTCATTTTTTTCCTTCAATCAAAATACTACTAATATTTATTTAAAAACAGAAGTCGCCTTGCTTTCCTTTCTTATATTAGACAAATACATGGCAAATAGAATGATAATTTTGAGGGGAAAAATCTTCGAAAAACCGTCATTCCGTTCATAAATTATAACCGGCCCGTAGCCTGCAACAAGAAAGACAGGGTACATCGCTCGTCTTAATTAAATTTCTTCTTGAGTGACCTTTATTGGCAGTGAAGTAAAATTGATTATTATTAAACCAGAAGTGATTTTAATGGAATAATTTGTTATTTAATACAATGGATTTTTTCAAGCCTGAACCTAATTTATTTAAAGTATTAAAGGCCTGTAAACCATGTTACACGAGTAACCATCTTTTTTAAAAATGAAAAAAAAATACTGGAATCTTTACGTTTCTCCGCATTTCCGACTGCCAGAGAATAACAGTTTCTTAAAATACTTGTCAAACCTGAGGATGTGATGTAGTTGTTTGTTAAATTCTGAATGTCCATTTTAATTTCAACCAAGAGGTGTACTCTGTGTAACCAATTCAAATTTATAATCGACTACATAAGTTACATAAAATGTAGATTATAGAAGGTAAAATAATATTTTAATTATATTACAGTAGAATCTCTCATATCCGGAATCCCTCACATCCATAATCCCGCATATCCGGATATACTTTCGTGCCACATAATTAACCGTATATAATGTCATGAAAAATCATACGAGTTGATCGCGATAACTGCTACCATTTTCCTCTTGAGTAGGAAAAATAGTTTTAATTATTCTGATAGCAATTATATCAATTAATAACAACTGTAAAATCCGGTAATATTTATTAACACTTTTCCTTCTCTTCCACTGACAAGTTGCCGGCAAAGTTTCCATATTGGGGACAACAAAAGTAGCTAATACGTAGTATAGCAGCTGTGTTATTTGATAGGACAAATATACTCGTGGTGAACCGCCTACTGATTTGATTTTTGTCAGAGACAGTGACACTTCCTTTTTATATATTGACCTGAAAACAAGCACGAAGACTTACGTAGCGTCTCATCCTACTCGGCCTACCATAGATCAGGATTAGTAGTCACTAAACGTACTTCCATGTCGCATAATTAACCGCAAATAATATCATAAAAATCATACGAATTGATCGGTATAACCGCTATCATTGTCCTGTTGAGTAAGAAAAATAGTTTTAATTCTTCAGATTGCAATTAAATACATTAATATCAACTGCAAAATCCGGTAATATTTATTAATACTGAAACAGATATACGATATTAATCATAGGTATATTTGTATTATTTTCATTGTTCGAAATTCCAATCACCTGAAGAAAGCCAGAGAGTACAACAGCTGAAACGTCTTGAACATGAAAATAAAGACGAAAACAGTTCAAACAATGTAGATAATTACAGTCTCAGAAATATAGATCATAGGTTTACAAAAATTCAACTTATATTATAGTATTTCTACCTCTGACCCATGAGTTTTAACCGTCTTAGATTTGAAAGAGTAGGACATTAGTATATCGAGAAATCTGAAGTATATCTAATAATAGGAAATCTCATAAACCTTCTATCGCTGTTTCTCTGTATTCTAGTCGATTTTAAGTAAGAGACAGTTACACTGCGTTTTTTATATATTGACCTCAAAAGTAGCAGGAAAATTTACGTAACGTCTCAACCTACTCAGCCTAACATAGATCAGGTTTAGTAATCGCTAAACAAACTTTCATACCGCTTAAATAACCGCAAATAATATCATGAAAAATCACACGCCTTGATCGGTATAACTGATACCATTTTGCTGTTGAGTAGAAAAAAAAGATTTACTTCTTCGGATAGCAATTAAATACATTGATACCAACTGTAAAATGCTGTATTATTTATTAACATTAAACTAGATATACGTAATTAATAATAGGTTTATTCGTTTTATTTATATTGTTCGAAATTTCAATCATCTAAAACAAAAAAGATAAAAAATAATATTAGCATGAGTGTATCCGGGATAAGGAATGCTATTCAAAAATCTTTCGTACTCCTTGTATGGAAGGATATGAAGAGAATGAAATGTTTTCTGCCTTGAGTATATTGATTAGTGTGAGTAATGGGTTATCATTGCTTAGATTTTTATATAAATTTAAAAAACGCGTGAAAACAAGAAATTCGACTGAATCACTAGATTTGTTTTTTTTTCTTCTTTTTTGCTTAACGGCATATCAACCTCTGTCGTTTATTTAATGTCGAATTCTAAATGACAATAAATTGCATTCGGCCATGTAGGTACTGACCAGGCTCCATTGTCCTGGGTATGACGATATATTACACCCGGCCATGTACGTACTGACCAGACGCCATTGTCCTTAGTATGACGATAAATTACATGCGGCCATGTAAGTTTTGACCAGGATATATATGTACTGACCAGGCCCCATTGCCCTAGGTATGACGATAAATTACATACGGCCATGTAGGTACTGACCAGGCTCCATTGTCCTGGGTACGACGATAAATTACATACTGCCATGTAGGTACTGACTAGGCATCATTGTCCTGGGTATGACGATAAATTACATACGGCCATGTACGTATTGACCAGGCTATATATGTACTGACCAGGCTCCATTGTCCTGGGTATGACGATAAATTACATACGGCCATGTAGGTACTGACCAGGCTCCATTGTCCTGGGAATGACGATTAATTACATACGGCCATGTAGGTACCGACCAGGCTCCATTCTCCTGGGTATGACGATAAATTACATCCGGCCGTGTAGGTACTGGTCAGGCTCCATTGTCCTGGGTATGACGATAAATTACATACGGACATGTAGGTACTGACCAGGCTCCATTGTCCTGGGTATGACGATAAATTACATACGGCCATGTAGGTACTAACCCGGCTCTTTTGTCCTGGGTATTACGATAAATTACATCCGGCCATGTAGGTACTGACCAGGCTCCATTGTCCTGGGTATGACGATAAATTACATACAGTTATGTAGTTACTGACCAGTCTCCATTGTCCTGGGTATGACGATAAATTACATACGGCCATGTAGGTACTAACCCGGCTCTTTTTGTCCTGGGTATTACGATAAATTACATCCGGCCATGTAGGTACTGACCAGGCTCCATTGTCCTGGGTAGGACGATAAATTACATACAGTTATGTAGTTACTGACCAGTCTCCATTGTTCTGGGTATGACTATAAATTACATAATGTCTCACATCAGGAGGTTTTGATGAGTGTGGCACCACCTCTTAATTGCTGTTGTTCCCAGGTCAAAATTGGTCTCGGGTGGTAGCACCTGTTAGAGTTCCAGCTAGGGACAAATACTCAACCCACAAACTGTGGTTAAAACCCGAAAATATAAAAAAATATATTAGTAGCATTACCAGCAATACATTTCCATGGTAAAAGAATAAAAATTATCAGCAATACATTATGGCGGAAAATACTAAAGCTCACAAAAAATCTCATCATAAATGACCCATAAGGAATTGATATGCCGTTAAACAAACCAAACTAAAACCAGGCTCGATGTTGCTTAACTTCGGTGATCATACGAGAAACGGTATTTCAACGTGGTGTGGGCGTATGCTCTATTCTCTTTGTATTTCGCCCAACCGCAGCACGGCTATTTTAGTGCCAATGTCACTTAAAATACCATTGCTGGATTAGATTTTCCACTTCATGGAGGAAACTATTCGTGTATGTATTTAAATTAAGTTAACGTTTCATCGACAGCGAAAACAAAAGTGAATATTGCTCACGTAACTTGCAATCTACGGAGAGAATATCTCCAGAGATGTCATTTGGCAGATTTGAATAGTTGAGATGTTTTGACCGTCATTTTCTAGCAAAGTGCAAATAAAAGGTCACGTTTCAAATTCTTCATGAAGATTTTGTAAATAGTTTACATGAAATGACATTTCTCTGTGAACTTTTGAGAACTCTTCGAAGCGAAGATGTCTTGATAATTGAATGTTATGCTTCAAATGTGAATATGGCGATTGTAGAAGGCGAGAATTTAGAAGAGAATATGAAATATAGCGAACATTTTCATTTTTAATATTTAATAGCGTGGTGTTTAACAGTGTTTTGTATGCTAAAATTAATTCAATACAAGGCTCTAGAGCCACTCAAGGTAGATTATCACTATTAATATGATATTTAGGAATGCAGCCTATGATATGAATGAAAAAATAGAGAGCCGCTCAAGGTAGAGAGTTACCATTAATATTGTAATTAGAAATGAGGTATGTGATATGAATGAAAGAAAAGATGGTAGGAGTGAAGATTATGAGAAATAGTAGGACAGATAACCATTAGATACTGAAAGCGTTAATATTTTACTGTCCAGGTAATCCCCCAAAAGAAGATCTTCGAAGTATAGCAGTCTTTGAGAGAGCTTCAGTGGAACAATTTTCCCCTATTTGGGTCACTTAGGAAATGAGGCTGATTTGATTCCTTGGAAGTAGTTAAAAGTATCTGAACCGGTAAAATGAATAAATGAAGCTCATTTTAACATCTGAAATGGAAACAGTTCTAGATTAGAGATACGCTGGTAACGCAGCATCTATAGGGTAAAGGCTTCAGCGTGGAGAATGAATGTGGCCACAACACCGCCGCGAAAACAATTTGGAATATCAATTCAGGGAAAGTATGGATTCAGAAATTCCAGCTGCTGGGTAGAGAATGAGTGTGTCCACAACACCACCGCGATTCGGAAGTTTCAGCCCAGATATGAAACTAATGCTCTATTTTCGCTTAATCAGACGAGTTTTGATGAACATTGGTACGTAGATCTTTCAGAATGTAAAAGTTTGCCTTTGTAATTTTTTTTCTCTCTCCTTTTTCTCGTATTCTTTCACACATAGGAAGCCGTTGCGTTTTAGTGGCTTTCTTATCTATTTGGGGGGGGGGTAAGGCGGTGAAATGATAAAAAGATGAAGGTTGCAGCGTTGATTTTCAACTTTACTCTCCTGAAAATAACAAAAATGGTAGTTAGCAACGAGGCAAAAGAACCGAGTAAAATGTCATTAAAACAAACCCAACAAAACTCTAATATGTTTTTACTGTTTACGAAAAGATCAGCAAATTTTATACATAGTATATTGCAGTGGATACATTCATTTGATTCATTGAAAATAGCGTATATTGAGATAAAGAGGTTTACCGAGAAGGAATAAAAGGTATGCGTCAAAGGTTCTTCTCATATAAAAGCTGGTCCTTTTTTTTAATTCGAGGATGACTGCTTTGGTTGATTTGTCAAGAGGTGATACTTTATGTTCGGCAACTGAAGTTTATGTTGTATTCCCCTTACGTATTTAAAAAAAATATTATTGTAACTTAAGTGTTCAATCTGTTCGATATATATATATATATATATATATATATATATATATATATTGCAAATTAAAAAGATAATAATGTTATTTTGTGAAAGTATTTATTTATTTGTATATATATATTTGATATTTCAGATTGGCCTCAATCTTTTCTTCAGAAATAACTTTTCTATATATATATATATATATATATATATATATATATATATATATTCTTAATATCTAGGATAGAATGTATGTAAATATACAACTTATGCAAATATACATTCGACGTAAATGTAAAGTTTAAAAACGAACGTAGGGAAGCACTATTAACACTATTAACATTAAAAATCAGCGCCAGGTGCACTGAGAATATGATAAAAGTAATAAAAAAAAATATTATCCGAAAAACAAACAATAAACCACACACACACAAATCAAACACAACTGCAGGAAAATGACAAATGTCCCTTAAATGTCAATTACTTGCAGAACAATGTAATATAACAAGTCAGTGTAAAATCAGCAGATAACGAAGAAAAATATACATAGGAGAAACTGAAGGACTCTGGAAACAATGAAACACAGCAAACAAAACATCCTTTACGCATAGTAAATACACAAACAGCACAATGCCTTCTAAACATATCTGGGAGATTAAAAAAAAATAAATAAATCACTACAGACGTATCATGGAATATAAGGAAAAAGCATCAGCCTACAAGAATAAAACCAAAATCTATAAACTCTGCCTGGAGGAAAAAATAGATATTCCCATCTGAATAAACGATCAGGATTCGTCTCAAAATACAGATTCGAAAACAAATTTATACTACGTTACTTAAAAATCGAAAACTAAAAACAATCAAGAATAAACAAAAATAATAAAATACATAATAAAAATAAGTAAAATAAATTAATGAAAACGATTAGAAATTAATAAATACAGTAAATAATAAACAATACATGATCCACACATAACAACCAACAATACAATAATCAATAATAAAGAAAAAGTTCAAACACTGTATTCCACTCAATAGTCCATACACAATAATCGAAGGCATAACCCTTAGAATTATACAACAGACTGCACACCATGCATCACTGACCTCTATGTGTAAGTAGTCTAGCAAAAACACGAAACATATGGCTTGATGATGCATATGATCATGAAAGAAAATTTCATTATTTATTTAATATATATATATATAATATATATATATATATATATATATATATATATATATATATATATATATATATATATATATATATATATATATATATATAAATATATATATATATATATATATATATATATATATAAAATAAATATATATATATATACTAATATATATATATATATATATATACTATATATATATATATATAAATATATATATATATATATATATATATATATATATATATATATATATATATATATATATACTAAATATATATATATATATATATATATATATATATATATATATATATATATATATATATATATATATATATATATATAAATATATATATAAATATATATATATATATATATTATATATATATATATATATATATATAAATATATATATATATATATATATAAATATATATATATATATACTAAATATATATATATATATATATTTAAATATATATATATATAAATATATATATAAATATATATATATATACTAAATATATATATATATATACCAAATATATATATATATATATATATAAATATATATATATATATATATATTCAAATATATATATATATATATATATATAAATATATATATATATACATAAATATATATATATATATATATATATATATATATAAATATATATATAAAATATATATATATATATATAAACTAAATATATATATATATACTAAATATATAAATATCCGAATATATATATATATATATATATATATATATACTAAAAATATATATATATATAGCATATAATATAAACATATATTAAACGCCAAAAAAATATAGTCCTGCTGATTTATATTGTATTATTTCTCATTATATATATATATACCAAAATACAAATATATATATACATCCCTTTTTAAACACGTATTAAACGCAAAAAACAACATATATATTGTATCCGAATGAGAATATATATAATTCCGCTGGAGGAAATTTGATAATAATAAAAAAATTGTCCCTGAAATATATCTGAAAGTACTAAAATATATCAATATAATTTTGAAATAAACAGTCTCATTGGGAAATATGAGAAGATACAAAAGAAAATCATCAGGACTACGCTATCGCGTTTAAAATATATTTTAATATTGACCCCCGTTTATCTCTAATATTTTCGTCAAAAAAATATATATTTAATATACCTGACCCCTGTCAAAAAATATATGAATATACCGACCCCGTCAAAATATATATACTAATATCCGACCCCGTGGAAATATATATACTAATATATGTTAAAAATATAATACTAATTACCTGACCCCGTCAAATTTTATATACTAATACCGACCCCCGTCAAAATATATATTTTAATATGTATATATCAAAATATATATTTAAAATAACCCCCGTCAAAATATATATACTAATATATGACCCCGTAAAAAATATATATACTAATATACCTGACCCCGAAAATATATATACTAATATCATGAATTAACGTCAAAAAATATATACTAATATACCTGACCTTAAGGAAAAAATATATATACTAATATACCCGACCCCCGTCAAAATTGATGTCAAGAAAGAATGTAGTATATGTAATATGTATTCAAGCAATTTTTGTTTAATCCATGTAGAATTTTGTCATTTATAATAGAATGTTGCTAACGTTCATAAGTGGACATTGTACAGTTTCACATTATCAAATGGATAAATTCCAACACTTATTTTAAGACATTTTATGTTTATACATTCTTTTTATAGATATAAATATTTGTATGTTGAAATGTTGAAATACACATACGTATGTATAGACATAACACCACCCGTATACATACCTATGTCATATCCGAAAATGCCCACATATGTTTATATATGTATGAGTCCCGACGGACGACCAAGTATGTATATGTGTCTGCATACATCGATGTTTGCGTTAGTACGATGAATGACAAAACGACGAAATGGCCCCACCACTTCCACAATAACACAAATACACGCAATCTACATAAACCCAAATTTTTTAAAACATTAATCAGTTTGTCTGACGATCGAAAAAGCGTGAAACCCTGGGTCACACACTCACATCTATCCAACCAAATATTATTTTATATATATATATATATATGGATTTTACAACTATATATATATATATATATATATATATATATATATTTATATATATATATATATATATATATATATATATATATATATATATATATATATATATATATATATATATATATATATATAAGATTTGTACATAATTCCTCCAACCATCTGGCAAGACACTTCGCAAATGCATTCGGAAAAAGAGAGACTTTGAGTCATATTCTTGAAAAATCTTGAACCCTGAGTCTTTGCAATGACATCAGATTGATTATCAATTTTGAATTTCAACTCAGCAATGAAACCTAAGATGAAGGTATTTCTTCCGAGCAACAAAACAAAAATAACTTGAATTTTTTCCACGGGTGAGTCAGTAGGGGTGTGCGTAGGAAGCAGTCTCTTTGTAGTCAGCGCGGTAGCTTTTGCATGTGGACGTGAATGGAGGTAGATTTCAGTGTGGCTCATGTCAAAATTTTCCACCGAAAAGAAAAACTCATCTTTTTTATATATATATATATATATATATATATATATATATATATATATATATGATCGAAATAAAAGTATAAAATTTAATATTACAAGACATATTAAAAAATACAAAAACACAACAAGGGGGAAACAACTGGTTTTGATCCCGCTCTTCATGCTTCAACGGAGATTCAAAATTAATGCAGAAAAATGTACAATAGAGGAATTGGGGAAAAAACGTATATATATATATATATATATATATATATATATATATATATATATATATATATATATATATATATATATATATATATATATATATATATGCAGAAGGAACTAGAGACAGATGACATGAGTCCCAACTTTAATATGTCTTGTAATATTAAATTTTATACTTTTATTTCAATCATTAAGTTTTGTACCTACAAAAATATCTTTTCATATATATATATATATATATATATATATATATATACATATATATATATGATTATAATTATAATTATTTTGGAATTTAACGTTTTGGATTGATATCCTAATATATATATATAATTGTTAGCGAATTGGATTGAAGAATAGGAGAGCCGAGTTCGAATCCCTGTCGAATCCATTACATTCATTTACGTGCTAATACCCATGGAAATGGTACGAATCCTCGTCTCCCTCCATTTATGGTTAAATAGCTGGACAGACTGGGTTCTATAGCCTTGGATGGCAACTGGTCTAGGAGAAGGAAAACTCTGAATTCAAAACCTGTGGAGGGTCGTTTGGGGACCTTGTGGCACGTAGTGCACCAGGTCTCTGTATTCGGCCCTTCAAAAAGTGTTGATGATTCTGCACAAAACCTGCACCGCTATAATCCAGTCTCATGTGCTGATCTCTGGCTGTCAGTTCCTAGAAACTGATCTGCTTGACACTCAAACGTCGAATTCGAACGGCGTGTCGAGTATGGGAAGGGGTGGCGTATTATATTTAAGTATATTCCTTTTGGTAAATGCTGTAATGCAAAAAGACACCAGTAAATCACCTAACTCACCAGAAAATTGAATTTTCGCTATACTGGCTTTCAAGCTGCATATATACATATTCACGGTGAATTAATCTTCTAATCCGTTATAAACCGTTCTCCCAACTCTGGCATAACTGAATGTATTGATCTGAGAGAGGAACTATATCCTCCGAAGAGGCTTACATGTCTGCTGAATCATTTCAAAGCTTTTCAAGCGTACGACAAAGAAGAAATGAAGGACCCAGTGTGTTGGATTTTTACTTGGACTATGCTCGCATCATATACTACTACAATTTGGCACCGATCATTTAAATATTCCATCGGACATCCGAAAAGAATCTTCTAACAGAAAACAGCATTTGTTTATTCCCTCAAAATACTAATGATGAGGGAATTTATGCTGATAACATAGATATTCATATTTGGTTAATAAAATGATCCAGGATAAAAAAAAAATCAGCGTCCTCTAACAAGTGTTATAAATAGAACTCAAAATAAACTTTTCCAAAAAAACATTACGATATAGAATTTGAATGAATCAGTGAGAGCACGTAGGCTAAATCCATCATTAAAAAAATCAGGATTTTTAATTAATAACTACTTAACACTTCAAATCCGTGGAAGTATGGATCAGGTATAAAAAAAAATTACTATTAAAGATGAAGAATTTAAACATAGAATACATTGTGTTGATTGCAGTTTTGCCAAACTCCCAAACCAAAAACATTAACGTAAGAACCTAAGTTCTTAACTGGCCTCTTTAATATCGATGCCAAACTAGTCGAGAAATAGCTGAAATGTCAAATGTATGGAACTATATTCGTAATTGATTATTAATTGAAAATATCTGGCAGCAAATGGAGACTGTAGTTCTAAGTACCCCTGTTCTTCAAACCATATGAACTAGCGTTGCAGAAATATGAACAACGAACTGTACCAAATAGCAGAAAGAGTATCACATGAGGACTTTCAACAGGAGCAACAATTAAAATGGATATCACATGCAACTTGAAGAGAAAATAATGTCATAATAAAAAATGTCGACTTTCTACAATATTTTGTGGTAACAGCGGAAGTGAAAAATCTATTTTCTTGAACAATAGTTTCAATAATAAGATGTTAAAAATTTCAAACAACAGTTACGCTGGATCCTTGGACAATGGATGCTGAATATTTGCTCATAAGGAATCGGCTAATATTACATATATATATATATATATATATATATATATATATATATATATATATATATATATATATATATATCTGTGGGGTGCGTGTGTGTGTGGTGTGTGCGTTTATAATGCTGAGTCCAGAGAAGTCAAAATGATATTGAAAACCTCCTGACGTAAATAGACCAGTTTCGTGTGATGAAATCGCTGAAATCAATGAATGATAAGACAAGACGGAACATGTCCGTTGACCAGCGGGGATGCTTCGAACCACTTCATCAAGCTGCTAATCGGACGGAAAGTGGTAGCTCCACAGTAGACGTCTCTCTCTCTCCTCTCCCTCTTTCCACTCTCTCTCTCTCTCTATATATATATATATATATATATAGTGGATGTGATTGCGTATATATGTATATTGAGGAAATTGTATGACAAAATGGAAAAATGTCTACTAGAAACGAGTTTCATCAGTTAGGACTTCATCGGACTTAGTTTATTGATATAAAAAATGCTAAAAGTGAAAATAATGCACTTAGCAGAAAATGTCTAGAAAGTGCTTTAATCTCTATTTCAGCGACAGTAAATTCGCGTCCATGTTATAACAACTTTTTTTTCCATTTTTGACAGATTTTCTGTTATCACAATGTGGCGTATTATAAACAAAGATGATGGAAAGGAAAAGAAGCTTCTAGATGAATATGGTTCGATTGGATAAAAAAAAGAATTCTTTCAAAAATTATAAAACTACGAGGGTCTACCGTTCATGCGCAAGTGTAATCCCAAAAACATGTAAACAAACGGATGAAAGTATGTTTTTCCCATTTTGTCTTACAGTTTTCACAATACTATTCTTGATATATGCAAATATATATGATATCTCTTATAATATATATATATATATATATATATATATATATATATAAGAAAATTTCTCCGATTTAATCGGTAGAGAAGACAATATTTATGAATAAAAAATGACAATAGGAAAACTGGTAATTGCTGACGCGTTTCGTCCAATGTGGACTTTATCAAAGCAAAATACGAAAATGAAATCAAATGAACAAAGTAACTAATAAAAACAAAAACAGAATGTACCTAGCAACTGGAGAGTGCCGCCATAGAAAATTACCCAAATATTAATTTACGCCCAGGCTTTTTCCCTATTACACCTTTCTTAACAAAATTAATACTCTTACAAACAAATATGCACAACAGATTCATAAAATCGAAAGAAAATGGTTGAATACATCAACACAGATATAATGACAATATTCTCCACACGTGACAATCTCTGACGTTATTTTTCAGTTAAAAAATATGAAAATAGCGTTTCTCTACATTCCAGATATATATATATATTCATGAATATATGGTTAATGATTTAATTGGCGAGAAATCCATCGTCGCGAACAATTCAAATAATATACAAATACCTTGAACCTGTTTATGAATGAAAAGATCCTTGTTTCTATAAATTTCTGGTGCATGACTTCTTTTTACAAGCTTTCGTCTGTTCATACAGACATCCTCAGGTATGGAATAGATTTTGTTCTTGTTTTTTCTCTCAGTAATAAGAGGACAACGAAAATATATGTACTGTTGAAATCCGAAAAATGCTATTAGAAATGAGTTATTGTTTTTGGAGCGTGCTGTTGCAACGCTGAGTTTGAATTTAAATTTTACAATTGTGCGTTCTTATACAAATATGGAGATAAGCGAATTCTTTTTTACTGGTAAAGGTATATATATATATATATATATATATATATATATATAAAATTACCTCAGCATTTGAAAAAAAAAAAAAATTACTTCAGCACCTCAAGATATATATATATATATTACACCAAAAAACGAATATTACCTAAACTCCTTGAGGTAATTTTTATATTTAATTTTTGCTGTAAAAAATACATATGCTCTGTTATAATAAATACATCAAACTTTTCGTGGGTCAGTTTTCTTAACTAATATTAGACCCAGATTATATACCAACGGATCAATTAACTGTACTATATATATATATATATATATATATATATATATATATATATATATATATATATATATATATATATCGACAAAATATATATATATATATATATATGTGTGTGTATAGGAGGCCCATCTTGAGGAATCTGAATGCCGAGTTCGAACTACACTTAAATCCATTACATTAACTTACGTGATAATCATTTTCTTCTCCTCCCAGCTATGGACAGACTGGTCTCTATAGCTTTGGATAGCAAATGGTCTCTGAGAAAGACAACACTTAATTTAAAGCCTGCAGGGTTTGGTGACCTTGTGGCAAGAGCTTCACTAGGTCTCTGTATTCTGCTCAAAGCCATCACCACTATAATTAAGTCATGTATGCAGGTGCGTGGCTGTCGGTTCGTAGGAACTGAGTTGCTTGAGCATCATACGTCGAAAATTTATATATATATATATATATATATATATATATATATATATATATATGTGTGTGTGTGTGTGTGTGTGTGTTTGTGTCTCTATATATCTGTCTCTCTCTCTCTCTCTATATATATATATATATATATATATAGTGGCATGCAATTGCCAGTATATGCAAAAAGATTTGGTCCAAAAACATTTTACCTAATTTACCTTTCTTATATTATTTTATAAAACTTTTCGATGCATGTTTTTCTTTTAATTCTCTGTTAACCTTTACTATTCTAAAATTATATATTCTCGACCTCAACTTCTAACCAAGAACAATTTATTTTTGAAGAACGACTTAGACTCACACCACCAGAACAAGTTTTACGAATATCGCCTGAAGACACACCAAGAACCAGTTTCTTAAAGAACCAACAACTTAAGATGTTAAGACGCGCCTATCAAACATAGAGTGTCACGAATCCATATAGCGGTTTGGGAGAAAAGATGCAGTCCTGTATTCAGTAACCAGATATAAAATATTGTTATCCTTTTTTAACACATTTGAACTTTTCCAGTTATTACTTTATTTTCTTTTACATATACTTGTGCGGTATTGCCCTTCTTCGGACTCGACTTGCATTACGACCCGGCGACTGATTGATTTCCTCTACCTAAGATCAAATCACAACGTGGGTAGGTTAGACTAGAAATCAAAACCGTTACTTCGGTAACCAGACGTTGGAGGCGAGCTGGGAACGACAAGGCTGATACCGAATCTAACCAGATTCCCATCCGAATCAGTAAAAGGTTAGAACGTCACATTTGGTACCGCGACCAATACCAAGTCACATTGGTCGTCACAGGACAGGATAGGACGGCGACGGCGCGGAGACAGACAGGGTGACGTCACAATTGGCGCCGCGACCAGGACAGCACGGCGGGCGCGGCCAGGCAGACGTCACGATTGGCGCAGCGACACCGGGGAACGTCACAGTTTTCTTTTAATTCAATTCTAGCTGTAAACTTGTTACACCGACCCAACCCGCTCGAAAATACTTCTGGAAATTGATTATGTAATTCTTCCTTTAGTTTTATAACTTCTGATGATTCGCACTTTATATTTTTACAAAAAAACTGATCGGTATATCCCATACGTCGAACTTCTGCATCCAGTCTGTGCCCACCAGATTTTCTGTATCCTTCATTACAAATATTTTGAGTTTTCTTGTTTTCCCGTGAAATTTTACATTTAGGATTACTTCTCCTTCGAATGTTATACGCTTTCCTGTAACGGACTTAGCAATTTTCTGTGTATGTAACATTGTTGGTCTATTAAGATTTCTCCATGTTTGTAGGTTAATAATCGTCAAATCTGAACCTATGTTAATTTGTAATTTTATCTTTTTATTTAAGATTTCAAGTTCCACATATTTCCTTATGTTAGTATTGTCTTCGTCATACATTCTAGTAGCTCTTACCCTACTAGTAAATTTTCTGTTCCTACATTGGGATGACTTGTGACCCATTTTTCCACACGCAAGGCAGTTTTTATATTTAAACGTGTGTGTGTGTGTGTGTTTAAAATAAACCATACATAAGGGAATATGCTACGGGGGCATATCGGATAATAACTGTTCAGTAAGAGAGAAAAGCCAACGTGGCTAAGATGAAAATGCCCCAAAAAATCCTTTTTAAATAATAGCTATTTTTTGGAAAATTAAATAAACCGCATCCAAAATTTCCAAGCGTACCTAGAAATTGCTCAATATCATGGGAAATATTAAAAACGTAGCAGAGAATTTTGATTTGTATGTCCATGTTTGGTACGCATCGACTACCCTTGAGTAATCTTGAACCTCCCAAGATTGTAAAATGCTCATTAACCGATGCTTGACTTTCTGATGATGGTGTGAAGACGCCTAGCACTTTTAGTTGCCCACTGGTCACTGAAAATTTATTTAGTAATAAAAAAGAACTGTTAATCTGATATTTTGACTCTTTTCCGTCTGTAGATTACTCCCTTAAAAGTTGTTTATTTTATTTCAATTATATGCTCTGGTATGGAGGTATCGAAAAGACGGTTTTGCTGAGTACTATTTTGCTTTTAGCGCTATGTTATTTTGCTGACGTCCTTCATTTTGTCAGTAATTTTCTTTTCCTTTCTCCGAGCCTCGTGTATTTTTTCTGGTGTGTGTTATCTTTTTTTTCTTCTTTTTCTTTTTCAAAATGGCGATATTTTCTTATTTTCGTTTTTTGTGTATTTCTCACTCTGGTTCGTGCATGGTATGCAGCCATCAGTTCCCCTTCTAACATCTTAAACTTGCCTAAGGTGTATAAAATGACCATTTGACCATTTTCACAAATAACTGTTGCCGTCTACTTGATGATTGTGTGAAAACGAATAAAAGTTTTAGTCCCTGTCAGCCACTGTTCACTGGGAAATCGTTCACCGGGAAATCGTTCAGAATTATATATATATATATATATATATATATATATATATATGGTCTTGTTTTCGAACAATGGAAGAAATACGACTATGCGGATATTGTCTATCGGTTTTATTATCAATTCTAGCGATTTCGACCATACAATTGTTAATATCCCGAATAAACATAAACATCATATGTGTTATTTGTCTGGAGACAATGTCGAACTCAATTGAATTCGTCATTGTCATTTCTCTTGGGTGTACATTATGGTTTAAGAATTTAGATTAAATATGTCGCTTGGAAAAATCAAGAATACCGTTGTTTATATTGTCGTTATTCTAAATCATTTTGACCCTCAGAATATTTTACATCCTCATTTTCTTGAAAATGTGGTCAAATACGCTGGACGCGCTGATCAAATATATGGAAAACATTTGAACCTTCCACTCGTTCCCTTGTAATGTAAAAAAAATAACATTTGTTACAAAATATACTTTGTTTTTTTGTTTCAATTAAACTTCTTTAATACACCTATTATTTCTGTGTGTCTTTATTTCTGTGTCTTTATTTCTGTGTCTTTATTTCTGTGCGTCTATTTCTCTGTACATTTATTTCTGTGTCTTTATTTTTGTGCGTCTTTATTTCTGTGTGTCTATTTCTCTGTATCTTTATTTCTGTGAGTCTTTATTTCTATGTGTCTTCATTTCAGTGTGTCTTTATTTCTGAGAAAGAAACTGTACAATGCAACGATCGTAAACGTCTCATGTCGCACGTCTTTCCAATTTGTTTAAAGACAAAAAATAATTCATGAATACTGAATAAACTGCTACGCAAAAATGGAGAGCCCCCACCTCCACATCGATATCTTCTATTAGTGCTAAAATTTGGAAAACCCGAAGTTCGTAAATCACAAAATATCATCTAAATTCACCAAATTTTTCACCAAATGTGGTATGTCTGCTTTTGGATAGGAGTTTTAGTTGTTGCGAGGCAAATCCCTGCTAGTCTGAAAATAAACGTATTGTCATTACAAACCATTACAATGTTAACATATGAAACGTTATTATTCGTTGCCTCCTTGCCATATTATTTATATACAGAAGGTTTTAGATGTCGGTGTGGGTGTGACAGTCGAACAGATCAGAGGTTAGAATTAAAAATAAATCGATACTTACCGACCAATATTTGGAAAAGTATTTGTGATAATTTGCGTAAGTCCGTCAATACATCCAGCTAGGCGATAGTTAAGGAATTTGGAAAATACCTATGAATGTTCAAAGTCCTAAAATCAAGGAATGTTCTCTGTATGGAGAAAGGTTATTTTGGATTTCCATATAAAGCTATTAAATGTTATATATACCAAGTCCATTCAGCCATCCCTCAATTAGAAGACCATTCAGTTTAAAACTGAATTTTTAACCCTTTTTGCTGATTATGAATGTAATATACATTTCATTTATTATTTGTTTGCTTTATTTAATTTACTTTGCACATATGTTCACTAATCGATAGGGGCATGAAGAGAGAGGAATGTAAAGTTTGAAATTTGTTGGTCCCCTTTTTTGTTTATGGATTCAACACTTTAGAGTACCTATATTTTTTTTTATTCATTCTTGTTTGATTTGAATATGTAACTATTTATTTGAACGATTAAATTGTGTACCTCTAGTATTAAATATATCAATAAAATAATTTTAAAAAATGATATACTTGATAAACTAACAGGTTATACCAGTCGTGTTTTTCTACGTTTAATATTCAGCATTTTAACAGAAATGTACAAGTTTGATCCATAACGGACAATGGCGCGTAGACGTGAACCGGCATATTGAGTTCAAATCAAGTTCGGCCATTTTGTGATCGCTTCCTCTATTTTCTACTATTTTGAAGGCATTAATTCAAATTTTCACCTCGTAAAGAAACGAGAAAGATTTAGCCATTTCGCCATCTTAAGTAGTCCGTGTTATATGCTTGTATTGTACGGTAGCCCTGTAAAAAATCCCGAATAGCCACAAACACACGTAGATAATGTGTTTATGATCAAAGAGGGGAGTTATAAATAAGTGTAAATAATTATAAACCTCTAACATTTATCTATACAAAAATACGCTTAAAAATGAGACGTCGAAACAACAAAACAAATATTATTTATTATCCGGATGATGTGTGGTGTTGGAGACATGCGATGCAGTAATAGTAAATAACTTTGGGATTTTGAGGGCAAATGTAAATAAAATAGAGTTCGAAATCTGACATAAAGATACAATAATGATTAAGTAAAGTGTATACAGTCTTTCTTGTATTTTTTTTTTAGATATATGTATTGAGTGTCCAGATAATTTAATTATAAAATATAAGAAGTATATGGGGTTTTTTACCACGAGATTTTGTTGAGTACTAACAGAAAAATGTTACTATTATAGCCTGAAAAAGAAAAGGAGCTGAATTTTTCAGTGACACGCGTGTTGACGACCTGTCCGTTTTGACTGCCTGCCCGAGAGTGAGAATTTCATGAGTTTGTGTGTGTTGAAGTGAGAAATGGTGTCGATTCTTTTTGGTTTAGAAAGAGTGAATTAATGATAATTATAAGTGTTATCATTATTTTATTATAATTATAATTGAGACTATAATTTTTTATTTATTTTTTATGGACACTACACAGTGACAGTGTAATTAATGTTTTATTATATATAAATTTATTAGCACAACTTCGTAAATACCCGGTAAATGTCCAAAGTTCATGCAGACAATCGTCATATTTTATATAATCTTTCGCGAAACGAAGAGAAAATGTTGTTCGAACAAAAAGTAATATTGTTTTGTTTTTTGTTTTGTTTTTTTTTTAGACTAAATAGTTGAGTTTGATTTAAGACTTAATCATTGCGAGATAAAATCCCCAGTCAGAATTTTACATCAGGCGTTTGAAGTATTTTTTGGAAGAAAAGTTTGACCTATAACAAAACCACGTTAGCTTTGCACCGAGAGAGAATTATAATCTCTAGTAACGTTTTAGTATGTGAATCACTACATGGAGATTGATCGATATTTCTGAACGTATCGATATGTCATTGTGAAGTAATCGGAATTCATGCAACCGTTTGGTAAAATATACAAAGAAACATTTGCTTCTGATTTGGTTTGAAAATTTATCAACTTTGTTTCCAGGCCATGTTCAAATCAAATGTAATGTACTTGTCAACATTCGAGAGAGTTACACCGCAAACCAGTGGTTTTCACGATGAGATAAAACGCTAAAACAGAAAATACAAAGAAATTGATGGATAATCATTGTCATCCTTGTGCCTTTCTGACAAATTTGCACACGCGACCAGCGTACGGTTAACATGTGTACTCGATGGAAAAGAATGCTTTTAATTAGTTAAGAGAGATGAAGATGCCGAAAAAAAAAAAACACAAACAAATGTTGAAATTAGAAAAAAGAAAAAAGGTAACAAGAAATTCGAGAGAACAATAGATGAAAATGATTGCTATAATTCCTTTCTCTATGGATATTAATATGACGCCGGAAAGCGTAAGGATTTGACGTAATTTTCGACATGGAAATTGAGCTTATTCAATTAGCCAATGGAAATAAAGAGAAATTATAAATTATATACATAAAAAAAATGACAACGTTACAGAGAGCAGGTCATGGAGTTGCACGATGTGAATATTCTAAATAATGACAATTTCGAAACAAATTAAGAAAAAAAACATTTTTTTAAACAGAAGGTCACCTTGATTATACTTTGTTACTCTGTATTGTTAATTACTTTGTACAATTGTTTTGTTGTTGTGAAAACTAAGGAAATGAAGACTTACAAATAACAGGAGACGATGCTATCACAATAATGTTACTTTGAATTTGTTTGCTAAAGTTTCGGCCCAATTACCACACTATTTACCGCACACAGACTCACAGTTTCCTTGGGAGGATTGTGTTGATCTTCCTTCTTGAATCAATGCATAAAATATCAGGCTAGTCTGGCACCATCTGACGCAGATACTATGAGAATATTAAAAAAAAACGATTTATTACCAATGAGACCGATTATCACCTTATAATGTCTTGCTTTCAAGAATCACGTGAAAGAATTAATTGCAGTGTAGAGTAGCATATCTTTTGAATTTGCATCTCATATTATTTGACTACCTGTTAGTTCAAAAACATACGAAAAGCTGATAAAAATTCTATGATCTAACCACGAAGATACCCGCTTCTTTCAAAGCTCTGGTATTTGTTCATTTAGAAAAAGGAATTTAGAATGGAAATAGGGAATTAAAATTTATTATTAATAAAAGGCTTTGGCCGAAATTGTTATACATATCAGTTTTCAATTTTCGCCATGAAAATTTTTTATTATTCAACAGATTATCGGATTAGGGATTGATTATTATTTTATTATGAGTTGACATAAGATCTTCTTCAGGTTTTAAGATTAAATATTAAAAACTTTTTACAGTGTCAAAATAATATGTTTCCATAGTGCTCTATTTTGCCTTCATAGGGTAATGTTAAAAAGAGTGGATACTACTGCTGTTAAAAAAAAAGCGCATTGCTCTTCCACTGAATTGAACTGTACGGGCCGCTGGTGTATTACGTATAGAAAACGTTAAAAATGTCCTTCTCTCTCAGCCTACGACGATAGCCTAGGGGTAGGATCTCTGACCGATTCCAAAGCGGCCAGGTTTCGATCCCTGCTTGAAACAATCGGACCTCTGGCCACACTGAAGAGCCGTGATGAAGTGAAAAAAAAATGTTGATACCACCTCGTCTTAAAAATTCTTTTTAAGACTAGGTGGTATCAACATATCTTATACTTCACCAATAGTACTTATAAAAAAGTACATCACCTTCGAAATATTATTGGAATTCAAAAGATGTAAATAAAACGCCTAAGGTAAAATGAAAAATTTTAATAAATGTTAGAACATATAGACATTTAAGTGAACCCTGTTTGCTATGCTTACATGAAAAAATAGAAATCAGATTTTCTGAAAAAAACTTATTAAACCAAAGAAATAAATTGACTGTAAATTGTAAGTACAGCCTACCTTTTGCCTTACAATATGTATAAACTTTGAATACTTGTTCTTATAATAATAATCAATAGATGAACTGTGATTCACTATAAATGGCTTACTATTCTATTTGTAAGTTTCATTTTGATTTAATATAGCTGTGTAGTGATGTTATGTAGTATTATTAACATCTTATATGGATGTACAGGTGTTTAGTTAGAATTATTAACATCTTACACTGATTGGTTGGTATTATTGACATATTATATGGATGTTCATTATCTAACGATTGCATATATATTTGTCAAAGTAGTTTTGTATTTTTAATTTGCTTTTTTTTCTCGAACGGTTATTTACCAGTTTCTTAAAGGGGACTTTTATTTATCACGTACATAAACTTTTATGTAAGCAGATGAACGAGCATATAACTGGTTAGCATTGTTTTAAATTACCTTCCTACCACTTTTAACTTTTACTTATTAGGAAATTTGAACGCCAGACTTATATCCATCTAATGTAATAATGTAATCACCTGTATCTGTCCATAAAGAAATTGTCTAGGATTTACATTCAGAGACTTTTGTGTCACAACCTTAAATTTATTAAGGTCAGTACACGATTAAAGTTATTTTTAGGTGAGTTTGAATGTAGTGTAGGTCACATTCGACTGATTAATCACGGCAAAGCACAAAAGGCTATTTTTATCCTTTTTTTCTCGAAAAAATAGGAAGTGTTCTGGTAGTGAAATTAAATTCATCGTTCACTCGTCAGTAGTTTTACACCGCCCGAAGAAACACATTTGTAGCGTTGAGACATGATTCTAATTATGTAGCGATTTTTAACATGTGTTTGTTTTAATATTCTATTGTAAATAATATTAAGATCAAATGTGTATTAAGCTCTCTTTTAAATTAAATGTCACTTACATTGGGATTATACACCCATTCTTCACGTCTTTAATTATATATATATATATATATATATATATATATATATATATATATATATATATATATATATATCTGTGTGCGTGCGTATGTGTGTGCGTGTAAAGTAGAATAATGACATTGTTCAAATCCCCTAAAATGTATATACATTTTTCTGTGGACTATCAATCTATCCATATATATATATATATATATATATCATTAATTATCAATATATATATATATATATATATATATATATATATATATATATATTATATATAATTAGTGGTCAATATATATATATAATAAAATTTTTTCGCTTGAAGATGGAATAGAGCTTACTTTAATTCAATTTAATTCAAATAATTATATTGAAGTTTTCGGCTCTTGTTTTGAAATATGAGACCTCTTATGTCGCGAGTTGGAATCATATTTTTTAAATAAATAATTATATATATATATATATATATATATATATATATATATATATATATATATATATATATAATTAATTAATTTCAAGAGGATAGAATCCAGGTAGAACTCAATGTCCAGGACAGAGTTTGAATATGATATAATAGGCTCAAGCATCAATATTCCATGGTTATAATTCATTACATTGGAATCGTAATCCCGATCCAATTCATCAGATCGTGATGACAAGTCCAATGTAATAAATTATAATCTTAGGAATATTAGTGTTTGAAGTTATATATATATATATATATATATATATATATATATATATATATATATATATATATATATATATATATATATATTACATACACGAAATAGGCCGGAAAAATACCGGGCTAGAAAAAGATATATGAAAAAGGGCTCAATGCACCGTTCAGAAAATTGAACAGAGCAGATGAAATTAAATAAAAAACCGCGGTAAAATGTGTTAGATCCCTTCTCGACTTCCGGATCGGCAACCACATTCTCGGCCTCTACAATCGCGGGTGAATGTATAGAAATTTTTTCACAGCCTCTCCTATTCTAGATTTCTGTTGTCATAGTTAAAAAAAAAAAAACCCGGATTCAGCCAACTTTTTTTTATCCTCAAGGATATATGGCTCAGTAGATAAACGTGTTTTTTGAATCAAGTGATCTAAAGAGTTGCAAGTTCAATACCTGGCTAAGGCAGTGATGACCAAAAACTTGAAGAGTTGTGTCAAAGGGAGATAACCGGGAGATCCAGAAGAGGCATGGTACGTAGAAATTAGAAAAATCCACCACGATAGAAAAATATAATATGTTCAGTTCGAAATTCCAATTACCTGAAGAAGGCTGGAGCGTACCACGGCCGAAACGTCGTTAATATGGCAATGAAAAGGAGGACACCACTCGGAACAATATATTAAGGTCAGTGAGTCAATTGAATTCCACAATAAATTTCTAACTGCAGGATATGTTTGCAAATTTTTTTAAAGCCAGAATATATTTTAGATTGTAAGAATTTTGGAGACAATAAATATAGCAATGATACAAGTCCTAGTAATTGACCCACAGCGGGTGGATCTATACACTACCCAAGGGTATCTACGCGTTAGTAGATATAACGAACCGAAGTGGAAAATGGAATGCTGCTCACCGGTTTCCAATTCCGAGCCGTTATCCATTACACCACACGAACATCCAAGATTACAGCACTTGGTATTCACAAGTGGTCTCCCTTCAATGACCAGGCCCGAAGTTACTTAACTTCGGGGATGATACGAGAAACGGCATATAATCAATAATAATAATAACAATAATAATAACGGCATTAACATATTACACGATAAAGTTTTCTCACAATTTTAGTTGTTTAACTTAACCTACCTTATTAGCCAATGGCCATCTTAGATATGGCGGATTTAAAATTTTAGATGTCACACCCCTGAAAAACTCTGAAGGCCATTTACTAATTTGTTAAATAGTTTCAGTGTCCTATGTTAGTAGTTAATTTATTTAATTAGTCAAAAGAAGATAAGAAACATACACATTATTAGATCAATGAAACCTTTGGCCTATTTTACATAAAGATGGTAATGGTAATAGTTGTAACCTATGGAAGATTGCTGAATAGAATAATCACACGAAAGTTGATAATGAACGATAATACTTAGGTCAAGAACAAAACTTATAAGATTCGCCAGCGACGCGTAGAAGAATTAGGCAACTGATAGAAGTGAGTCAAGTGAATTTCACAATGAATCGACAACTGAAGGATATCTACCAACCGCCACACGCGGTCAGATGTGGCAGAAGGCCGAATTTAATATGGGTTATCCGAGGCAGAAGACTTGGCCAAAAATTCCCCGTAGACCCCATATAAAACAGGGTCGGGTAGCTGTTTCCCGAGACGATATTCTGTCTTCGATATAGCCTCGTCTGGGGATCCTCTGTGTCCGGAGGCAAAGAGTTTGACCAGCACAGCTTGAGAAGAATAATCAGCTGCAGACCGATATACAGAATTTACTACTGTCTATATGTGAATGGGGACATACCCTTTATTGTTTGTAGGTATGCTAAAACAGTAAGAATAGCCGTTTCCATACACGGTATCATTTGGCATTCACTGACCGAGCAGCCAGTACTGCTTGCTTTTGGAATCTATAAAATCTTTCTAGTAGCAGTTATTGCTCATTCTACTAGTGGTCGAAGTTTCATTTCTAACCTTTTTTTTTAAATGATGTGGAATGTTAACAGCTTGATAACGGCATTATTTTCTTATCGAATTAGATATGCTATCCATTTTAGTCGTTGCTGTTATTGGTAGTCTTCAAGTGATGCAGTTTCTGTTATTTCGTACAGTTCTTTATATGAGATTCTATAACACCAGTCCACAATAATCGAAGAAATGTTAATTTGCGAAACCCACTGGCTTTACGACATGAAAGGCTTTTTTTCAAAATCATTTCACCCCAAGCAAGGAGGAAATATCATTAGTACGCATGGGGTTATAGGGAGTGAAAATGGAAGAAAAGCAGAGAGTAGAGGAAGAATTGAGGTAAGGACAAAAGACTTAACGGAATTCAAGAAGACAGAAGACGGCGATTGACGTTATATTTAAGTTTTTGAAGATGTTATTTATCAGGGAAACAATTAAACGGAAGACTGTTGAAATAGAAGTGACAGTTGCATTTAGCTGTTTCAAAATCTAGTAGAACGCTTAAATTCATATATTCGGGGCAGTGGGTAAAAAAATCCTCGTCAGAGAAGTTGTCATAAAAATATCTGTAGAAAACACAAAGAGAAGCCACGCGAAGTCGGTGCGAAAGTGACTGTAGTTAAAATGCTTGGTCAGGATTGATTAAATTACTGATCGTCCTTTGGATTTTGTCAAGAACTGGCAGAGATATTGTCATAGAGTAGTTTCACAGCGCAGGCTCAGTCTCTCCTAAAAACGTTCGACGTACAAAACGTTAGGAACTTGGTATAATAGCTAATGACGCAGCAATCTAGTTGTGGTGGCTGATACTTTAATGTCCGACATCGACTGACTGACCAGCTCACTGAGCTCCTGGCGACTGCTACTACTCCTATTTATTGTAGGTAGGAGAGTCTATTAACAATAGAATAGGTGTGTCCCAGTATAACAGATATACTGCAACAACATTAGTCTAGATGTGGTAGCAGTATTCAATGCATGGGTGAATGGTCGATTTTTAAATGTGCAAGATGGAAACTAACGTGAAAAAACTTTTCTGCCACGACACAGTGACCTAACGTTCTCTACAGCTATTGATTCGATGAAGTTGATTCATTTAAAGTAGGAAGCGGTTGTATACAACTGACATTTTAGATATTTCCGACGAGTACTTTTTAAGATCATGACACAAGTTCTCAGATTTAGGTTTTCGTTTTTGTAGTCACTCGTTGTGTGGGGCGAAGCTACGTCTCCCATTGCTTATTTCATGTTCAATTCTGTCGTCTTAAAATGATAAAGAGTTTGAAACATATAAACACACATATATAAAACGAGGGAATGGATGTGAAAAGAGCTCGTGAGTACGAGAAGAAAAAAAGAATAGGGTTGAATCGGATGACAAAAATAATCTATATTTAAGTCCCTGGATGAAGACGGTGATAAATGTAGAATCACCTGCCTAACAATAAAAAAAAGAAAGGTAAAAAAAGCAGGGAAAGCAAACGATAAAAGAAGGTAAAGCAAAATATAAAAAAAAGTATGCGAAGTTTAATATCATTGATAATTTGGACCGGTCGTCAGTCTGGCAAGAAAGAACTGATCGCATCATGATGCAATTGATGTTTTCTACCGATACAGCGTCGCAAACGTCATTCACTCAATGAACGAATAATGAAGCAAGGGAGGCCGGTTATTCGATGTAGCCATCAGCGCACCATTGATTTCTACGTTCAGATCTAAAAATGGGACCAAAATGAACGGCCATTATCAGTATATTATCGCATGTCGCGTGTAGGGCACTCATCAGCGACTTAAATGTTCGGGGAAAAAGGTGGCGCAAAACGGCGACATACATATTGGCTGTGGCAAATCCTAATTGCTTTAGGATCAGTCGAAACATGTCCATGATAGAACTGATCAATTTGTAGTGGATGAACGGATACTTCTGCTGCAACACATGACAACTGTTAAAGGAGACTGAGTGTAATGTGGTTGGACATAAATAAAGAAATAGATCATGAGATAGAACAAGAAATGAAAAACAACTGTATCCAAAGCTTAGTAAGCAATATATATATATATATATATATATAAAAAGACATTTTTATGTTTATGCATTCTTTTTATAGATACAAATATTTAAGTAAAGGCTCTGTTTATAATAAACAGTATTAAGGAACATTTACCGGCCTGAATGTGCGAGAAATTTTCACAGAAAATATTCGTCCTCCGACAGGATTCGAACCTGTATCCTATACGGAACCGTCATTTAGCTTGACGTGCCTTCACCGATTTGGCCAAAGAGGAGCGTTCGGTTAGCAAGGTCGAATTTACTGTATTTAAACATCAATCTTCCATGAATCTCTCACGTACATTCATATCTGCTCATGGCGTATCAAACGTAAACAAATGACGTCAAACATTATGAAATGGACAAATTGTCGGACTTTGTCCATTTCATAATGTGTGAACATATATATAAATATATATATATATATTATATATATATATATATATATATATATATATATTTGTGTGTGTGTCTCTATGCGAATTTTATTCCGCTACAGATATACTACCTGAAAATATTTAAACACGCACGCATATTAACTGTTTCTTCTGTTTTTTTGGCATTCCCCCACTTTTTTCTGCTTCACCTGTTCAATATTAAATTGCAATTTAATCGGGGTTTCTCGTCTCCCTCTACTTCCTCTATTTTCCGCGATATCATACCATTCGCCAACGATCCTTCTGTCTCTTCTACAGGTATTTCCACAACATTTTCGACGAGCTACTTTCGCTGGTTCTCAGACTATATGAATTTAAACGTGCTACCAGACTGACATCTGGGTCCCATCCTTTCACTGTCAAAACGGTTAAATGTAACCGTTCCTTCTCATCAAACAGCTTCTTCTCACGCACCTCCCGTCTGTGGAACTCCTTTTCGTCTTAATTGCTTCCCTGATGTAGAGTCATCTTCAAATATTCAAGCGCAATGTCAATCGACATGTGATACACTGACTTGTTCCGCGTCGTTCTCTGTATCTTTTCGACAGACATGCCCCTTTACTCTTGTTCTCAATCCTCTGTAACCCCTTGCGTGCTAGTAGCACTCCCGCCTTGCTCGGGGTCAATTACTTCAAGAAAAAGATTAAAATAACGTTTAGACACATAAATTCTACAAGGAAAAATATTTGACTAAAATAGAAAAACTATATGTCAGCATTGAAGTGAAGGAGGAGGGGGGGTCATAAAATTGATCTTACATTTAATCTCCGGATTGATCAACAAAATGAGGAATAGAAGGATAAGAAAAATAAACGTTATTTGGTTCACCCCAAACCCTCTAGTCTGCTGAAAAAAAAAACAAATATAGAAAAAATATTCTTTGGTTTGATAAGGAAATACTTCTGCAGAACCTCTGAATTGTCCAGCACTTATAACAGCAAAACTGCAAAATTGAATTATAGTTAAATAACATCAAATGAGGCAAAATGCGTAGGAATTTAAAAACAGATCCACAAAATATAATATAAGATGTGACAAGAGCAACGTCCTTTTTTATTTATTTACTTTTATTAAAGAAACATAAACTAGAGTAGTTTAAGAAAATTTATAAGTATCGTTAATCAAAACAAAATTATATATTATGATTAAAAACTATTTAACATGCTCAAAATGTTCCCATTCATGTTAAATACACCGCAGAACCTTATCAGCAACAAATCTACAAATTATTTGACACATTTTTTCATTAATTTCAAAATTTTTTATCAGAAATCGTTTATCATACAATGTTTGTTTAAATTCATCATTTGTTTTTGGGTTGAGCCTATAAACAAAATCTTTCAGTCCACCCCACAAGAAAAGGCCCTGTGGTATTACGTCTGATGATAGTAATGGCCAATCAGTTGCTCCACGTCGTCCTTTCCACTTAAATTCGCTGCACCTTGTATATATTAAATATAAAATGAAAGAATTTCTTTCAAAGGAAATTCAGATGCTACGAAATATTTTCTAAAGTACTTTATGAACTTCATGCGTGGTTGTAAATTTTAATTTTTGCAGTTAATTTTTGAGAGGTGTGCTTTTAAGTTGTTTATATATATATATATATATATATATATATATATATATATATATATATAATATATATAAATGAAAAACGGGTGTAAAATATGATATAAAAACGGTACGCGAGCCAATAGATTTAGTTAGCAATTTGTCAATATAGTCTCTCCTATATGGCAACGAGTTCTGAACAATCACTTCATATAAATAAAGATTTCAGGCAAAATAAATGTGATTCTACAGAAGACACTAATTACCCCATGGACCAAATATACGAGTCACAAGGTAGTTTTGGTTTAGTTTGGTTTGTTCTGCGGCATATGAACTACAAAAGGTTATTTAATGCCAAAAAAAATTCCTTTTTTTTTTTTTTAAATATATAGCTCTTAATATTTTTCAAAAAAAATGTATAGTTTGGTTTGGTTTGTTTTGTGGCATATTAACCTTAATGGATTATTTAATGCCGACAAGATTTTTATTTCTGGTAATATTTTCTTTTTCAAGTATTCATTGCCGATACTATTTTTTTAAAAAAGTTTTCTGGTATTAAAATCTATTTTTACACGTTCATAGTGTTTGGAGTCAGGTTGTGGGGTCAACTATTTACCCATAGCTAGGACCCTAACAGATGCTACAATCTGGTGTCAGGTTGGACCTGGGAACACCAGCAATTAAGAGGTGGTTCCACGCTCTTCACAACCTCCTGATCAGAGGTCTTGCTGCTGGACAAAGTTTATCGTCTCACCCAGGACGCGGATGCAGTTTCTCGTCATACCCAGGACGCTTATTTGGGTGTTAACCATCTGCCCACAGCTGGGACACCAACAGGTGCTTTCACCCCGGGTCAGGGTAGACCCGGGAACACCAGCAACTAAGGGGCGGCTCTATAAAACCTTCCGACAAGAGGTCCCGCAGCCGAACGCAGTTTATCTTCTTACCAAGAACGCGCATGTAGTTTATCGTCACACTCAGGACGGCACAAGTTAGTTTTAAGGGAAATTTATAATAAAACATGAGACTGATATTTAGAATTAGAAAGAGACATTTGGAATTTCTAGGGTACATAATGAATAAAAGGAGCGTGGAGTATTAGATACTAAAAGAATATATTGAAAGTGTTGTAGGAGATCTACCGACGATAATGGGTATGTCCCCATTTACATAGATACAGTGGTAAATACTGTATGTTGGTCTGCATTTGGAGATTCGTCTCCAGCTGTGTTGGTCAGACTCTCCGCCTCCGGGCAGAGAGTATTCACAGTCGAGACTATGTCGAAGACAGAGTTTCGTCTCGGGAAACAGCTACCCGACACTGTTTTATACGGGGAAATTTTGCTGAGCCAACGGCCTCGGAAACCTCACATTAAATTCGGCATTGTGCTACATCTGACCGCGTAGGGCGGTTGGTAGATATCCTGCAGTTGGAGATTCATTATGGAATTCACTTGACGCATTTCTAGCCGTTGACTACTTCTTCTACGCGTCGCTGACGTGCCTTATATGTGTTGTTCTTGTCCTAAATATTATCATTCATTACCAACCTTCGTGTTATTATTCTATTCAGTAACCTTTCCTAGGTTACAACAGGAAGTAAGAGTGAGAGGCATAACACAGCGAGTAACCTATAAGGCGAGATCCTGTAAATAGTTGGCATAACAATGTCTGGAAAGTCTGGTGAAGAACAAACATTACTAAGACGTAAAAAGTCTTTAGTCCGATGAAGTCATTCTAGAAGCCGAAACCCGTTATACAATAAAATAGACTATGACTGATTTTAACAAACATTTTGTTTATTTACTTGTGCCTTTTTAAACAAAATCACGTGACATATATTGTTTCAGTATTCATTTTTGTAAGGACACGTGATACACTGAAATTGATTAATCGTGGCGTGAAAAGGACCGTGAAATAAAAAAAAAATCAATTTACTAACACCGAAAAAGGATATCGAATCAACATTTAAGAGTACTGTAAACGTAGGGTCGACTGCAGAAACTGCAGTCAAGGGTCATAAAGAAAATTTATATCCGTAAAGATTAATAGTAGAAATATAAAGATTCAGCAAAACACAGAACCAGATTTGACTATTATAAATATCGAAATGTGGGAAACAATCGCTAAAGTAATATTAACATTACCCTAAATATAACACGGGGAGTTAATGGGAAGAAATTTAAATTTAATTTAATTTTAATGTTTTATAGTAAAAATGTTGAAGCCTAAAGCATTTGTGATGGAAAGAACTTATATTAATTTTCTAAGCGTAGATTAGATCTGAAATAAAGCCGAAGGTATGGGGCACCCAATGAGGATCGAAATTACTACTCAGTCGTAATTGTTATAGCGAGACAAGATTTCTAACTATTACATCATGTCGAGATTCACATAGAGTTGTGGATATCCATGATTACTCATGTTCTGAAAGGACATGGCAAAACAAAAAAATGAAGTTGCAACTTCAAAAGGTAAAACAATTTCTTATCCTGTTCAAGGCATCAAGCATTCGGTTTGCCAATTTAAGGTTTTTCTACCAGACATTAGTGATTGCCTGTTTAATCTTCTGAAGCACACATTATTGATTAAAACGCTTTCTATGGGATGAAGGCGATAAGACGAACCACTGAAATACAAATTAAAAGTGGTCTTTAAAAAGCCAAACAATTGACAAGTAACAACACGCTTTGTTTTCCTGAAAGATCTACATTTCATTTTCTCTTCTCTAAAGTAATGAAGTAAAGTAAGAAGAAAGGACTAGAAATCAACTGCAAGAAAACATAATGCATGTTTGTTAGCAAAAGGAAAAGAGCAAAGTGCGAATTGCAAATCGGAGATACGAAAATCAAACAAGTGGGGAAATTTAAATATTGTGTTAATAGTGACAACGAATATGCGAAAGTGTATTCGGATTAGCCAAAGATGCCTTCCAAAATCTAAACAAAGTATTAAGAAATAGAAAAACTTCGCTAGAAACTAAAAAGTACTAAACTGTTACGGGATATCAGTCATCATGTATGGTATTGAGTGAGGGACAATCCCCTCCAAGATGAAGAAGAGGCTTGATGCAAAAGAGATGTGCTTCTACAGAAGGATGATGAGGGCACCATGAATTAAAAAGGTGCGCATCGAGAAAGTTTTAGAGAAAAAGAAACAAAGAAATGTATACTTAACACCCAGAAGAGATGGTTGAGTATTCTGTGTCACATAAGAAAGAAGGTGGGCATGGAAAATCTGATACTCACAGGAGAGATTGAGGGCAAGAGCGACAGAAAAAAAAATGCACATGACATACTTAGTAACCTTGAGTAAATGGATGACGGATCAGTGACATGACGTTGTGGAGAGTCATGATCCCTTCTATCTTGAGGGGACACGGTACATAAAGAGGAGAAATCAATCAGCATTCCATCTTCTTCCAGTACTTGGTGTGTTCCGTTAAAAATAATGAGGCAGCATAGGGCACCGACTGTCAGAACATCACCAATCATAAATAGAAATAAGTATAACGATAAACTACATCCGTCAGCAAGGCATCTGATCGAAAGTTTGTCGTCTTTGAGGAGAGTGGAACCACCCCTTAATTGCTGATGTTCCCAGGTCCACGCTCATCCGGCGTGGTAGCACTCGTTGGTGTCCCAGCTTTGGGCAAATATTTAACCACAAAAAAAAATGAAACACTATGAATGTGTAAAAATACATTTTTATAGTAAAAATATAAGCAAGACAATTTTATATAAAAAATTACCATCAATACATATATGTAATAAAATGAGCAGCAATACATCAAGCAAAATGAAACAACGCTTTAATGACATTAATCCATATAATATTAAACAAATTCTTATAACAAACTGTATTACAAAATATAACTTCAACACAACTACTACTTAAAACAAACATAACACAACCTCTGGTAATTATGTTCGCACAAACATATATATTCAGAAAAGTTGAGTTTAGACTACTGTGTATTCAATTATGAAAGCAGAATATTATATATTGTTGTAACGTAGAGAAGGTTACTAAATGAAGAATAAACAAAATGGAGTTTGGAAATGACATATTAATCTTTATAACATCAACAAAATACAATACTCACCAGCGGCGTGGAGTAGTTAAACCACTGCTAGTGGTAGACTACTTAGATACCACATTACCCAACACTTACAATAGTGTCCAACGTATTTATGAGAACTGGGACATACTCATTAGTGTTCATAGGTTTCGGTATATAACAGATTAGCATCTGCTGGAAGCACAGAATAGATAAGTTTGCTCATCAAGTCTACATGCACAAAGAAATTTGCTCGTAAATCTCTTGAGACAGTCTTTCCGGAAAGAATGTGTGGCACCTAGATTTCATTGCCTGACCCTATTAAAACTTTGTAAAAATTGCTGTCATTTTTGACATCACGGCTACACTAATAATCATAATAATTAATAATAATAATTGTATTATTATTATTCTATATTTTTGTTGTAAGTTAGAAAGGGTTACTGAATGAGGAATAACCAAAATGGAGGTTGGAAATGAAATGGTAATCTTTATAACATCAACAAAATACAATACTCGCCAGCGGCGTGAAGTACGTAAACCACTGCTAGTGGTGGACTACTTAGACACCTCATTACCCCACAATTAGAATAGTGTCCAACGCAGTTATGATGCTTGGTGTGGCACCATTTACGAGGCAGAGAAAGGAAAAGAAAGAAAAGAAGGCAGAAAGAAAGGTGAGACGAATCGTGGGGGATCAGCAGAACACACACACGGCTAAGAGACAATGACTATATTGATAAGTAACCATGGCGAAAGGGTGTCATTACAATGACAGGGAAATTCTGAGTAAAAAGAAAGGGAAAGAAAGAAAGAAACAGATGTGTTTTGATAACGGCTGTGTTATCCATGAGTACGTAAACAAAACGGCTGGTCGACTGGCCAACGAAAAATTCAATTGAAAACGTTAATTTTGATAATTGACAAAACACAGGTGTAACTACAGGACTTTGGGTAGATATGAAAAATTAAAAGCCACACAAGCCGTGTCCGCTGACCGAATTTTTTTTTCGACGAAACAACTTTGGCCTGCGATAATAAAATTATGTTATCAGAAATATGTACCGAAGGAAAATGAATGGGAGGCTGATATCAAATCTAACCAGATTCCCACCCGAATCACCAAAAGGTTAGAACGTCACATTTGGGTGCCGCGACCAATATCAAGCCAGTTGGTCGTCACAGGACGAGACAACATGACTGACGCGACAGGCGGACGTCACGTTTGGAGCAGCGACACCCGAACGGAGCAGCGAGGAGCGAACAGCTGGCGCCGCGGCGAGGACGTCAATTGGTGCTGTTTGGGAACGTCACAACTGGCGCCGTGGTAGATCAGGATAGAACGTCACAGTCGGCGCTGCGACCGGAGGACGACGTCACATTGGGACATACCCATTACTGTTCATAAGTACGGTATATGAAATATGTCATATTCTATTACTTTAAACGCCTCAAGAAAATTAAATTTCGGCATTGAATAACACACATAATAAGTTGATATGTTGTTAGACAAAATGAGAGAACTAAAAGTCAATCATAAATTCAACCCTTTTAAATGTGCCACATCGTAGAGCATATGTGGAAAAGTAGCTCTTTTAACACGGTTCAGCAGAATTTTTTTTTCTTCAGGCGTTTACACGAATATAACTTTAGTTTGGTTCGAACCAGTACACAGTTATGTGCCATGCGTTATAAACGCGTAGGTGATCATGTAGATTTCGATACATGACTGACGAGGCAGGTTTTTCCACCGCGCTGGGTTGCCATTTCTTTCATCGATAGACCAGTTGCCATTCAGGGCTATAGAACCCGGTCTATCCTATTCACCCATAGTTGAGTGGGAGAAGAAGAGGATTCATACCTTTCCCAAAGGTTTTCACTTAGTTAAATCATGCGTGATACACGCTTAGGCGATCATGTATCTTTCGATACATGTCTGACGATGCAGAATTTTTCCCCGAGGTGGGTTGCCATTTCTTTCTTCGGTAGCCCAGTTGCCATCCAAACTACAGAACCCGTTCTGTCATGTTATTTACCCATAGGTAGGTGGGAGAAAAAGAGGATTTATACCTTTCCCAAGAGTATTCAGTCAGTTACATGATATGCATGATACACGCGTAGGCGATCATGTATCTTTTGATACATGACTGACGAGGCAGATTTTCCCTGGCAGTAGGTTGCCATTTCTTTCCGCGGTAAACAATTTGTCATCCAAGGCTATAGAAACCAATCTGTCCTACTATTTGCCCATAGCTGGTGGGGAGAAGAAGAGGATTCATACCTTTCCCAAGGGTATTCAGTCAGTTATGTGCCATGCGTGAAACACGCGTAGGTGATCATGTGTCTTTCGATACATGACTGACGAGGCAGATTCTTTCACCGCTCTAGGTTGCCATTTCTTTCTGCTGTAGACCAGTTGCCGTCCAAGGCTATAGAACCCGGTCTGTTCTGCTGTTTACCCATAGCTGGGGGGGGAGAAGAAAAGGATTCATACCTTTCCCAAGGGTATTAGCACGTAACTGAATGTAGAGATTTACCAAGCGTAGCTTAGATGTGGCACAAGCCCGGAAGTATGGGGCACCCAGTGAGGATCTAACTTACTACTCTTCGTAATTGTGCTAGCGAGACAAGCTGGCTAATCATTACACCACATCGAGGTGCCCCACGTAATTGAATGTAATGTTTTCCTCAATCCGAGCCGCTATCCATTACTCTAGAGTACCTCCTCTTGAACCAGTACGAGATTAAATTTATTCGGCAACATTAGAGGGAACGGGGAATTCCGAAAGTTTCTACGCTTGGCTTAATCTTTCCCAACATATTATGATAAGTTATCAAAAACAGGTTTTACTATATCTCATCTTGTGGTATCATAAAATTCATTTTTATTGTCAGCTCAGCTCTGTGATTCGCTATATGCATCAAGAATTCGCGTGAAATGACAAATCAAAGTGATAGACGGACATTTCTCTAAATTTTGCTGAAGAATGTCATGCAGTATCCAGAGGGAAATTAGAGTGCCGTCATCATTCCGTTTTGCTCCAAGTAAGAATGATTTTCTTCTGCTGCATCTAAGATACCTTTCGGCGTTTTAAAGAAAATCTCTCCGGGAGCTCTTCAGATTTAGAAGTTAAAAAAATAGAAAATGAAATTTACAAGTATTTTTATAGTTTTAGGGCAAAGAGAAATGAGCTTTAATTACGGAAATGAACACATCGTTCATTTTTCTTAGAACAAAACAATTTAAAAGTATATCTAGATTTCACTTCTCTCTCATCCTTCCTTCTCTCTTTAAATATATATATATATATATATATATATATATATATATATATATATATATATATATATATATATCATATATAGTGCATAATTCAAGTGTTAATAAAATTTTTCATAATTGTATTTTTCCTACATCACTCTTAATTTAATTCCCCAAAATAATTTTTAAAATTAAAAAATAAAGAAAACTGTGATCTCAGCATAATAAATAACTGCGGAAACGTTGTGATAGCCAGATATATTAAAATTCAAATTACATAACGGTCTGTTTATACCCAACACGTGAAGATTGCGTTGTGCATGAAAATTCGAGTCGTTCTAACGGCAAGGCATTGCATGTATATTTATTAATATGTACATACATACATAATATATATATATATATATATATATATATGTGTGTGTGTGTGTGTGTGTGTGTGTGTTTGTGTATCATTGTTTCATTTTGAAAATAAACCAATGCAGTTTTTTCATTGTTTCTTCTTGAAAAGAAGCATGTATAAGCTTTTAAATATCAAAATATATATATATATATATATATATATATATATATATATATATATATTAATTTAATTTCGTAGAAAAAATTACAACTCGATGAAAACTCTACAGCTGGGAGAATGAAAACGTAAAAAAATGCAAAAAGTTGTGAACGTGCTCTTGTAAAAAACGGAGTCAAAAACGTAAAGGAAAAGACGCGGAACTAATTGAGAAAATCGGAAACATCATTTAAAATCAGAACCCCTTAAAGAACGGACATTCACCAAGAAACTTCGAAATCGGAGAAAACAAGAACAACAAAAAATATACAAAAGTGCATGTGCTCCATGTTTGTGTTGTGGTGTAATGGATATCAACTCGGAATGACAACTCGAATAGCCAAGTTCGAATCCTAGTCCAAATCTGTATATTCACTTAAGCACAATACCCTTGGGAAAGCTATGAATCCATCCCTTCTACTCCCAGATATCGGTTGAATAACAGGACACACTTGGTTCTCTACACTTTGTTGGCAACCAGTCTACCGTAGAAAGAAATTTCAACCTCATGTGGGGGGAATCATCTACCTAGTCAGTCATGTGTCGTAAAATACATGATCACCCATCACGGGTGGCAATTAACTGATTAAATCTTTTTATATAATATTATTAATGCTCTATTTTTAACAATATTTTAACATTTTCAATACTAAGCACTATATATAAAAAATATTTGCTGTTTATTAAATGTTATATATTATATACTGTACATTGATGGGTAAAACATTTAATGAAGTAATTACGTTTTTTTTTTAATTTTACCCCAAAGCGAGAGTGAAGGATTGTGTGATTTTCTTAGCGCCATTTATAATATTTTAGAGCCAGAAATTACTGCATTTTCTTTCATGCTCTCTGGTGAATGATAAGTGTTCTTACATGTACTGCTGAAAAACGACCATGCAAAAACAATATACTGATATATAGTACTTCACTTTTTTGTAAATCTCAGCATTGATACTGTCATTTACGCGGATGATAGGGCCAACTCCTACAGAAGAAATCATCCTCACACCATCAAACTGCCGCCACCAAACTTGACGGTTTTCTTGACACATTAAGACAGTCTTTCACCTGTTCTACGGCATACGTAAGTTTTGCCCTCAGAATCAAATATATTAAACTTGGACTCATCACTAAAATGAACAGTATCCCATTGTGCGTCAGTCCAAACAACATGTTCTCTCGCATACTCCAGGCGTGTCCTTTGGTTTCGCTTTGAAATGAGAGGCTTCGAAGCTGGAATACGGGCATGCAATCCTTCATTTTTTAACCTGCGGGCAACCGTTTTCCTTGAGATCTTATTATTTGTCTCTTCATTAAATTTACGGGAAATTGATGTAGCAGTTTCAAAACGGTTTTTTGTAGATATTCTAACAGTTCTTCGATCTTCTCTTTCAGATGTTTTTGGAGGTCTGCCGGTTTTTAGTTTTCCATCTAACGTTTTATCGGTTTTATACCTGCTAATTACACGATGAAAGAAACTTTTAGACCTATGAACAATATCAGAAATTTCTGAAATTGACTTTTTTCTTGATAGCGATAATGAGTTTTTTTTCTTCAAGAGAAAGCGTTTTGCGTGTAGAATTTGCCATATTGATTATAAGTAAAGTCCTAATGATAAATGAACTTTTACTTATTGTTGAAAAGCTCCATCGGGTTTTTTAACTATGTAAATTAAAAGTTCATGCAAATTATTAACATCGTTCCTTAACTTTTGTCCAGTAGCTTATTTCCTTTGTTCCAATTAATATTTATTTAAAAAAAACAAACTATTATGTAAATATTTGTAACTTTGTATAATATTTATGCATTACACCTAATCTTTATTCGGTAAAAATTTCATTGCTAATCATGCATTACTTTTATGTAATACATATATTTATGTCTTTTGTTTCCGTTCCTTGTATTTTCCGTTATATATATATATATATATATATATATATATATATATATATATATATATATATATATATATATATATATATATATATATATATATATATATATATATATATATATATATATATATATATATATATACACATACACACATATATATATATATATATATATATATATGAGAGTGTATATACACAAACACATAAACAAACAAACACACATACACATATATATATATAGTACCACGCACAATTTTACAACCGATTACAAAAACTGAGTTTTAGTTATTACTAATGCAGTTACATTAATTAAAGGTTTAATGCTTGTAGAACATATATTTAGGTTTTCAATCAAAAAGTAAGATTTAAAAAAAAAATCTTCAAAAAGTATCCTACGAAGATAATCCGATATTTAGCTACTCAAAAGGTTGCAACATTTTTTTTTTTTATTTACAGCACCGTTTTTCTAAAAAGTGTTCAAATTTTGCTCGAATGTTCCAAATTAGGATGATGTTCTTTGTAGAACGTCACAGATTAAATTTAAGATTACTTTTAGGAATATTTAAAAAGTACTGTGTCATTCTTTTTCTGTCAACCGTCTTTTAAACATTGACAAAATTGGGAAAGGCACAAAATTAACCAAGTCCTCCGTAAACGTATTGTTTTCCTTCATGCAAATGGATTGGTTATACGAAAATATCTAATCAATTAAATGTGCTATTGAGTTCAGTTGGTACGATAGTTCGTCACCGGAAGACGTATCATTCCATTCGTCCCCAAAATCTCTGGACGTCCTAGAATGGGAAGGAAACATAAAGCAAGATTGTTGGCGTGAAAAGTTGGCAAAGAGCCCCGACTTATGCTTAAAGTTCTTCAATGAAATGTAAAAGTAGAGTAAAAATGAGTGACATAGTTCAATATATGGAAACCGACGACTAATAGAAAAAATGTACTTTACTTTATCGGTTTCAACTCAAGCAAGGCAGTAAAGTCACTAAGATAAAAGGGTCTAGTGGGTATCGGAGAATTTGCAAGCAGAAATATTACTAAGAGAAACGAGTAATCAGCAAGACGATATATAGCGATTGACACTTTAAATTTGTGCAGGTTAAATTTGGTTAGGAAACATGGAGCCGGAAACGAGTTTCATAAGTGAGAGATGCGAGAAAAAAACTGTCAGAATAGAATTTACATCTGGCCAGCTCAAATGTAAATTGATGATATCTCTACGCCAGTGTAGTTTGCACTTAAAATAAAATAAAAAATGTCTAGGTACAACACCGAATAGCTCATCCGAACAATTACCATGTGTGACGGCACTTGGTCCAGGGTCGAATCCTTTGGTCACGGCGCCAACGGTGACGTCGCTCCTCCGGGTCGCTCCTTGCTGCTCCAAGTGTGACGTTCCAACCCCTTGATTAGATGATTACCAGCCTCGCCTTTCCCAACTCGCTTCTAACACCTGGTTACCAGGGTAACTGTACTGATCTCCGGTCTGCCTACCCACGTTGTGATTAGATCTTAGACAGACGGGATCAAACAGGGATTGGGGCCGTATGCAAGCTGAGTTCGACGGGGGTGGCAAAACGCAAGTAAAAGAAAGAAAAAAAAACTCACGAGACCAAAAATTACTGATAAAAAAGGGTAACAACCTTTTATATCTAATGTTCGTTACATAAAAATTATTCTTACTTCCCGACCCGCTTTGTGGACTGTGGCACCAAGCTTCTATCATACAACTTAAAGACTTCGAGTTGCCTACTCTCTAGAATTCTGTGTGTCGGAGTGTGGTTTAGTTTTGACACTGGGCGCTAATCTCTACCAGTCGTTCACGGCTGATTCTTCTCTTCGGCTTGAGTTGGACGTATTTCTTCACTTCGATTTGGTTTGAGACGAATTTCTGTTCTTGGGCTTGGTTTGATTTCAACTTCTTCTATGCATAACTGCAAGTAACTTCTTCTTCTTCCGTCCTGCAACTCTTCTCTCTGCCGTCTGAGGTGATCTGAGCTCTCTGTCGTCCGGGGCTGAACTGAGCTCTCTGTTTGGCCTGCAACTTTACTGCCTGTCTGGCCTGCAACTTTTCTCTCTGCCGTCTGAGGTGGACCCTTCTCGCTGCCGTCCGGGGCTGAACTCAGCTCTCTGTTTGGCCTGCAACTTTACTCTCTGCCGTCTGAGGTGGACCCTTCTCGCTGCAGTCCGGGGCTGAATTGATTTCTGTCGACTGGGGTCCTGCTTTTATTGACGCCGCAACATTCTTCGTCTAAAAAAACTAACAACTGGTTAATAAACCGAATAAAAAAAATTAAATCATATTTCTATGAATATTTCTTTTCTTTAGTTTTTTTTTTCTAATAATGCAGGGTGCCACACATGAATATATTCATAGAAAAAACACCGGGAAGATACTGTGGCGATAGAAAGTGACTAAAGCCGAACTGCCAGATCAGGACCGATAATATTGCTGATTCTTCATCGGATTTTATTAAGGATCTCCAGGTGTACCAGACCATATGGGACAACTATTAAAATATAAGAACTATAAAATAAAATATGTTTATCCACTTGTTATGGGACCTTACCCATAATAACATAATGGACTATTCCATACGTATTAAATACTGCGCCTCAAGAGGAAGCAGAGAGTTCAGTCCGAAGTCGGGCGACCGGCTGACCGGCTGGTCGGTTGAACTCTCTGCCTTCGGGCGGGGAGGAACGCGAACTAGGCTACGCCGAAGGGCGGAGTCTCTTTCGGGGAGATAAACCGACTCTGCACCCGTTTATACGTGTTCAAAGGGGATATTTTTGGCCGAGCCCACGGACTCGGAGATCCCACGTTAAACTGGCCTTGTGCCACATGATGCCCTCGTGGATGGGTGATTAAATACCGTTCAGCCTGAAGTCGGGCGACCGGCTGATCGGCTGATCGGTTGAACTCTCTGCCTTCGGGCGGGGAGGAACCCGAACTAGGCTACGCCGAAGGGCGGAGTCTCTTTCGAGGAGGTAAACCGACTCTGCACCCGTTTATATGAGTTCAAATGGGCATATTTTTGGCCGATAGCCGTAATATACATTGCTTAAAATGAAAACGTAGCGTTTGTTTCAAATACAGTTATCCACTAAAATATAATATCTGAAGCTATCAACATTCTTTAAATATATTATTATATAGGAATAATGTGTCACTGCGGGCACTTGAGTTTGAACACAGATCGCCATTTCTAGTCTATCATCTATTAATATACGGATCGCTATTTCTATTCTATCCTCTATTATTATACGGACCGCTATTCTCTATACTATTCATTATACTACTTCCCTATTCAGATCACTATAGGGATTACTACTCTGGTGGAGTACGAAACTCTATATTCAGAATAATGTTGGTAACAGCAAGTTGGTTGGTGGTCATAAAGATATCCTTTATTTATATAAATGTTGGTGTTCATTTATTTTATTTGTTTTGCATATATTATATCATCGGCAGACCTCCGATAAGAGAGGAATGAAAAATAATGCTTTGTTATTCTTTTTACCCCACACAAAGTAATAAAGCCACTATAGCGCAAAGATCTACGGAAATTGCAAGAATTTGAAAAAAAATTCATTAAGAACAGAGGACAATAAAAGAACAGTGGGGGGGCAGACGATGACGATTGTTATTTCATTTAAATTTTAATCATATTAATTTTGGAAAAATCAACGGACAGCGTTTATATATTTAATTCCAATTGTATTTTTATTTTATTTTATTTTTTGGGGGCGGGGGATAACTATTGGAAAATCCTATTCAAAATTGTTAATGCACTCATCAAAGTTAAGTTTCCCTTGCATTTTAGTTTTAGCAGTTATAACACTTACCGACGGCCGAAGATGCCATATTGTAAAACTACTAGAGAAACCCTAGTGAAGTGATAAGAACTCAGAAGATACTGGATACTGGATAAAACGTTTCAAGATTTGGCCGGAATATATATATATATATATATATATATATATATATATATATAGAATGAATGTTTGTTGGGGACGCTGTCATTTATCTTTAGCTCCTTGTGTTCATTTGTCTCCTCCACATTTCCTTTTCATTGAATATTTTCTGCTTTTTTAATTTAAAATCCCCATATATATATATATATATATATATATATATATATATATATATATATATATATATATATATATTGTATTGGTGCATAATTATTAGGCGTTTTGTGGCCGAGTAATCTGTTAATAAAAATTGGTGTTGTGGTTACTTTTTTTTTAATAAATATTATTCTATTATCAGGGTGTAGCAACGTGTCGTTAATCATACGTTCCGGAATAATCATTTAAAATGTTATAGTTGAATTGTTATATTTCTTTTCCCATAATATCTATTGTTAAAAAACGCCTGATATTTATGCACCAACACAATATATATATATATATATATATATATATATATATATATATATATATATATGTGTGTGTGTGTGTGTGTGTGTGTGTGTACACGGTGGAGAGAAAGAAATGGCATGTGTGAGTGTGCATATAGAAGGAGAATTCAGCTTCATGTGTGCAAAACAAATCAATGTGTAAAAGCAACAATCATATAATTTATTGATAATAAATAAATAGATAGGTACAATATTAGCTAATGATAATTAGACTGAGATAAACATGAACAGGTTAGAAAATATAAATATATATATATATATATATATATATATATATAGATAGATAGATAGATAGATAGAGATAGTTAGATAGATATAATAGCTAGCTAGCTTGATATATATATATATATATATATATATATATATATATAGATAGATAGATAGATAGATACCATAATACATAATTTAACCACGAGAACCCAACGTGGATAAGACATTTCTTAGTAAAATCAATATTAATGCGTTAATAGAATTAGGCCCAGGTTTCTGTTGAAACATGTTCACCATTTGCTGTTGTGAATTTCAAAAGTGTGAAATTAGCGGCACTCTCTTCCCAAGGGTTGTATATTTAATCCCTAGACGGTAATTGATTTATATAATTTTCTGAATTGCATACTCTTCTGGGCAGGGAATAACGATCTAATTCCTCGTTCTTTATCAGGGTTATACGAGTTTTCCCGCTCTTTCTCACGTAAAGTACACCCATGTGCAAATTAAGTGAAACAACCGCTTCAGTTTCCTTTATTTCACCATACGGAGAATTTTAGATCCACTAGAGTGACACGGTGTAATCAATTTCTATTTTTCCCCAGATTAAGTCATTTGCAATCGAGTGCAGCAATATGAATCTATCTCCACAGTCTTTGATAAAATTTGTTTGGCTTTGAAAAATATTGCTGCATCCGTGATTGCATCAGATTTTTATCTTGTCTCGACTGTCGATTAGTTGTCCTACGTCTATAGTCTGAGATGGAGGTTATGCCTAAAAAACCTACAAAGAACGCTGAAAGAACACACTGGCAGGCTTTACTAGTGAGCAAATAAAAGCATTAGACTGGCACGGAAAATCTCTTGATTTAAATCCAATTGAAAATCTGTGGTCAATTTGCAAGGAACAACTTCGAGGAATGAACTTACAAAGTACTAACATGTGCACTGTGTCATTTCTTATTGGAAATATGTGAAAACAGTATAAATAATAACGGAATTATTCATTTTGTGTCAAATGATTTGCACAAGGGTGTATGTTTTCAGCGTACAAAATATTAACATAGATATATTGCCCAAACATATTTTCATTTTAAATTATTCCATAGTAATTCAAAGTGATAAGTTGATAATCAATTTTCATATAATTATAATAATTCCGGACTAGGCTTTATATTGTGTATTTTGTGTATCTTATTGTTAATGTGATAAAATAATTAGATTTTATTAGATTTTAACTCTCATCAAATACTCACTTCCATATATGAAAGAAAAATAGATTTGATAGTTTGTGGTCAAGTGAAAAAAATGTTGAGATCTATCATTGCATAGTAATATATTCGGTATATGTGAAATAATAATCAGCAAACCCAAATATAGCCCAACCATGAAGGAGGTCCGATGTGCATATCAGCTGCAATTTTGTAGTGGAAATGAGTTAAAATTATTCAGATCAACAAATAAAATAAAGCCGAGTAAAAAAGCATAGAAATATATTTTTGCAAATAATTTTATCTTAATTAGTGTGTTGGAAGATTAATCGTTTTACTTTAACATTTATCGAAATTACACGATATTATTTGAAATTAATTTCATTATTTTCTTTTAATTTTTAACTTTTATTTTTCAATTTCTTCCTTTTTTTATGAGAAACTTTTTCTTTATTTCTCATATAACCTGCTTGTGTAAATATGCTTTCCTAAAAGTAGCATTAAAAGTATTCAAATTTGTTAGAAGAAAAGTTTTCAACTATCATTAATTTTTTTTTACTAGTATTTCTTTCATGTTATGTCAATTATTATTCATTTTTCCTAGTATTTCTTTCATCTTTGCTCTTTTTTATTGAAAGCTTATTCTTTATTTTCATCAGCCCTGCTTACTTAAATATGCTTTATTACTAGTAGTATTAATAGGGATTCAAATTTCTTAGATGATTTCTTTCATCTTATTTCTCTTGCTTTTTGTCAATTATTATTCATTTTGGACTAGTATTTCTTTCATCTTATTTCTCTTGCTTTTTATTGAAGGCTTTTTATTATTCTTTATTTCTCATCTGCCCTGTTTACTTAAATATGCTTTATTACTAGTAGTATTAATAGGATTCAAATTTCTTGAGAAAACACTGAATTACCATATATTTGTATTACTACTCCATACTTTTTTTCTTTTTTTGCATTTTATTAGTTTGAGGCGGAAGTTTTTTACCCCGTTTTTTTTTTACCAGTATTCTAACTGTTCATTAAATCTATTACAAGTGATAAAGTAATTGTTGCATATGGCAATTCTAAATGCAAAAGAAAGGGGATTGATGCGGATTAGTCTTCACAAACGAACAGAAGAGCCGTGCACGATGTCAGGATATTAATTCTTGTGCCTCTTGGAGGATCATAGGAATATTATTAATTTAGCATCTGTCTATATTTCTGAGAGGAGTTATTGTTATTATTTACTCTATTTACATTGTTCTGACTGTTCTCCTTGTCTTTGTGGTTGTATTCACGACGTTTCATATGATTGAAATTTCGAACTTAACCATTTATCTCGTCGAGCGGGCTAGAATGTCCTAGTTCGAAGCGCCATGACTCTTCCGGATGTCTCAGTATCAGTTATCTCCCTTCAATTCACCTCTACATGTTTCTCTTCACCTCAACTGTAACCAGGTATTGAACTCACAAGTCTTTATGTCGAGTCACTGAATTCAACCAACGCTTTTATCCACTGGACAATGTGTCCTTGAGAACAGGATTTTACCCACTGGCGCTAAAGAAGGTCGGAGCGTACAACAGTCAAGACGTCGTGAATAGGCCAACCAAAAATATTGACAACAGTTCGAACAATATAAATAGTGTAAATATTCATTTAGTGTTCTTGAATCATATTTAAACGAGAAATGCACATTCATATGTCCATCAGTTGCAACGAGACTCTAAAAGAACGGTCCAAATAATTTTAGCGCTCATCAATAGAAAAAAAAATGTCATTGTCACCCATGACAACACAAGAACATATACAGCAAGAATATGACGGGAGAAACATTTTTTCAATGCAGTTTGTCAGTTCTCGCTATAGTCCGACCTATCCACGATATTCGCCTGGCCTTGCACAAACTGATTATTACCATCTTATTTGCTGTATAAAGGAATGCCAGGAAAAAGAATTATCTAATTAAAAAAACAGTTTCAAGATTTCGCCGAAACTTTTACACATCAAAACTTGGGGAAACATAAACAGGATGCAATGTGAAACGACCAGATAATTGGTTATATATTATTGCCAAGAATGATTATTACATGATCGAATAAAATATTATTTTATTTTATTTTTGAAGTATAAATTTGATGAAAACCTTAATAAAAAAATTTAAAAAAAACTATCTATGTTACACTAAAGCAAATCACATAACATACTTCTACCAATTGATGCTACCAAATAAAATAACATTCTACCAAATCACATAACACCCTTCTACCAATTCATGCTACCAAATCTACCAAATCAAATAGCATTCTACTAAATCTACTACGAAATCTTCTACCAAATACCATAACATCATTCTAATAATTGATGCTACAAAATCTACCAAATCACATAACATTCTACCAAATCTACTTCCAAATGTACTACCAAATCTACTACCAAATCACATAACATCCTTTTACCAATTGATAATGCTACAACGAAAAGATTCTGATGATAATTCTAGTTTTATGATTTCGTGCAAAAAAAATATGGCGGCGTATAATCTGTTCGATGACAAAATAATTAAAATTTGGGCTGTATCTGACAGGTCGGGGTGAGAAAGAAGATCGTTCAAAGTTTTCTGAACGGTTTCGAATTACATAAGTAATTATCAAAATGTTTGTAGATTGCAAATGTTTTGTCTCTAATTTATGAATATACATTGTTTTTTATCACTAGGCCTTATAGTGTTGTATATAAATAGATATATTGTGCACCTTGTCTGAAGATCGCAGTGAGTTGGAAAAATTGACAGTTATTAGGCATATATGTTGATTCATATAAGCCAATACTGTCTATATGTGAAAAAGTCTACATCTCCAATTTTGAACATTCTTATCCTAAATATATAGCATATTTAAACTATATATCCAGCAAGAATTCACTGAATTTATTTTCTGAAATCCAGCTGACTGTTTATGTCAGTTTATATTTATCATATATTTCCAGTTTGTAAATAATTATCGCAGGCTAAATAATGAGTCTACGGCCAGCTTACTAGAGTTAGTATCTCAATAAAGTCACTGGATAACGCAACTGGAAGTATATCTACTCTCTTTTCCAAGAAAAATCATGATTATACAAGGAACAAAACAAATGTAAGCGATTACGAAAGTAGTCAAATCCTGATTACCTGGCAAGTTAAGAGAAACATGTTTCATTATTGTCGGCTCTCAACCATCGACTGTTAGTAAAAATGCGGAATTTCTTTTTAGGCCTTTTCTCTGAACACCAGTTTCTTTATCAAAACAGGTGCTATGGTTTTTATCCACTTGTGGGGTTTACACTTATAAGTGGTTTTCATATACATTTCATTTAGAAGGTCTATCATGAGTTATTCGAAAATTATGATGTCAACTTGTAATGTTTAGCAGTTGAGGTTATGTTCCCCGATTGTGCACTATAATTTGTAACTGCTTCATATGCGTATAAATCAGATCGCGGTCAATAATCCCGTGACCCATTAGTGCCTTAGGAGCACCACAAACACTGCAGTCTCAGTAGAAGTGGCGTTTCTTGACGGAGCCAGGCCTGTTTTGATTTCTAAGTTTCCTTCCCCTAGATAGGTTGCCACCCAGGCTACAGAACACAGTCTATTCTGCTCTTTACTCATGGGAGGTAGAAGAGGATTCATACCTTTCCCAAGGATATTAGAACGTAATTGAATGTAATGGATCCAACTGGAATTTGGCTCTCCGATTCCACAATCCGAGACGTTATCCATTGCTCTATAAATTATATCGTATCAGCTAATAGAGAACATTGCAGAAACAGACTTATTTGAACGTGGACTTTATTTGGACTGTTCTGTATCAGTGAAGTGAAAAACTAGCACTTCGAAACAACGAAGAGTGAATGGTAAGAAATACTGGAATTTTGTTTAATGCCTGTATTTTAACGGCTGCTGATGAAAATGATTCATAATGTATTATGCTATTGTCATGTTTTGTGTTGTTTGGATTCTAAGAAGAATGTTGTTCTGAAATAAAAGTTTAAAAAATCTGAATATCCATATTGCTCATGTATTCCTAATACCTGGGTACTTGTGAGTATGTAGGTGGATGCAACATCTACGCGGAAACCTCGGTGTCACACATTCTTTCCGTAAAGGCTGTCTCAAGAGATTTACGAGGAAAATTCTTTGTAGATGTACACTTGATCAGCAAAACTATCTATGCATTTTTTCCAGCAGATGCTAATCTATTATACTGTACCTATGAACAGTAATGAGTATGTAGCAATCATCATACGTTGATCACTATTGTAAGTGTGGGGTAATATGGTGTCTATGTAGTCCACCACTAGCAGTGGTTTACCTATTTCACGCCGTTGGCGAGTATTATATTATGTTGATGTTATAAATATTAACATTTCATTTAGGACCTCTGTTTTGGTTATTCCTTATTCATTAACCTTTTCTAGGTTACAACAAAAATATAGAATAATAATAATATAATTATTATTATTATTTATTATTATTATTATTATGATTACTAGAGTAGCCGTGATTCCAAAAATGACAGCAATTGTTAAAAGTTTTAATAGTCACATGCAGTGAAACCTCGATGTCACACATTCTTTTAGAAAAGGCTATCTCAAGAGATTTACGAGCAAACTTTTTTGTACATGTAGTTTTGATAAGTAAATTTATATATGCTGTACTTCCAGCATAGGCTAATCTGTTATATACCGAAACTTGAACACTAATGGGTATGTCCCACTCCTCATAAATACGTTGGATATTATTGTAAATGAGGGTAATATGGTGTCTAATTAGTCCACCACTAGGAGTCGTTTACCTACTTCATGCCGCTGGCGAATATTGTTGATATCATAAAGATTAAGATTTCATTTCCAACATCTTTTTTGGCTATTCCTGATTCAACAACCTTCGTAGATTACAACATAATCAATTGACTTCTCAGCTATCGGACTTGGCTGATGTAGCAGAGGCAAATGAGGGAGAGATGGAAGAAGAGTTTTACTCAGTAGAGAATGAAGCTGAGCTTCTAGACATTTAATGAACTCTTGAGATCAGTGCGACTGATTTGCTTCATGATTATTCCCATTATGTGGCGCAAGGCTATCTGCCCGAGAAACTAGAACAGTCTGATGTGGATTACATAAATAATTTGTATAATAAACTTCAAACACATGATAGTAGTACTGATGCCATTGGCAAATATTCAGATCCTCATGAAGCTGTAAAGAGTGCTCGATACTCTGACACATGAACTCAAAATCAGGAACAGTAATGTTATGTCTTCCCCACACTGAGTACATCGAGATGATTAACCTCTTTATTTGTGCCGAAAGAACATAGGATTACAATTTGCATTTTGTGACGTTGGGATGGATGCTAAATTTATTTGCAGCAACCAGGCTTCTGAAATTTGCAAAGAGAACTCGATTGCACGATTCTATAATTGCCTGTAATGCATGCTTGGTTGCATCAACAGTTCTCAGTGTACGGGCTTCATACTGTGCGACGCAGTGACCGTTACTGAGGCGGCTTATCAACTTTTACTGATCAAGTGATGATGAGATCTATGAAGAGCAGAGATGAGCTAACAAGAGGACGAGGGTTTACGGAAACATTGAGATTGATGTGGGTGTATAGCATGCATACCTGCGACCAAGTGCAAGATGCTATCAGAAAATTGACCGGTCTTTCCCACATAACCAGTAAAAAACACATATAGAAGAGTGATCTTTTTGATATGACATGTGTCTTGTATTTGATCTCTCAGCACAATCCCTTTGACCCAAAACAGCCAGAACTACCATCAGTATCATCCAGTTTGACAGTATATGATGGTGTTGAAATCATCTGCGATATCTTTGAAAAGATTGAACACTCTATCGAGAACGTTTTAGAGAGTTCACTGAAAGTTCTCAAATGTGACGCTTGGGAGCTGGAAAAATGTGTAAAGATTTATGGTCAAAATATTCATGTTGTCAATAATACTTCATTTTCAAGCCCAGTTGTTATGCTGGAAAGATGCGAAGGCGTGCCTCCGTTCTTCAAGTTCTAACTAATTCCATATCCAACTTCAACTTTCAAGAATATCCAAAATGAGAAAGACAACCAAAGACGTGTTGAAATCTCACCCCAAAACTGTCAAATTGTTTGTTTTAGATGGAAGTGCTCTCCTCCCCTGAGTGAAATTGTTGCCTAGAGTGTCGTTTCGATGTGGCACAAGGCCGAAAGTATTGGTAACCTCGTGATAATGGAACTCATTTCTCAGTCTTAAGCTATACAAGATTGTTAACCATTACACCGGCTAGAGATACCCACATGCCTACTGATAAATGGCAGCTGATAATGGTGAAATACGGCTGCGTTTTACTTCAGGTAAATTATTTCAGGTTTGGTTTGCAAATCGTCCCCCATAACTAAATTTCGCCAGGTGGTCCAAATAAGCGATCATAACCTTTCTGAAAGTGCCATATTTAGCTTAGTATATTTTTTGCATGGTAACATTAATATCAACAAGACTATAAACTGACCAATCATAAACAAGAATACAATATGGGAACCAGTAATAAACGAGAGCTAGAGAAATACAACAATAACGAAAATTGGTAAATAAATGATAACTGAGACATTAATTTGATAGGTCCTCAGAATTCACTCACTGATGTTCCCAAGGACACATGGCCTAGTGTATCGTATAACGACTGAAACGTTGTGATTACATGAGGAAAACAGTCCGAACAACATAAATAGTGTAAATAGATACAATATGTTATTTAAGACGTGGAGAAGGCCAGAGTGTACAATGGCCGAAACGTTGCGAATGTAACAATAAAAGTCAGGAGAACAGTCCGAACAATGTATACAGCGTAAATTCTTAAAATATCTCATTTCATACCTGAAGAAGGCCGTAGCGTACAAGGGCCGAAACGTTGTGACTATAACAATAAAGATAACGAAAATAGTCCGAACAATATAAATAGTTTAAGTAGAAACAATATGTCATCTCAGACGTGTAGAAAGCCGGACTGAACAATGGCCGAAATGTTGAGAATGCGACAAAAATATATATATAGCTTAAATAGTTAAAATATCGCATTTCCTTCCTGAAGAAGGCAAATACATACAAGGACAGAAACGTTGCGAATGTGAGAATAAAAGTGGGGACAACAGTCCGAACAATGTATATAGCGTAAATAGATAAAATATCTCATTTGTACCTGAAGAAGTCCAGGGCGTAAAATAGCCGAAACGTTGTGAATGTGACAATGAATGTGAGGACAACGGTTCAACCAATGTAAATAGTGTAAATAGTTAGAATAACACATCTCAGAAATATAGATAGGTATATTATATATAAAATTGTTTTATAGGTTCGTGCATTTTGTTAAAAGTTTCTATAAAATAATATTTTACGGTGTTGCATACAGATCAGCACGAACAGGTGGACAACGGAGTATAATAGCAGTGAAGTTAACTGACAAACTGTTTTCGAATTTCGATATTTTTAAATTTATTTGGAATTTTACAAACCATATAGATAGGGATGTGGGGAATCTCTGGTGTTCGTTTACAATATTTAAGGGTACATTATTCCTAGATAGAAACACTGAAATTTAGATAAAAACAGCAATATTTAAGGGTATATTATTCCTAGATAGAAACACCGGAATTTAGATAGAAACACCAATATTTAAGAGCACATAGTTCTTAGATAGAAACACCAATATTTAAGAGTACATTATTCCTAGATAGAAACGCCGAAATTCAGATAGAAACATTATTATTTAAGAGTACATTATTCCTAGATAGAAACACCAAAATTCAGATAGAAACATTATTATTTAAGAGTACATTATTCCTAGATAGAAACACCGAAATTCAGATAGAAACATTATTATTTAAGAGTACATTATTCCTAGATAGAAACACCAAAATTCAGATAGAAACATTATTATTTAAGAGTACATTATTCCTAGATAGAAACACCAAAATTCAGATAGAAACATTATTATTTAAGAGTACATTATTCTTAGATAGAAACACCGAAATTCAGATAGAAACATTATTATTTAAGAGTACATTATTCCTAGATAGAAACACCAAAATTCAGATAGAAACATTATTATTTAAGAGTACATTATTCCTAGATAGAAACACCGAAATTCAGATAGAAACATTATTATTTAAGAGTACATTATTCCTAGATAGAAACACCAAAATTCAGATAGAAACATTATTATTTAAGAGTACATTATTCCTAGATAGAAACACCAAAATTCAGATAGAAACATTATTATTTAAGAGTACATTATTCCTAGATAGAAACACCAAAATTCAGATAGAAACATTATTATTTAAGAGTACATTATTCCTAGATAGAAACACCAAAATTCAGATAGAAACATTATTATTTAAGAGTACATTATTCCTAGATAGAAACACCAAAATTCAGATAGAAACATTATTATTTAAGAGTACATTATTCCTAGATAGAAACACCAAAATTCAGATAGAAACATTATTATTTAAGAGTACATTATTCCTAGATAGAAACACCGAAATTCAGATAGAAACATTATTATTTAAGAGTACATTATTCCTAGATAGAAACACCAAAATTCAGATAGAAACATTATTATTTAAGAGTACATTATTCCTAGATAGAAACACCGAAATTCAGATAGAACCACTAATATTTAAGAGTACATTATTCCTAGATAGAATCACCGAAATTTAGATAGAAACACTAATATTTTAGAGTACATTATTCCTAGATAGAAACACCGAAATTCGAAATCCGATCGCTAGCCCTATTCTGTAGACCGTTAATACTTACGTCAGCTCGCACCTTTTATTCCTGTGCAGATATAGGTTAATAAACGAAGAACGGTGCACTCCCCCTGCTTAAAGTTAGTCATTTTTTTCAGTAACCAGCCAGTAAATAGAGTTATCTTAATCCAATCGAGTAACAGAATTTTTTTGTTGTGTGTATATGTGTATGTGTTTGTGTGCCTCTCTGTGTACATCGCTTTTTTTTCCCTGCCGCCATCTTCATTAGATTACGTTGGTTTTATCAGTAAATTTTCTTTATTTAATTCGTGCTACCGCTTTGAGTAATGACTTCCCTTCGTTGATATTTTTTACCATTCTCTTTACATTTTTCGATCACTTCAAACAAACAGCGGCTTGATTTTTTTGTTTTTTTAATATATGAAAAATAGAACTGTCAGTATATATATATATATATATATATATATATATATATATATATATATATATATATATATATATATATATATATTAGTACAGGTATTGATATTTATTTTGGTGGGGGTTAAGGCAAGAAAAACAAATGAACGGAAAAGACGTCTAAATGATTTTTTTTTCGTTTCCGATTAAAATTATTAAATAATTTAACGTTTCAGACGAGATCCATCCATTATTTTTTTTCTATGCAATCACCCAGTGTTTGTAGATGTATAAGTTTTTCTTAACTATGAGATTTGAGGAACTTGTATATTAAAAACCTTTTTCTTTTCTTTTAACCAAAGCAAGGTAACATAGCCACAAAGACGCAGTGTTACTGAATGTGAAAGAATATCAGAAATACAATATTAAGGAGCGAGAAGAATAAAAGGACATAATTTAAAAGATAGACGTTGACGACTGATATTGAATTCAATTTTTTGAGGATGAAATTTGAATTGCCAGCAAGAAGCCGGAACAGAGTATCACAAGTAAGGAGTACGGAAAATAACTTTTCCACATAGAAATGGCGCTTCCACGTAACAACTTCCCGCCAAAATCGTAATGCACTTAAATTAATAAAGTATAGGTATCATATACTATAGTTTATCAGTACATGTACTATGAAAGTATTTAAAGAAAAAGCAACTGGAATCTACATTACAACATTGAGAAAGTAACTGAAGCCGAGCTGCTAGGTGAGAACCAATAACATTGCAGATACTTATTTGGATTTTATATAGATATATACCAGGCCATATGTAACGGCAATATCCTAAGGATGAGATAAAGATATATTTGTAGATACTTTCGATAGATTTTGGTGAGAAAAATTTTCTAGGATAACAGAGCCAACCAAACTTTCTAGCAGCAGAATTAGCAATTGATTCGCTATAATCTTTCAACTTCATGCGAGTGGAATACCTTAGCCCGAGAAAGCGCCATGAGTCACTCTGCTGAATGTTAGCACCAGCCATGTTGGTAGACTGCAGAAAGCTTTATCTAGAACGATTATTAGAGATCAGCTTTGTTTCAGAGTCGGTTAAATTAACAAGTTATTCTTTGTCTTAGTTAACAAAAATGTTTCATAAAATTTTAATTCCGAAAGACTTATTACACCTGAAGGATATCGGAATAATATAATTTTTATAAAAATGTCATGGATAATCATAAAACACCTCTTGGTACATCTACTTGTAGATAGCTTTGTCTATCGCTCAGTTCACACTCCTCAGTCTTTTGAACAAGAGTAAGGGTTTTGTTATATAAGAAGAAAATTAGTAACTACCGGCACTCTAAACTTATGTATATATTTCTCTACCAGGTGTATAAATAGTGGTGCCAGACTACTGACTGCAGTGATTATTGTGTGACTTTTGAGTGGAAATATCCAGTCGAATTTGAGTGAATTATTGTGCGCCGATGATTTGGGTTTTGATTTAGGATTTAACTACCAGTCCCGAAGTTCGAACATGACACTCTGGACCTATGAATATATGTTTTCCACCATATGTGTAAATAGCAGCGTCAGGCTACAATAGGATACCTGATCGCCAGAATCTGAAATTATTCAAATCTAGAGTCAAACATTATCTTCACTGCATATACCCATAAACTATGCCTCTTACCCTGGAACCCATTAAAACAAGTAGCTCTTGAGCCTTGTACAGGGTGAACATAATAGTAAAAACAACAGCAAAAACAGGTCTCTATCCAAAGGCCTATGACCCTCTAACACTTTATACTCAACAACATTAACCCTTAGACAGTGAGAAAAAAGTGAGGAGGCTTACGGCTTCCCCCGTTGTTCAAAACTCCCAGAACAATCCAAGTTGCCTGAAAATTTGTCCTCCTACAGTGGACCATTTAGTCCTGATCAATGATTTTCTCATTAAAGAAAAAAGAAAATGTTCAAGGTTCATGACTTTTTAACTTGCTCAACAATCGCTTTGCGCGGATCACATAGTTATCTTTTGTCTTTGTAGTCATGAATTGACATCTTCGCATCACATATAATTTTATCGAAGGTCCTTGGGTGCATTACCTCCGATTGAGTGCCTTGACACAATGAGCTCCTTAGCAATTACGTTAATCGATTATTGTAGTTCTTATCGATAGTTTTCTGCACCTTTCGTATAAATTTGGATCTTCTATCTAGTAGTAAGAACCTATTAGGAACATTGAATATTAATCTATCCTCAAACATCTCTTACGGTGGGGCTTACGACAACATCACGTTGAAACCAGTGATCCCGGTACGATAACGAAAGTTAAGAATGGTCTAACCTGGTCAGTACCTAGATGGGATTACCAAGTATTCTAAGCTTGGATGTACTGGTGGTGTAATGGATAATGGTCCAGAATTGTTAATCGGAGAGCCGAGTTCCAATTCCTGTTGCGTTTGTCATATTCATTTACCCGCAAATAACCTTGGGAAAGATATGAATCCAAATCTTCCCCACCCCACCCGGCTATGGCTTAATCAGTAAGGTTTGTATCACTAAAACTATTTTATCTAAAAGAAAATCTTAAAATCTAATATATTTTCTGGCATTAAATAACCTTTAAAGGGTTGAGAAAATAAAGAATCAAATCCATTTGTGTGGTGGGTGAATGAGCTTAGAAATATTCCACAAAATTTGCGTGTCAAATTTAAAACTATATATATATATATATATATATATATATATATATATATTGAAAAACAGACACTTTAAGGTACCATTACAATAATTCATTTCAACAAAATCCTTTTTAAAGGATTTCGGATCATCAGGTAACACTTCCAACAATGAAGATTTTCATTGTTGGAAGTGTTACCTGATGATCCGAAATCATTTAAAAAGGATAAATGTGAAATGAATTATTGTAATGGTATAAAGTGTCTGTTTTCATTAAATATTAGCTCTGTTCTTCACATTGAGCTCTCAGGATTTCATCCTCCTTGGATTTACCAATTCGGTTTACCAAGTTCTTCATAACTTAATCATATATATATATATATATATATATATAGAGAGAGAGAGAGAGAGAGCGTGAGAGGGAGAGAAAGAGAGGCCTGTCTGATTGAATGAATTACAGACATTATATCTGCTAATTTTTCATAAAATCCGTTGATACTCGTGAATATCCTTCCGTGTATTGATGTTAAAGGATAAGAGAAATGTGATATAGCTGTTTAAATATCTTTTATTTTCATTTCCCAAGTACTTTCAATCTTTTTCCAAGATCATCTTCAAAGGTGCAAGTAATACAAATGGGAAATGAAACTAAAAGAAATTTAAACAGCTATAGCACATTTCCTTCATCCTTTAACATCAATACGCGGAAGGATATTCGTGAGTAGGAACGGAATTTATTAAAAATTAGCAGACGTAATGTCTGTAATTTATTCAATCAGACAGAAAAAGAATTTAGACGCAGGTAATAATAATAATAGTATATATATATATATATATATATATATATATATATATATATATGTGTGTCTGTGTGTGTGTGTGCGGTGCGGTGTATGCGTGTGTTTGTTTGTGCGTAGAGGGCTGTGTAGGTTTGCGTGTTGTTGAATTAGGGACACGTGCTGTTTATTCCTGCTAGAAGGTCAAACCTAGAAGAACAATGCGGACTCAAGTTGAGTCCAACCGAAGAGGTAAAAAAAACAACAAACAGGACCGATATATATATATATATATATATATATATATATATATATATATATATATATATCAACAACAAGTATATGTATTAAACAACAAATTCACAAGTGACAAAGGCATCAACACATGTGTTTGTGTGTGAACGTAAAAGTTTGTATTTTGGTGAATGTCCTTACGTACGTATATGTGTGTCCCATGGTTTTTCCCCCAAGTGGGCGAAAACGCGGATTTCTAATATCACACACACACACACACACACACACATATATATATATATATATATATATATATATATATATATATATATATATCGACTCAAATCAGAAATGCATACATAATGAGATATATATTTAAATAATGAAGCAGTTGTGTATCGTAAGCCTTAAAAAAGGTTTCAAAGCAGCATTGAGGATTCACTAGAACAATTGAAAAAAATATTTGGCTATCTGAGATAAAGTTAATTGATTGTATTCGGGGTAATTCCACAGGTGTTGACAACAACGTAACCATTATCTCTGTAATTGGGCTCTACTTTTCTTGTTCCCTCTTCTGTTAGATTTTGCAAAATTTATCTTCCGTCTATGGGGGTCTTTTGTTCTCAGAAGAGATTACAGATTACTGGCATATCTTCCCCATGTAAATGAAGCCCATCTAATATTTCAAGTAGGGTTTTCTATAACACATCAGTAAATTACATTTTCGGAGAGGTCTATGGAAAACAACTCAACAATCCCTCCCAAAATCAATCATGGCAATACGCAACTCGAAAATGATTCTGTTATAAAAAAAAATAACCGTCCATGAATTAACCCATAAAATTAATACCTCGCCATATTTATGTCATAGATAATCAACGTCGAATATTATTGCGTAACTATCACAGGATGTTTAATGTTTATTTTGAGGGACACTCACTGAGCAAAGCATTCGCGAAAATTGGAATCCTGGGAGCCGCAAAAAGAAAAGTACTGAAAGAAATTTCAGAAGCAGCTGAAGAACGATCCTGTTTTTTTTGGCTAAAAAGGAATCGCCCATGAATTAAAGAATAGGTACGTTCCTTGAAGTCAATGATTGTCTGTCTTTTGTGTTTTCTTTTCTTCAAAAAAATGTAAAAAAGAGACTTACAATAACATTGGCGCATGTGCAGGAGAGGCAAAACTAGAAAGCTTATGATTTTGTTCTTATACATCTACACAGCAGACAAGACAAATTCTGATTGGTTAATTCAAATCTCGTTGCCATTATAAAAGAAAGATCTACCTGCTGATTATTAATACATTTTCTGTTACTAAAATCACACCGTAGAACGAATTATGCAGAGAGGCGGCCTGTTAACAGGTCGGGGTATCTGTCAGAACGGATCTGATGTTGCAATGCCCGAAATCCGTACTGGGTAACGTCATTGATAGCCTCTACCGCTGAATTTTATAAATATATCTTAAGAATGGAATATAGCTTTGCTACTGAACTGCCTTGTAACATCCAATAGGGTAAAGAATTCTGGAATGTCACATAACAGACGAAAATTAAAAATCACTAATGGATCTAACCAAAGATTACTGAGAATTCTGCGGATAAAGAAAGTTTCACATAAAATATAAACGAAATACTTATATTTAATTACTTCTATATGCAAAAACGTAATAGGAAGTTCACATATAATTTCTTTCTTTTTTAAGCACATCACCCCAAGCAAGGAGAGAGTGCCACAAGAACGCAAAGAGTTACAGAGTGTGAAAATAAAAGTAAAGAGTAGTGTTTGGTAAAAGGATGAAGAGAAGAACAGGGATAAAGGTCAATGCATCAGAAGATATCGATTGACTTTACATTTGAATATTTGAAGATTATAACTATCAGGGAAGCAAGTGATAGGAAGGGAGTTCCACTGTCGGGAGTGGCGAGATAAGAAGCTGTTGGAGTAGCCATTTCGACAGTGAAAGGATGGAAGCGAGATGCCAACATAGTAGCACGCTTAAATTCATGCAGTTAAAAGAAACACGGATTTCGTCCCTGGAGGGACTAGAACCACCAACGCTTCGGTTAAAAGCCGAACGCGCTAACCGATGGCGCCACAAAGTTCGAATACGTTCTTGCCTTACCGTTTTCTGTCTTTGTTTCACCACAAGCAAGGTAAAAAAAAGTCACGACGACGCAGGTGGTTACTGAGTGTGAAGGAATATATATATTTTTTAAGCATTTCACCCTGAGCAAGGCGCGAAGCCACTAGCACACAAGGGGGCACAGAGGGTTTAGAGCGGGAACAGATAGGAGTGATAGAGGAAAGGATGACGAGAAGGATAGTGGATAGATCAAGACAACTGGAGCTGTCGATTGACATTACATTTGAATAGTTGGAGATTATAGCTATCAAGGTAACAGGAATAGGGAAGGGAGTTCCACAGGCGAGAGGTTCGAGATATAAAGCTAGTGGAGTAGAAGAGGCGGCTACATTTAACAGTTTCAACAGTGAAAGGGTGAGAGCGGAATGCCAGCCTCGTAGGACGCATGAATTCTCGAGGTCTGGGAATCAGCGAAAGCAGCTCATCAGAGCAATTACCATGAAAGTATTTGTAAAAAAGACAGAGAGAAGCGACGGCGCGTCTGTGAGAGAGCAACTGCAGGCGAGTTGCCAGAACAGGGCCAATTACATTGCATATTAGTCTCTGGATCTTATCAGTAGGGGCTCCAGACGATATATGGCAGCAATACTTCATGCAAGGACGAAGGGCGAATGGTATAAAAATAAAATAAATAAAAAAAGACATTGTTAAGGAGCGAGAACAATAAAAAAACAGGAATGAAGAAGGCAAAAGATAACGACTTTTTGAGGATCAAACTTGATTGGAAAGCAAGAAGACGGAAGAGAGTTCCACATGTGAGGCGTACGTACTCTTAGCATATAACTTACGGTTATATCGAACCATTTCAACTGTAAATGGATGAGATTTTCCCGCCAATCTAGCACAGCACTTAAAGTGAAATAGTGTATATACCATAGGTAAAATAGGGCATAATTAAGATTTTCAAGTTAACTGACTTTTTATCTTACATTCATTAATTCTTTGCAGTTATTTAAGTTAGGTTGGTTTATTTCTTAAAAAGTATATATATATATATATTCTCGTCTAAGATTTATTACTGACAGAGTAATTGTGTCATAAGGCCGAAAAAACTGAGACTGGTCAAGGTTGGTACCTACTGGAAAAAAATCCATCAAAATATACAATTGTGTATTATATATATATATATATATATATATATATATATAAAAGAACTAAGAATAAAATTTCAACTTTTCAAAGCATTAATTTAAAATAGGGTTCAATACAAAAGTAGAGCAATAAATACTTATTATACACTGTTACATTAGAACATGTACATATCCTACAGAATTGTACATTTTGTAACATTTTTTGATTTGATGTTGAAACAGAATGTACAATTATGTAGTGGATATTTATATGTTCTAATGTAACAGGGCATGATATATATATATATATATATATATATATGTATGTGTGTGTGTGTGTACATATATATATATATATATATATATATATATATATATATATATATGACACCATTTAGGGATGCAAGGTAAAGGAAGAAAAGAAGGGAAAGAAATGAAATTTTGATAATGAAAAATGATGAGGGGTTTCATTGCCATTGTCGAGAATTCTAAATAGATAAAAATTAACTGTGTCGTGGTGGGGGACTTATATTATCGGGAATAGATAACAGCCACTTGGTGCTGGCGAAAATCTAAGTGACAAGTTCCCGATCGGCTAGCTAAACACATGAGTTTTGAAGAGATAGAAAAATTAACTGGGTCATTGTGGCGAACTTATATTATCGGGAAAAGATTTTCAGTGACCGAGAAATAGGAATGCCCTGAATACACGCGAGCAGAAAAAAAGAAAACAAAGAAAATAGGTTAAGTCTTTGTCGATGGAAAGATAACGTTAGACAAGGTCTGGGTTGTGTTAGAATCTGGCGATAACAGAGAAACTATTTTATCGGAAAAGTTGGTTGTGTTTCGCTAGATGACACCCACCTGATAATTCGCGAAAATCTGATTGACGAAGTCCAGATGAAAGTGACTTTGGGATAGGAATTGAGGTTATCACACTACGGGTCGCATTATTCTGTTGGCGACCAGAGAAGGAGAGAGAATAGAAAAGAAAAGAAAAAAAGGAAATAGAAAAAAAAAGAAAAAGAGAAGATAATTCTTTTTTTCTTTGAGCAAGATATTTTTTTAAAGAAACAAGGCTAGTCTGGTTACACCCACACTATTGATCGGCCATTGGATGAATGTTAACTAGAGCCAGGCGGAGGTGATCATGTGATGCATGGGGGAGGCCTGCTACCACTCCTTAAAGAGGATAGGTATGAGATGTTCCTGCGAAGAAGTAGGAAAATCGTTGACGCCCTCTGAGAGTATGGTAAGAGAAGACTTCCAAAAATGAAAATAAATTTTTCCTGATCGAAAACAAAAAAGGGGATTGTGGATTTGAACTTGTCAGGGAACCTCAAACCCCGACAAAGCCAACCCCGATTTTGGTCGGCGTCCATATAAGCAAAGTCACAGCGAGCGAAAATGAGTTGGAGTTCCAGTTCGCAGTTGAAGTGGATCCGCCTCACACAGCTGACTTGAAAGATTCACGCAACTTCCGAACTCATCTTCAATCCAAGAACAATTTATTTTTGAAGAGCGACTTAGATTCATACCACCAAAACAACTTTTACGACTATCGCCTTAAGACACACCAAGAACCAGTTTCTTAAAGAACAGACAACTTAAGATGTTAAAACTCACCTAACAAAAAAAATGTGTCACAATCCATATAGCGGGTCGGGAGATAGACGCAGTTCTATGTATCCAGCAACCAGATATAAAGTATTGTTACCCTTTTTTTGATACCTTTGAACTTTTGAGTTATTATTTTATTTTATTTTACAGATATTTGTGCGATACCACCCTTATTTGAACTCAACTTGCATTACGGCCCCGACGACTGATTGATTTCGTCTGCCTAAGATCAATTCACAACGTGGGTAGGCAGACTGGAGATCAAAGCAGTTACTTCGGTAACCAGACGTTGGAAGCGAGATGGGTACGACGAGGCTGATATCGAATCTAACCAGATTCCCATCCGAATCACCAAAAGATTAGAACGTCACATTTGGGTGCCGCGACCAATACCAAGCCAGTTGGTTGTCACAGGACGGGACAACATGACTGACGCAGACAGGCGGACGTCACGCTTGGAGCGGGGACACCCGAACGAAGCAGCGAGGAACGAGCAAGTCTGTGGGGGGACGTCACAATATATATCATCAATGAAAGAATCGGGACATGATGCCCTCGAAAACGTAGGAATGATGTTTGTAGAACCCGTCCATGCCACAGCAATAAGAGCGACCGCTGTATTCTGTCGTCCAACAAAATCAAGAGGCTTTCTCGCTAAGGGAGAGGAAAAGGATAAAAAATTATGGGAATTAAAACATTCAAAAACTAACTCAGTCAAGAAATCCTATTGATGATAATTTTGCAATTGATTTCTCGAACATTCAGGATGATAGACGAAAATAAATAAATATATTTTAATAGATAAAAAACACTTTCTACTACCCTCAGCTAGACACTTACATTTCCATATTCAAATAAGATTGTCCATATGAAACTACACTATCTTCTTGTTATTAGTATTCATTATTAATTATTGTCGATCCAGCTGTACAAACATATGATAACACTAAGACTATCTACCGACAAACCCGCGGTAGCTTCACATATGCAAAACGCATAAATTTGCGAAATGATGCGGCAAGCTCATATCAGAATTTTCGCGTTATCGGGTGCCAGTATGTATTATAATTTTGCTTCGCTTAACTTTATATACATTGCCACGCAGAAGTTTAAAAGACATAACAAAAAAACTTTTTTTTAGGTGTTTCTAATACAGTTAGATTTAATTAACTTTTACTGCTTGTAGAGCATATATTTAGGCATTCAGTCAAAGTTTTTAAAAGACTTCAAGAAATGTCTCAACAATGTCTCATAAATTTGCAATTTAATTGGTTAGAAATAACAAAGTTCTATCATAATTTAAAACGCAGTTTTAGAGTTGAAACAATGTCTCATAAATTAGTTCTATGCTACTAGTTTCTTCTCTCGCGCTAATGAAACTCTCCTCGGCTTTTTGCTTTCCCTTCAACTTTGGTCTCCAAAAATGTAAATTCAATGCAAATCGTTATCTTTTGTATTCTTAATTCCTGTTCTCTTATTGTCTTCTCTCCTTAATAATATTTTTTTATATTCTTTCACATTTAGGGATTAGGAAATCCTTGAGTCTTAGTGGCTATATGGCCTTGTTTTAGTGAAACGGTTAAAACAAATACCATAGCCCGTTGTATGTCACGAAAAAAATTTATTTATAGAAAAAACACATTTAATTTCTGTATAAAAATTCTCAGTATATTTCAATGCAGTTATTTCAGGGGGAAAGATAGTTTTTACTATATTATGGCGTAACCTAAGCATGAAATAAGCATTTATTTTACAGCGGGAATAATTAATAGCTACAGTGCCATGAAAAAAATGTCTTTTAGGTATTTCTAATACAATTACATTAATTAAACATTTATTGCTCGTAATGCATATATTGGGCATTCAGTAAAGCAATCAGGATTTTTTTTAAAAATTCAAAAAATATCCCACGAAGAAAAACTGGTATTGAGTAACTCAAAAGTTTACAACAGCATTTTTTTTATTTATTTACAACAGATTCTTTTAATAAAACTGTTCAAATCTTATTAGAATATCCCAAATTAAGATGGGATTATTTTTTTTTTTAGAACTTCATTTCAGATTATTTCTATGATTAATTTTATCAATCATTAAATTCATGATATTTGATCGAGACCTCCGTAGAAATATTGTTGATCTTCATACAAATGGACTTGGTAATAAGAGGATATCTAGTCAGTTAAATGTGCCATTGAGTTCAGTCAGTACAATAGTTCGTCACTGGAAGACGTGTCATTCCATTTGTCCCCTAAAAATCTCTGGTCATCCTAGAGAGGTAACGAAACTTAGGGCAGGATTATTGGCGAGGAAAGTTGGCAACGAGCCCTGAGCTACGCTTAAAGAACTTTAGTGGGGACAAGAAGTAGATGGAGTAAGAGTGAGTACGGACACAATTAGACGTTCACTTAGGGCATAATTTTCGAGGACTCCAATGGAGAAAAAAAAAACACTTCTTAAGTGCAAACACGTTCTCTCTAGATTGGACTTTACAAACGAGCACAACAGTATCCTGGGAAAATGTACTTTGGTCAGATGAAACAAAAATTGAACATTTTGTCAGAAATACTGAGATAAAAGTCTGGAAAAAGAAGGGCGCTGAATATTCACCGAAGAATACTATCCCAAAAGTAAAATCTGGAAGCGGATCAAACACGAGAAAGGTGTAGGGAACATTGAAATAATAGAAGGGAGGATGAATGGAGCATGTTAAAGGGATATTTTGGAGATAAATTTACGTCAGAGTGCACATTCGCTGGGCTTGAAACCAGGTTGAGTCTTTCAACAAGACAACGATCCTAAACATACTGCAAAGCTTACAAAATCATGGGTAGGGTCAAGTAGAATAGACGTTTGATCTAAATCCGATTGAAAATTGATGGAGAGAGTTGAAACTGAGAATTCAAAGAAGGAACTTGCAAAATCTCCAGGAACTAAAGTAGTTTTGCCGTGAAGAATGGAAAAAAAATATTAGCCAATCAACATGCAAGGAATTGGTAGGGGAGTACTCTAAACGACTACATGCTGTAATTAGCAATAACGGTTACACTAGGAAATATTAATAGATGATTAAATAAATGTATATGAAAGCTTTGCGTTATTAAATATTGGCTTTTCATCTTGGGATGTTTTTATTGATTATTTTTCAAAATTTGATTGATCGACTAAAGGCTTAAACATATATATAATTATCAGTAAAGGTTTCATTAATCTGTGTTAGACATGACTAAAGAAACATTTTCTTGTAATGTGTTGTAAAATTTTGCGTGGCATTGTACATCTGGTAACGGCATTTCTGAGACATAGTTTTACTGGATATCAAATCCTCAATTTAGAAAAAAATATATTTGCCTGACTCTGTACCGCCTTGCAAAATTTCTCTTGGAAGCCAAGAATATGCATATATATATATATATATATATATATATATGAATAGCTTATGATATATTTTGGTAAAAGACGAAATCCGTATACTGAATATATATTATTACATTAAAATATATAAAATGACACACTCGTATTAATGTTATAGTCACATGTTTATGTATGCACACACACATATATATATATATGTGTGAATGTGAATATATATATATATATATATATATATATATATATATATATATATATATATATATATATATATATGAGAATATATATATATATATATATATATATATGAGAATGAAATACATATATATATATATATATATATATATATATGAATGCGTGTGTGAATATAAGCTATTCCTGTTGAAAATCTCAATTTCCGCATATTTTTCGCCTACTTACCACAGAACTTATTCAGATTCCGACCCACGTGACCTCATAAGCCCCTTTCATGCAACGAATCCTGACGTATGCGTCAGCACACATTGGACCGAAAACTTAAACTCTAATACATTCTCTATATCCATGCCACCACACACACACACACACACACACACACAAAAAAAAGATAATGCAAGAAACAAATTCTGGATTTTTGATTCGTAAACACATTTGAATGACTCCATAAAGAAAGGGATTCCTGAATAGACTCCGTAAAATCTGCCCCGTCACGATCTTTTTCTCTGACCCTGCCGAGCTTCAAGGATACGAAGGATGAAGAACGGGGATGCTTGGTTAACGTAAACTGTTTTCCGCGAGCGGCCAAAGAAATGCTTCCGTCTAAGGCCTGGGTGGCGCGAGCTGTTTGGCCGGAGATAATGGTATTTCAAAATAACAAGTAAATCGCTTTGAGAGAAGAATTTCTTAAGAGTGAAGGTTGAAGAGACGCTCAGCGTCCACAAGTAATGGAGAGTTTAAAAGTGCATTCAACGGATTGTTGTGATTTTCTCTTCTTTTATGTGTTTTCTATTTGTTTGATTCATTCTGATTCCCTTTTTTTCTTGCCTTTGTTCTGCTATTTTATTTTTCTATCAATGTTTAGTGTTCATTTTATCTATTTGTTTTTTTCTCTCATTTATTTGCAAGTCTTCCTATTGATCGGATTGAATAAAAGCCTTTATATACTTTCATTTTTTTTCTTTCTTTCACACATGCCGTGTTTGCATATGTGAGTCTGTTTAGTTATCCATTTTGGCGCTCAACTTTCTCACCAGAATAATTCTAATTGTAATGTTTTAACGTTATTCTTTCACATCTTTCATTCTTTCTTTCGTTCATTATGCTGCTTTCTTTATTTTCTTTTTGTCCGGTTTTCTTTTTTTCGTTTAATTATTTATTTACTTATATATTTATCCACTTATTTATTTATTTAGATTTCTTTCTATATTTTTCGTTCTGTTGACCAGATCTATTTCTCTTTCTTTTTTTCTTTTTTCTTCT
>CAHIKZ030002557.1:1812500-1847500 GCA_903632075.3 Acanthosepion pharaonis
ACTCGGAATGCGAAATAGAAGAGCCGTGTTCGAATGCCAGTCCAGTTGATTACATTCACGTACGCGTAAATACAATAGGGAAAATGTATTAACAGATCTCTTTCTACTTCCAGCTATAGGTTGGCAGATGATGATCTTCAGCCTTGGTTGGCAGCCAGTCTAGGAGGGGAAAAATCTGAATTCAAGAACGTTATGTAGCACAGTGGAAGCACATGATATATCCAGTTAAAGAAATGTTAGTGTAGTTCAAAATGACTCTATGATAGTGACTGCGGTCGGCATTGGTTGGTAAATAATTTTGCCAAGAAACAAGGCCTATGCTTGTAGGTAAAAATTATACAACATGTTTTATTTTGCAGTTTGGTTTTAGTTTTATATTACATAAAAATATATGTAAACCTGACCACCTACCTAACAGTTCTTGACAACATGTAATTTATTTTCAAGATTTCTAGCTGACACACACTCATGTATATATATATATATATATATATATATATATATATATATATATATATATATATATATAAACGCAAAACATATAAAACCAAAACATTGAGTTTTATGTTTTATTATTTTAGATAAAACTATGAAAAATAACCGTATTTAAGATTAAATCGTGCACATATACGAGATCATACATTTTCAAATAATTCTTTTTTTTTATTTGTCAATGAAGATTTCAGTTGATACCGATAATTTTACTTTTCCCTCTTTTTTTTCAATATTTTCCACCGCGGTGATTTAAAGTTTAATACTTCATTGGGTTTGAGCTGGTCTTAATGGGAGCAAAGCTGTGGCAAACATAAATTCTGCATTTGGGAACAATGTTGTTATTGAACAAACAGTATTTTTTATCATTCCAATATTTCATACCTACATCAGTACACACATTTGAATCAATTGCTATTTGGGTGATGTTTGTTTTTGCTTTTTTTTTTGTAAAAAGAGCTAAATCCCTCTATCAGCGAACTCACATAAACCTTTAATGTCCATACACTGCTGATCAATTGATATTGAAGTTATATTGACATCTTTAATGTCAATAGATAGAAAAGTAACGTTGACAGCGTCAATATAATGACAGTCAATAGTGATTCTCAAGATTCAGGTTTCTCTCATAGCTGTTATGGGAATTTGGGTACAAAGAACTAAAATGATTCTCATTGCAAATAAATGATGAAGAGGCATTTTTGTTTACTAAGCTTTCACGCTTCATGTGTCAAAATTATAAAATTTCATTTAGAATCATGTTCAAGAGGGAACACGGATATCTAGGTGAAAAACATAGAATATATTTTAGTTATAAAGTGTTTGTTGCAAAAATATGGGTTTTATCAGTAGGCAACGGGGTGCATGTATGATGTATCATTAGGTCTGGGTTTATATATATATATATATATAATTATTTTTTAAATATGATTCCATCGCTACATAAGAGTTCTCATGTTTCTAAACAAGACCCGGAATATAATATATATATATATATAATTATTCATTACACAAACACTCATATATATATAAACAGACACACGCACACACATATATATATATATATATATATATATATATATATATATATATATATATATAATATATATAAAACACAGACCCATTGATATAGTATACCTACGGACGATAATGGGTATGTCACCATTCACAAAAATACTGTATGTTGGTCGGCAGTTGGAGCTTCATTTGTGTGCGTGTGTCTGTATGAGTGTGTGTCGGTCTCCGTGTGTTTGTGTGCCTGTGTATGTGTATGTTTTTTTTTTTTATGCAGCGTATCTTCATTGAAACCTGTTACATTGAATAACTACTGTGACGGTAATTTTAAAACGAACGCTCCCTTTTTTAATTAGCATTTTAACCATGTAATATTTGCAAGACAAATATATATATATATATATATATATATATATATATATATATATATATAAAGTAAAAGACAATAGGGAAAATGTATTAGCCGACGCGTTTTGTCCAATGTGAAATTTTCAATTCAAAACAAATGGATCTATTAAAAACAAAGTAACTATTAATAACAAAACAAAATGTCTTTAGCAAATAGAAGAATTTAGAAAACGTTATTGAATTCATATTGTCAACTGAAAATTACGTCAAGTACTCTTCTGTTTGGAAATATTGTTTTTATTGTTGTGTTGACGGATTCAACCATTTTCTCTGGATTTCGTTATTGCCTTGAAAACGTCCACATTGTACGAAACGCGTCTGCTGATAATACAGTTTTCCTACTCTCTGTTACCTTTATACATATTGTCTTTTTGTACACGTTAACTCAGAAATGTTTAATATATATATAAATAAATACATTCACATATACCTAGATTTGGTGTGCGGCTTCAGTTGCGTTGGTCACCCATCTCGTCGGGCGCAAGATATAGCTTATTGTTTAAGCCTGACGACTTGGGTCACCAACGAAACGTACTTCCCAAATCAAACGTAGGTATACGTATATTTATTAATATATATTTCTTAGCTTTGTCTAACCACATCCAACACTATTATGTCTATACCTCTTGCCAATATTTGGCAATTATTTATTTGCTTACTTGTGTATGCACGCATGCACGCACGTATACGGTTGCTAATATCTAGTTATTTCATTTACCTAAAAATATATATATATATATATATATATATATATATATATATATATTAGATGAATCATTCATACAAAAAACAAATATAGAGGTTAATGATTTAAATGGCGAGAATAAATCTTCGCAAACAATATCAATAAGATACACTAACCCTGAACATGTATATGAATGATATGATCCCTGTTTATAAATTCCAGTTTCATAAGGTCTTTTTTAGTTTTTACAAACTTTCGTCTGTTCCTACAGACATCATCAGGTATGGAGAAATAGATTTGTTCTTGTTTTTTACTTCTTTGTAATAAGAGGACAACGAAAATAGAGATGTAATCCGAAAAAATGCTATGAGAAATGTATTATTGTTTTGGAACGTGCGGTCGCAACGCTGAGTTTGAATTTTAAATTTTAAGGTTCTCCGTTTTTGTACAAATATAGTAATAAGAGAATTCTTTTTTACTGGTAGGTTGTCCGTCAATGTGGAATGAACTATATTGTTCAATAATTACAGAAATGTCACACTTATTATCCGAAAGTTGCACGTTGGATCAGTTATTTTAATTTCGATTATATGTGCAGTTTAATTTATAATTACAGGAATTATTCATACAAAAAACAAATATAGAGGTTAATTATTTAAATGGCGAGAATACATCTTCGCAAACAATTTCAATAAGGTACACTAACCCCGAACCTGTATATGAATGATATGATCCCTGTTAATAAATCCTAGTTTCATAAGGTCTTTTTTAGTTTTACAAGCTTTCTTCTGTTCCTAAAGACATCCTCAAGTATGGAAATAGATTTGTTCTTGTTTTTTACTTCTTGGTAATAAGAGGACAACGAAAATATAGATGTAATCCGAAAAAATATATAAACGTCATTATGTTGTCAATGTTTTGATACTAAGACTGATAAGGTCCAACAAATAATTAGTTTTTCATCATGTATTTTTTATTAAGTGACCAGAATATCCCGTAAGGTTCTAATTTCAGTATGTATTCTTTAAAATAATATTGATGGAAAAAAATTTACAACGCGGCGTGATTTTCTTTACATCTAAAGAGCTGACAGTAGCAGGAATTTTAAATATAATTAAATCAGAAATCTATACGATACAGGCACATGAACTTAACAAAGTTATCTATAAACACCTTAATACATATTTATTTTATTACTGTACATAATATTTTAAAAATAAATAATTAAAAAGGTTAAAATTGTCAACGTCCCCTCTTCTTCGTGCACATGTGTAGTTGCACCGACGTAAATATCACTTAAGTCCGTCGATGCCCAGAAGACGAAACGTGTCGCACGAACATTTTTCTTCCAAATTATCATGTCTTTTTCTAAATGTTTTCTTTACATTATTTAGGACTGTTCTCATCATCTTTATTGAGATATTCACGACGTTTAGGTCGTTGTACGCATCGGCCTTTTTCAGTTGATTGGAATTTCGTACTGCACCTTTTATTTCGTCTACCGAGGTATATTGTTCAAGTTCCACGTGCCATGGCTCTTCTGGACGTCTCTTTAAGTCAACTGTCTTTTCGTTTTACTACTGCTGTAGCCAGGTATTGAACACACAAATCAAGTCACTGGATACAACCAACGGTTTTATCAACTAGCCCATGTGTCCTAGAGGACATCAATGTATGACTTTTGGGGACTTATAAAATTAACGTCTCAGTTCATTTTTTTTTTACCAAAGCTCATATTTCATTTTTGTTAATATCGCTTTTCGTTAGCACTCCGTATTATTGTTTTCAATATTGTATTCATTTCTATGCTTGGTAGGGTTAGATTTTTGTGGCTTAGCATATTTGCTGATTCCTTAAGTTTTTATATTTTCCATTTATGTACTCTGTTACTTCAACCTCATCTTACAGGGAGCGGTAATCTCACTTTCCCCTTCATATGTGGTCAGCTGCGCCTGATTTTTCTATATTTACTCGTGGTACGGCGTTACGATGTTATTGCAGTCTTATCTTATGGGTCTGGCCTGTTTCTACTTTATATTTCTTACCATAGCTGTAGGGGATGACGTACACACAGTTGTGAATATGGCAATAAATATGATGACAACAGTCCGAACAATGTAAACAATTACAATACCTCATCTCAGAAATATATAGAGATCTCGGTCAACGGTTGCGTTGTTGTGGTATTATCACTTTGCGTCTTGTGAAATGATTAAAAAAAATCTCCCATAATATTTTCTGTTATCTCAAACCGTATATTTTATTATTTCCTATTATTGTACATGTAAATATCGGATTCTGTTGAATTACGACAATTTAAACATCTGGGGAATGTTTTAACCGATAAGGGAAAGTCAGACACTGCCATCCGAAGGCGACTTAGAAAAATGCCTCCCAAATGCTATACAACGTATTAAAAATGAATATTTTGTTAGAAACAAAGAAAAGAGAACTGAACTGTTACACGATATCATTTTTTCTATATATATATAAATAATAAACTTGAGGCGATAAAAATGTAGTTCTGCAGAAGGATGCTAAGAATAACATGGATTAAACATGTGAACAACGACAAGGTTTTAGAGAAATTGAAAACAAAAATAAAACTTATGCTTAACATCAGAAACACACGTTGGGAAATTTCTCGTGCACATAATGAGGAAAGTGTGCTTGTAAAATATGATACATACAGGACAGTCTGAAGGCAAGAGTTACAGAGGAAAACAAAACATAACCTATTTGGTGAGCTTGAGTAAATGGACGACAGGGCAGGGTTAAGGATTAGGTGAGCTAACAAAAAGAGAACTTATTAAGAGCTGCGATGGACAGGAACTTGTTTGGAGCAATGACTGTCAACCGCCTGTGAGATATGACGCATAGAAGAAGTAGTGGTTACTTTTCAATATTTATTTCTATTCATAGAGGTTGATCTCATTAAGCGTTCCAATGCTTGGAGTGTAAAGTATTCGAATTACTCATATTTTATTTAACAGAACTCGAATCTGCTTCATTATTTTTCTCATTATTTTTTAACATTTTTGAATATATTTTAATATTATTTATGAATATTTTCTTTATTTTTTCCATTCTCATATATATATATATATATATATATATATATATATAATTTTATAAGGAACCGAATTTTTTCTATTGGCAAGTGTGAAGTCCATTCTATTAATTTGGTGGCTGAGTTTTTTTTTTGTCTAGACGGGCAATAATCAGTACATTGCGTTGTATGAATTTACACTATAGCCAAAATTTCTTGGTGGTGATTTGTATCACTAAATATGTCATTGTCCAAGATGAAAATAATTATTTGTCTCTGTGTTTACATCATAATAAACGTTCCTATAATTCTACTGACAGCAATACAGGGACAAAATATTCTTCCAACTCTCCACGATTCTTTAAAACATTATTCTTTGGCTTTTTCCATGGTAGACTTAAACCCTAACCTATCCAGTGTCAGTTCCGCTCATATATTTAGCCTGTTATCCTATTAGGAATATTTTTCATCATTTTTCTTTTTCATCAATCAAAGATCAACTGTTTAAACATTTCTTAGTAGTATTTTCTTGTGTTGTCTTATTTTTTCATTCCGAAAACAATTTCGATATCCTTAAATCAAATTAATTTAATTGTTCTTATATTACCAAAGCTAATATATTGAATTTTCTCGGATATTTATTCAAAGTTGTATTTTTTAAGATTTTCTATCTAGTATTCCTATTACAATAACTGATCTAAAATTCCATGTTTTTTTTTTATTCATATGTGTCATGGCAATATAACCAAACATCAATACCGATACATATTAAATATATTCATCTACATTATCATGATCAAACTTCGAATTCCCTAATTCTATAATACGATTATAAAATATAAAACCACCGAATTAATTATTTACAAATATCTGTATGAAAAATACATATTATAAAAAAAAATTACAAGCTATATTTATGATATAAACCTAAATATATCCTGAAATATTAATCATCATTGGTCAGTTAATAGAAACTTTATTATAAAAATATTGATTTACATTATAAATTCTGAGATAATGTATATATTTCTCTTTTCAATTATTCTTAAAATTGTTCGTAGTTTCGAAGAGTCTATGTTCATAGTCCAAGGTAGGACCAATAAAGATGAACTCGAACACAGGTATGGAATAACACAGATATATTACAAACAGGAATATATACAGAGAAGTAGAAGTGTTAGTATGAACAATCAGATTTAGTAGAGAGAACAATGTAGTCTCGAACAGTATCTCTATTCCAATGTCTTGCAGTAATTGTCTGAACGCGACTCAGTTTCGGACTGCCTCTGATTCAACTCTTGACTCGACTTGAACTACTGGCTCAATTTGAACTACTGACCGAGGCGCAGCATTTATTATGTATGGAATAGTCGATTATTATTATTATGGGTAAGATCCCATAACAGAAATATTTCTCACTCGAATAGACATTAAAAAAAATTGTGTAAGGAATAACAAATGAAATATAAGTCAAAAAATATTAAATAAATTTGTAGTATTGTGTGACGTCGTCCCCTGGTCGCAGCGCCAACTGTGACGTTCTATTCTGGTTTACCACGGCACCAACTGTGACGTCCCTAAACAGCACAAATTGTGACGTCCTCGCCGCGGCGCCAGCTGTTCGCTCCTCGCTGCTCCGTTCGGGTGTCGCTGCTTAAAACGTGACGTCCGCCTGTCGCGTCCGTCGTGTTGTCTCGTCCTGTGACGACCAACTGGCTTGGTATCGGTCGCGCCACCCAAATGTGACGTTCTAACCTTTTGGTGATTCGGGTGGGAATCTGGTTAGATTTGATATCAGCCTCGTCGTTCCCAACTCGCTTCCAACGCCTGGTTACCAAGGTAACTGCATTGATCTCCAGTCTGCCTACCCACGTTGTGAATTGATATTAGGCAGACGAGATCAAACAGTGGTTGGGGCCGTAATGCAAACCTGAGTTCAACAGGGGGTGATACCACAAATATATATAAAAGAAAATAAAATGAAAACTCAAAAGTTCAAAGTATCAAAGAAAAAGGTAACAAACTTTATGTCTAGTTGTTCGATACATGGGACTGCATCTATCTCCCGACCCGTTCTATGGATTGTGACACGTCGTTTTCCGTTAGGCAAGTTTTAACGCTTCAAGTTGTTTGCTCTCTAAGAAATTGGTGTTTCGGTGTGTCTTTGGGCGAAAGTCGAAAAAAAACTTATTGTGGTGGTCTGGATCTAAGTCGCTCGTCAAAATAATTGTTCTTGGGTTGAAGAGGAGTCCGGAATTTGCGTGAATCTTGGTCAGCTATCTGCGAGGCGGCTTCAACTTGAGACTGACTAATCGCTGCAACTCCAACTCAAACTGAAATTGGAACTGGAACTCACTGGAACTTATTCCTGCTCGTTGTGGCTTCGCTTATATGGACGCCGACCAAAACCGGGGTGGGTCTGTCGGCGTCGGGGTTTTTTCGATAATTCTAAATACATATCCACCTCTCTGGTTAGGAATTTCCATTTTTTTTCCATTTTTGGAAACTTTCCTCACTTCCACCTTCTCACCATACTTCAGAGGGCGTGAACTGCCCTCCCCACTTCTTCGTAGCGGCTTCTCATACCTACACTCTAGATGGGCGGCGACAGCCTCCTTCGTGCGTCACGTGATCACCACTTGACCAATGATGTCTTAGTCGGGCGTGGACGAATCCGCGGCTTTGTTTCAGGAAAAAAAAAATATATCTTGCTGAACTAAAAAAAATTATCCCTTCTTTTCCTTTTCTTCCTCTTAATCGCCGTTATCATTTCTCTAGCCGCAAACGGGACAATATGAACAATGGCGGTCATAACTCTTGTTCTACACGTGGCCCCGAAAAGACATTTCTAAATTCCCATTCATTTCCCTTCGGTACATATTTCTGATAACATAATTTTATTATCTCAGGCCAAGGATGTTCCGTCGAAGCAAATCAGTCAGCGGACACTCATGGGTGGCTTTTAATTTTTTCATATCTGTCCAAAATCCTTTTAGTTGCCTGTTTTTCGTCACTTATCGAAATAACATTTTCATTTTTCTTTGGCCAGTCGGTCTGTAGTTGATAATAAGATGCCTTCCCGTACCAATAGTTTGTTTTCATATCCTTAGATAACACAGCCGTCGCCAAAACATATCTGATTCTTTCTTTCTTTCCCTTTCTTTTAACTCAGAATTTCCCTGTCATTGTAATGACACCCTTTCGCCATTTGTTACTTATCAAAATATCCCTTATCCATTGTCTCTTAGCCGTGTGTGTGTTCTGCTTATCATCCACGATTCGGTCCTTAGCCTCTCCTTTTCTTCTTTTCTTTCTTTTCTTTTTCTGCCTCGTTAAATGGTGCCACAATTGTTCTTCCGACCCTAAATCCACACCATAGATTGTATAAAAAAAGGACTAATTCCTTTTCATATTCGTCTTATACCATAGGAACTGAATTGGTAATATCGATTTTTTCCAGGTAGCGAATAGAAGATATTTTAGTGTTAGACACGCTGAAGAAATATGATTAGGAATGTGGTTAGAACACACGCCAACCCCATGCGGGCTAGCCTCTCTAAGGAATCTGGATGCGGGAGGTCTGTTGGATATTCAAAATAGATGCAGCCCTCTCCTCTCGTCACGCTATTTTGAACTTATATCCAAAATTTACAGTAAATCGATTAATCGATCACAAAGTTGTTCGCCGTATAAATATACATTTGTTGTCTGATTGCTTTTTGAAACTCTAAGCTAACACGCACAGCATCATCTTTTTCCTTGGAGCTGAGCTTTTGGGGGTCGATTGTAGAGACTTACTGTTGTCAATCTACGGCCTTTTATATTGCAACTACCACATAGGATCAGCATCTATGTTGATATATTCATCATTACAGAGGCACCTCGAGGCAGTATAATGGTTAGCAAGCCTGTCTCGCGAGAACAATTACGACTGAGTAGTGAGTTCGATACTCATTGAGAGCCCCCTACTTTTGGCCATGTGACACATGTAAGCTACGCTTGGAAAATCGCTATATCCATCATTAGATTCCGCAAACAAGTAATTGGAATAGCTCTTCCACCGACATAGCTAGCCGAGAAAATTCGTCAAAGTTATCCAAGAAATATTGAACGCATAATGATATCAGCGTTCTACAATGGTTAACTCAATGTCAAGATGGCAAGGGAAATTTAAAGATTAAGAACACAGTGAGCAGGAAACACGATGAGTTGGTCTAAATCTGATGATGAATCTAATACAGATCATTGTAGATGCTTATGTGTCGTCCCTACAGCCTTCGCTCGCTCCTCGCTGCTTCGTTCGGGTGTCGCCGCTCCAAACGTGACGTCTGCCTGTCTGCACCAGTCGTGATGTCCCGTCCTGTGACGACCAACTGGCTTGGTATCGGTCGCGCCACCCAAAGGTGACGTTCTAACCTTTTGGTGATTCGGATGGGAATCTGGTCAGATCCGATATCAGCCTCGTCGTTCCAAACTCGCTTCCAACGTCTGGTTACCAAAGTAACTGCGTTGATCTCCAGTCCGCCTACCCACGTTGTGAATTGGTCTTAGGCAGACGGAATCGATCAGTTGTTGGGGCCGTAATGCAAGTTGAGTTCAAATGATGGCGGTATCGCACAAATATGTGTAAAAGAAAATAAAATAATAACTCAAAAGTTCAAGGTATCAAAAAAAGGATAATAATACTTTATATCTGGTTGCTGGATACATAGAACTGCGTCTATCTCCCGACCCGCTATATGGATTGTGACACCTTGTTTTTGTTAGGTGAGTTTTAACATCTTAAGTTGTCTGTTCTTTAAGAAACTGGTTCTTGGTATGTCTTCAGGCGATAGTCGTAAACTTATTTTGGTGGTATGGATCTAAGGCGCTCTTCAAAAATAAATTGTTCTTGGATTGAAGGTGAGTTCGGAAGTTGCGCGAATCTTTCAAGTCAGCTAATGCGAGGCGGAACCCACTTCAACTGCGAACTGGAAGCTGATCCGAACTGGACTGAACTGGGGAACTCTCATTTTCGCTTGCTGCGACTTTGCTTATATGGACGCCAACCAAAACAGGGGTGGGCTTTGTTGGGGTTTGAGGTTCCCTGATAATTCCAAATCCACAACCCCCCACTTCCGCTTTCGGTCAGGAAAAATTCATTAATTCCATTTTTGGAAGTCTTCTCTTACCTCCACCTTCAGAGGGCGGCAACGATCCTCCCACTTCTTCGCAGTAACTCCGTATACCTATCCTCTTTAAGGAGTAGTGGCAGGCCACCTCCCCTGGATCACATGATCACCTCCGCCTGGCTCTCGTTAACATTCAGCCAATGGTCGATCAACAGTGTGGGCGTGACCAGACTAGCCTTGTTTCTTAAAAAAAAATATCTTGCTCAAAGAAAAAAAAGAATTATCTCCTATTTTTTCTTTTTTTTTCTATTTCCTTTCCTTCTTTTCTTTTCTATTCTCTCTTCTTCTCTGGCCGCCAACAGAACAATGCGACCAGTAGTGTGATAACCTCAATTCTCATCTGGACTTCGTCAGTCAGATTTTCGCCAATTATCAGAGTGGGTGGTCGTCCAGCAATTACGGCCAAATTTTCCGATAATATTGTTTCGCCATTATCGCCACATTCTAACAAAACCCAGACCTTGTCCAACGATATCTTTCCCTCGACAAATACTTAACCTATTTTCCTTTGTTTTCTTTAGCTCGTGGGTGGTCAGGCAGTCCCGTGACACAGTTAAATGTTTATCTATTCTGTCCCGTAGTTTAGCTAGCCGACCTGGAATTTGTCATTTAGATTTTCGCCAGCACCAAGTGGCTGTTATCTATTCCCGATAATATAAGTCCCCCACCACGACACAGTCAATTTTTATCTATTTAGAATTTTATGCAATGACAATGAAAATTTTCACCATTTGTCACTATCAAAATTTCATTTCTTTCCCTTCTTTTCTTCCTTTTCTTTGCTTCCCAAATGGTGTCACACTTATATCTGTATGGGTTTGAATAATTATGTGATAAAAAATACATGAATTAGTTTGCAATCATTTGCAAATAATATATCAAAAAATATTTTCACTATATTGTTAAATGAAAAAATTATATTCAAGGACTTAAGGCCGCATCAATTTCAAACGTCGATTTTGATTAGTACCTAGATGGGGAACTACTTGGGAATGCCAGGTGATGTATGCATGGATTTGCCGGTAGTTTAATAGATAATGGCTCGGAATTGTTAATCGGAGAATTGAGTTGCATTTCACGTTGGTTTTGCTATATTCAGTTACGCGCAAATACCCTTGGGAAAGATATGACTCCACCTCTTCTACACCTGACTATGGGTTAATTTGTAAGAAATGTATCAGTAAATCGTTATTATCTCCAAGAAAAAAAAGTCTTATAATCTAAAAATATATTCTGGTTTAAAGTAACCTGCAAAAGGTTTATAAGTTGTATAAAACGAATCAATCAGTTATATTCAATCAATTGCGAAGTCTTCTTCCAGGAAAGCTAGTTCACTGTTTCGTGCTTTGAATATTGCTTTCCTACCTTTTCTGGTGCCCCTGGTATAAACCTTGAGGTTTTTCTTGGCAAAATCCAAAATAAAATCAGCAATGTTATCGATTTTTTTTTTTTCTGGCAGGTTGACTTAAGTCACTTTCTTGCCGCCGTGACGTGGCTTCCCTGGGTCTTTTTTTTTTTTTTTTGTAAATATTTTCATGGCAATTGTTCTTTTCCTCATTGGTAACGCGACCACATTAATTTAGGCGTGCTACTAGACTGGCAACAAGTTCTCATCGTTTTACTTTTGAAACAGATAATTTTTTAAACGTAATATCTAGTTTCATATATTGATCTTCTCTCTTCTGGAACTCTCTTCTGGTTTCTTCCTTCCCTACACCTACGATCTTAAACACATGATCCAGTGGGAAAAAAGAGTAGTTTGGTTGGATCCATTGACTTGATCCAAAAAGTTGTGAGTTCAATACCTGGCTACTGCGGTGGTGAACAAAAAAAAACTGGAGACTTGAGATAAAGGGAGATAACTGAGATATCTCGAAAATCATGGCACGTGGAACTAGAATAATCTACCGCTTTAGACGAAACAAAGGGTTCAGTTCGAAATTCCAATCACCTGAAGAAGGCCGTAGCGTACAACTGTTTAAATGACAATATGTCAATAAAGATGAGGACACCATTCCGAATAATGTAAATAATGTAGGTATTTACAATACCTCATCTCAGAAATATATACATATCTCGGTCAACACTTGCGATTTGTGGTATTATCAATTGGCGTCTTATGAAATTATTAAAAAAATACCCCACGTAGTTTTGGTTCTTTTCTTCTGTTCTTCCTATTTCAATTTTAGCCAGAAAAAAAAAATTGTGTTTATTGAAAATATTTTGAAAATACAAATCATGCATGTGTGTGAGCAATTTCGCGCTAAATTTCATATATAAAAATTCAGCACACAAGCATTTCTGCACGGGATTGCTATTATTTATGTGAAAACATGATTTCAAGAAATATTGAATTAATTGTATGAAACGTGGAAGGAGCATGTCACAAACTAGAACGAATAAGCTTAGAAATACAAAGAAAACATTGGTAGACAGATAGATCATGAATAGACAGATATATATGTAATGAATAGACTGAGATAGATAGATAATGAATAGACAGATATATATGTAATGAATAGACTGAGATAGATAGATAGATAGATAGATAGATAGATAGATAGATAGATAGATAGATGCATAGATACATATATAGATAGATCATGAATAGAGAGACATATATGTAATGAATAGACTGAGATAGATAGATAGATAGATAATGAATAGACAGATATATATGTAATGAATAGACTGAGATAGATAGATAGATAATGAATAGACAGATATATATGTAATGAATAGACTGAGATAGATAGATAATGAATAGACAGATATATATGTAATGAATAGACTGAGATAGATAGATAGATAGATAGATAGATAGATAGATAGATAGATGCATAGATACATATATAGATAGATAATGAATAGAGGGACATATATGTAATGAATAGACAGATAGATAGATAGATAGATAATGAATAGACAGATATATATGTAATGAATAGACAGATAGATAGATAATGAATAGACAGATATATATGTAATGAATAGACTGAGATAGATAGATAATGAATAGACAGATATATATGTAATGAATAGACTGAGATAGATAGATAGATAGATAGATAGATAGATGCATAGATACATATATAGATAGATAATGAATAGAGAGACATATATGTAATGAATAGACTGAGATAGATAGATAGATAATGAATAGACAGATATATATGTAATGAATAGACTGAGATAGATAGATAGATAGATAGATAGATGCATAGATACATATATAGATAGATCATGAATAGAGAGACATATATGTAATGAATAGACTGAGATAGATAGATAGATAATGAATAGACAGATATATATGTAATGAATAGACTGATATATATGTAATGAATAGACTGAGATAGATAGATAGATAGATAATGAATAGACAGATATATATGTAATGAATAGACTGAGATAGATAGATAGATAATGAATAGACAGATATATATGTAATGAATAGACTGAGATAGATAGATAGATAATGAATAGACAGATATATATGTAATGAATAGACTGAGATAGATAGATAGATAGATAGATAGATAGATAGATAGATAGATAGATAGATAGATGCGTAATTCGTATTGTATGTGTATGTGTTTGACTGCAGGAGAAAAATCGGTGAATTTAAATTGACTCGGCTAAAACTAAAATTGCTCCTAATCAGCATGAAATTAACTTTTCCCGTGACCTCCCCTTGTGACAGAATGTTAGACAAATTACTAACTCAAACTTATGCCGCCATTACTGATAGAATACTTTAGTATATACAGGTTGCAATGGATGAATTGTCGCCCACATGAAGATAAAAATGAAAATAAAACTGATATTTCATTTCATCAGATGCGTTTAACAAAATTACACAAAAATATCTTGAAGTAGTAAAGATTAGATTTCTTCAATAAAATTTCCATTGGCTTCAACCAAGGGCTCCAGACGACTTCGGAATCTCCTGCACTTCTTCCGGTTGTTTAAGTTGGCGAATACTGACATAATCCTTGCTTTCCGTTCATCTTATGTATCATAAGATGTTTTGTTGGTATTTCGCTCAAATAAACACACCTAAAATTATTGCTGATGAAAAGAGAAAGCAAAATAATAGAAAAAATATTGTGTTGACATTTTCTTTTATTTTTTTGTTATTTCCTGTGAAAATATTATGTAAAAAGCCATTCGGTATGGAAGACCCGATTCATTCTCATAGTCGCTATAGGTCTCATTCGCTTGATATATATAGAGATATTATTATCGGGTTGTGTAATTAACATTTTTAAGTAAGAACCAACGAACTGACAAGTTATTGTGTTTGATGTAATGTTTCTGTAGACATTTTCGTCGACCATGTATTCAGAAAAAATGATTTCTACATTATTTGGTAATTTCATTTACATTATTTACATTATTCAGAATGTTATCCTCATCTTCATGGTCATATTCATATATCTGTTAATATGACCATGAAGATGATGACAACAGTTCGAATAATGTAAATAATCACAGTACCTCATCTCAGAGATATAGAGAGATGTTGTTACTTTCAATTTCTTCGCAAATCTTATGCACAATCCTACCAAATGGTGAAGTAATTTTCTCTGCTACCCTGTGGCACTTCCGAAATTACTTGACCCCTCTTGCCATGCTCTATTTGAACAAGAACCAGAGCTTCCTAAAATAGGTGTCAGGTAGCCCTAGTCCTGGAGGAGGCGATCCCAGCGTGTGGCATTTTTGGAAAATCATGAAAAAAACAACAAAAACAAAACACCACATGTTGACCCAAGCCTCGTGAATGAAATTGTTTATCCGAAAATCTTGATACCACGTGACTGAGGGTCGGATTTTGTATTCCTTGTTCAGATCGTTGAATGCAATGCTCCAATTTATTTTCCAATATTTCACTCTTCTAGTTATCAACAAAAAAGTATTGGTGGCATATCTGGACGGGAACTACCCAATACTAACTTACTCGGCTCGACAGGGTTCTAAAGAGTTTGCACCGGCTTCCGGAAGTAGTGTTGTCTCCCACTCTTCATACCCTTTGCAACTGATAAAATGTGGCTCTCTTGTCGGTATCTACCGCTATTTTCCCGACTGATGTTCGAGCGCACTACATCCATTGCTTAGACCAGCTTTGACCTAATATGCAACGTAAATTCTGTCGAATCTTCCTTCATATTCCATTTATATGGACCAAGTTCCATTTAGACAGCCTCTCCCAAAGAATTTAGTTCACACATCTTTCTTTTTATGTGCGATGTCCTCTCAGAACGTAGGCGATCATGGCTCTCCACCTCTTCTATCCCTTTTAGCTCTCAACAAGTTCCTTTCCTCTGTCACTTCCCCTAGACTACGTTCTGCTATCCAATTGCTTAAACCCGCTGGACATATCATGTGTTGTTTTCGCTTGTCTCTCTTTCCCTCTTATTTGACCTGTGAGTACCAGATTCTCCAGGCCCTCCTTCCTCATTATGTGTTCCAGAAACTTCACCCGCTTCTTCCTTAAGTATAAGCCCCCTCTTTGTTTTCATCCTCTTTAAGACCTCGTTGTTGCTCATATGATCGGTCAATTATATCGTTAGCATCCTTCAGTAGAACCACATCTCCGTCGCTTCGAGTTTCTTCTTCTTTGAGGAAATCGCCCAACATTCACTCCCGTAAAGAGGGCAGACGTCCCCTAACAGCTCAGTATTATTTCCTTTGTTACCAAAGAAATCTTCCTTCTCGCAGTAATCTGCGCAGCTATTGGATCAACCAACATGTACAACATACCAAACTGGCCTCATTTTTAAGGAATATACTCACTTAGCCCCTTTAAATCATAAATAAAGTAAATGGAGCAGCTATTTGAATCCGAGAATGCCAGTCTAATAGGGCGGTTAACTTATCTCCATTGAAGACGGCTGCTTAGACACATTTGTGTTTGACCAACACTCACAGAGCCCACTTGTGTTTTATACTGCAACTATACTGAGCTGAACTTAGCTGTAGTTTCTGGGAGAGAGCGTGTTATCCAGCGTGATCAACGATCTGAACAAGGAATACAAAATCTGAACATCGGTCACGTGGCATCAAAATTTCCGGATACCCAATTTCACTCACAAGACTTGGGTCAACATGTGGTGTTTTTTTTTTTCAGCAATTTCCAAATATTCCGCACGCTGAGATCGCCTTCTCCAGACCGATAACATCAAAGAAGTCAACTTCCTGACAAATCGACCATGGTGAGATTCGAACGCGGGTCTCATTGTCAGAAAGCGAACGTTCTAAACATATTACATACTACTAGGAAAATAACATGCGAAAACTACTTGAAATACACAAAACGATAACTAATGTCCTCCCGTAAAAAAATAAGCCTATGCCAAAACATATAACACTTAAAATAGACAAACGATATGTACAAAAAGACATACGTTTGACGTGAGGCAAAAAATATCAGTAGTTGAAGTTATAAAACTGTGTATAAAATATTTATACCTCGGTATTAAATAACCAAAAGGGGATAATATGCCACTGAGCAAAATTATCTATCTGTAAGAATGTTAACGTTTTGATCACCAGAACCTTGCCCTCTTCAAGTAGAAGGTCAGCTGTTTTCTATCATACATATCCTCATAATAGACAACCCCTTTTATCTATGTATAGGCCCTTACAATTCCAAATTAAGTTTCCCTCAAAACTTGTGTAGTACGTAGGCCTTGTATCAAGAATAGTAATTTAGCAACAACAACATCATGTTGACCCTCACTATCGTGCCATCAATTAATAAGGGCATTGTGCAGACCATTACTAATGCAATGAGAATGTAACCCCAATATGTTTAAGAGTTTAAGGTAGGCTTATAAATTCTTTATAATCTCCTCATGGGGAATTAACTGAATGCAATTTACTGACCGTAAGATGAAATCTAGGTGAAAATATTAATATTCAATAACTTCGAAATATTCTATTGTCTTATTTAATAAAACAACTGCAACTCAGTCCGTTAGGGTTGAGACGTTTACGTTGTTCAGGGAGGGTTATACGGAAAGACGACCGATGTTCTCCACAGTAAATTGTTGAACATAGACTCTTCCATTCCAAATAAGAGGAATGTAAACTCGGAGATAGGAAACGAGACGCGAAGTGTGTCACAAAATCTGTCGCCCGCATTGCCGCACTAAATACAGTCCTCGCGATTACTGTGTTATTAATTTATGTGATCAAACAGTTTTTTTGTTCACTAATCTTTTGTTCTGAATATTGAAAATAGTGATATGGAGAAAGAAATATATATATATATATATATATATATATATATATATATACACACACTGGCAAAAACATACACCCACAATACACCAGAATAGAGGAAGGAAGACACTCAGGGCCATAAAAAGATAAGAAAAAAAGACATCCTCCTTTCTCTCCATTTCTCTGCTCAAATTAAATTGTTATATTTGCCCTCACGTAAAGGAACACCCCCAAAAGACAATGGTAAATAGATTTAATATAGGAAGAAAAAATCTATTCCTTTAAATAAAATGTGAAAATAACCATTCTTCCAAAAAACACCGGTAGCAAAAAAAAATAGAATAAAGTATATAAAAAACAAACATTATAATCGAAAACGTTTCCGGCTTTTCCTCTCTTTAATATATATATATATATATATATATATATATATATATATATATATATATATATATATATATATATATATATATAGTGGGTAGTGGCTCGGATTGAAGAATAAGTGAGCCGAGTTTGAATTCCAGTGGAATCCATTACACTTACGTATCTAGGGAATATTACCAGCCCTTACCTTGGGAGTATTAATTTTCTTTTTCTGCCTCCACGTAAATAGCAGGACAGACAGACTGGGTTCTATAGCTTTTGATGGAAACTGGTTTAGGAGAAGGACAAATCTGAATTCAAAATCCGGGAGGGTCGTTTGGTAACCTTTTGGAACGTCAGTATTCGGCCCTTCAAAAAGTGTCAGTGTTGACTTCAATGCTCACTTTTATATTTATATTTACATAGGTTCTATCTCAGATACTGAGCACTTTACAACCATAAATATGGCACAACTTAAATCTCTCTCTCTCTTCATATATATATATATATATATATATATATATATATATATATATATATATATATATATAATATTTTGAATTAAATTTTACATTAAATTTTCCCATTTTCATTTGGTTTGAAGCCTTGTTTTATCAAATTCAATGAAAGAAAAATATCATCTATCGTTTTATAAGTGTTTGCTTTAATTATCTATCTATGTCTATCTATCTATATATGTGTATATATATATATATATATATATATATATATATATATATATATATATATATATATATATGTGTGTGTGTGTGTGTGTGTGTGTGTGTGTAAGATTTGTTGAATTTAACAGGCAATGTCTGTTTAATATTTTATTGTATATATTTTTTTGAAAAAATGAGATGAAAACCCAATTCAAAACACTTTCAATTACCTGCTCAAATTTCTTGTTTTTCAGGCATCGTCGAAAGTTTTTTTGTTCAATTTTAATATATATGTCTGGCATTTACATTCATCCATAATATTTCCGCAAAATGTAAGGCAGTCTATGCTCAGATATTTATAAGTAAAAATTGGCATTTATTGTAGAAGCCGTATTCAAGGTTGTCTTTGTTGCATGGATATTTATGTGTCGTCGTTTCGCCCAGAAAGTGTCGCTTAAGGCCGAATAGGATCTATCTTCTAAAAGAATCTCTTACAAAGTTCTTCTATTCATAAGCTGTTTCCCAACAGTGAAGATCATAAGGGCAGACATAGAAACACGTAAAATCTGTAAAATTAAAAGGAAATAATGCCATTAAGAATTTTGCAGAGAGCAAATGCGTCATGTCCTCTGCTTCGGAGCTCATCTGCCTTCGTGTGTTGAGATTCCAAAATTCGTTTCAGGAATACATGACCAATAAAAATAGGAAAGAATAGGAAATGTTTATCTACTTCCAAAAATAAAGGGTGTTCTAATAACTTGGATTGATTTTAATGTGGATTAAGCGTCTAACGAATTTTTATTTATTTTCATTCAGATTTGGTGGACATTTGGGCGATATTATTTTTTACATATAATTGCCATGACTTCTCAATAGAGAAAGAAATATATTTTCACTAATAACACTGATTTATTTACTGCTGACTTTGATCCGTCTTAATGAAACAGGTTTATATATGATCCGTCTTAATGAAACACCCTTTAGTATTGACTAAATTTTGTCTCACGATATTTTATTGCTAAAAACAATTGTTAAATCTGCAGATTAAGCCACGGAAACCAGTTGTAATGAAACATTCCATTCTGATGTGAAATTGGCTGATTAATTCCAAAATAACAATAAAAAATTTGCGGACGAATACCGTTAGGAGATATCGATGATGTTAAGTTGACTTTTTTCGCGTCAACCCGGCCGCCATTACTGGCATTGTTTGCATAAGTTTGGCTCGAATCGTAGTGTGCGGAAGCTTACTTAGTAAACGGCCTTTTTACTGTTATTCTTATCTTACTACTTGCCTTGATTACTGCGCAGTTTTTGTGAAATGTAATTTAAAGCTCACGCATTGCGCAGTAATGAAGACAAGTGTAGCTTCCGCGCATTAATGTTCAAGGCCAACGTATGGCGGCCGGGCTGTAACTGCGACGCGAATGAGGCCAAACTAATATTGTCAATAACTCCTAAACGGTTTCCTTTCCGCAAACTTTTTTTTAGTATTTTCGAAATAGGCATGCAAATTTACACCAGAATGGAAATTTCCATTGCAATTCGTTTCCGGGGCTTAATCTGGAAATTTACCAAAATATTTCTATTTTTATCTTACAATTGTTTTTGATCCACCGTTAGTAAGTAAGATACTTAGCAATTATATTACGCCACTACCTCAGATAAATAATGAGCCATTCCGCTAAAAGCCAGAAGGAAATGTTATATTAAGCTGGTCCTTGTTAGTTATAATAGATTGTCTAAGCTGGTCAGCGTTTTTCTAAGTTAGTTATAGCCGGTCATACAACCGCTACGTAATAGATATTACGCAACAAGGTGGATGGAAAGCAAAGGAAGAGAAAAGTCCTCCAACACGGAGCAGGTATTACATCTGCAGCATCAACTACGGCAGGAAAATTCCCTTCAGCCAATCCCTCTGACAGAATCCGGAAGGAGATTCTGAAATTTACCTTAACTCCGCACTAAGACAGGTTGTGACGCAAGGTCGCTTTTTTAAGGTGGGGACCTGAGTGTTTCAAATCGGGCCGCTGGTCAGAGCCGGATTTAGTTTGTCTAAGGTGGTCAAAGCTTATCTAAGCTGGTCATAGTTTGTCTAAGTTGATCTTAGCTAGTCATAACGGTGGTGGGGGAACGCCAGGGAGGAGAGAAGACCCCCGGCACGGAACAGATACTACATCTTCTCCTTCTCTACCAATCGCTCCGACAGAATCCGGAAGGAAGGCTCCAAAGCGAAATTCAAAGCCTTATCAATTTTGAAACATTTAATAATGGCGTTTATTCTTACTTATGATTATTACTACAAAATTTATTAAAATTGTTACTCAAATATTTAACGTCTCAGTAGTGGGATTTCCACCCGTAGAGTTTATAGGATCATTAAGTTAACAAATATGTTTCATCAGAAAATTCAAATAAGAAAACTGTCACATGTTCACGGCTACTGACAGGTATTTATAAATTGATTTTTTTTCCTTTTATCTTCAGAAATGCTAATATACTTAGAAAAAGTATGAATCCTCTTTTTCTCGAAATAGCTATGGTTGAATAGAAGAACAGGCTTTGTTCTCTAGCCTCGGATGACAACTGGTCTACGGCAGAAAGTAATGGCAACCTACTGCGTGGGTAAAAGATCTACCTCATCAGTCATGTATCGAAAGATACATGATCGTCTAAGCGTGTAACACGAATGCCACATCACTGAGTCAAAGGTGATGTGATCAAATAAGTTGTCTTTAATTAAGCTTCTATGATGAGGCATTACTGCCCAAATACGCACGCACACAAACCTATATATATATATATATATATAAAGAAAGAACAGTAAGATATATAATCCGGTGTTCTCATAGATATTTTTAATTTTACAAAATAGTGCTCAATGTGAATTTACAGAGCATTAATATTATAAATTAATTGATTTAAAATATGTTTTTTCGCTACACAGTTCTAACCATGTTTCAAAAAACATGGGTTAGAAATGTGTAGCGAAAAAAACATATTTTAAATCAATTAATTTATAATATATATATATATAAACTTTAAAGGAAACTAATTATAGCCTGACGATGGAGACATGGATCTTTGAAAGTACTTGCTTAACTTAAAAAATATACACTAGTAACATCTGACAACAGTTTTATAAATGAGGATCACATCATTCAATGGTTTAACAGTATTTTAATGCATACAGTATAATTCAATGTATGATATATTGATTGATTCTATGTATGATTATTTCTTCATATATATATATATATATATATATATATATATATATATATATATATACACGTTTCATTAAATAATATAGACGAGTGTTGTCTATTTTATGTAAATTTCTTTCGTAACATCTGATAAGTTTAATAACATTATCGTTGAACGGAGAAAGAAATTCACAATATTGATCCATATTTTTTTAATATAATCTAAGCTTTCGGCTTACTTAAGCCATTATCAAAGATGTAAATCACAAACATATTAAACAATATACGGACACGACAGTGATGATAGTCTGTCATTGTTTACATAGTTTACATCACTAAGCAACGATAAACACGCGCATATAAGACGCTAGAAGCGAAAATCGCACCACATCTCATGACGTCACACATGACCACACGAGAGTGATTTGGAGAATGAAGTATGGAAAGCCGTTGGTATAAACCAATGGCTTCTGTTACCAATTATAGACATTTAAGAATATTTGTAGAGATGCCATAATTGGTTTTGTTTAGGTTGGGTTTCAACTGTTTGATGTATAATGCTTCAAGTATTTTTAGTTTTTGTCTATTGTTTTCATGTCGAAGTATAATTGTGTTTTCGACAAGTATTTTACGGAATTGTGTGTGCGGGCAGGCATGTTGTTTTAAATGCCTAAAAATGTTAGAGTTTTCATTAAAATGTAGTGTCAAGCGTCGTGAAAGCGAGTTTGTGGTGTGACCAACATAAATGTTATTTAATTCGTTGGAGATACACTCTCCCAAAGGACACTTGAATTTATAAACTATGTTGTTTTTTTGCAAATCGTTAAACAAGGGAAAAGAATCAGTGCGAAGTATTAAGAGAGTATTATTCTACAAACAACTTGACGAAACAGTAAGAGCGTGATCTCTTTGTGAACGTGTTTAACTTAAAAAATACTTTATATTAAAAAATTTGTCTGTTTGAAGAAAGTTAAAATAAAAATACTTACTGTATAAATAACTCGTATTTTTTAAATCTTATCCAATAGAAATGTTTTAAAAATCAGATTAACTTAAATCATTTTGTGCTAGGTACACGCACGACGCAAGCACTCGAGCAATCATAGACATTTTCTATTCAGGATAAAGACTCTAAAAAACAAGTTTTTCTTTTCCTTCCGAATACAGTTATTATACAGAATTTAATTTTGCCAGTATATTTAATACCGACAAGATATTTATTGCTGATAATATTTCTTCCAAAAATATATTGTACTGAGATTCTATAAATAAGCAGTCTCGTAGTGCCTCCTTATTTAATCCCAATAAAGCTTTCTTAAGCTTATGAATATATACACATTTCCTGAAAAATGCATTGCTGGTAATATTTTTTTCTTCAAAAATATATTGCTAATAATATTTTTTCCTAAAAAATGTGTTACAGTTAATGTTTCCTTAAAAAATGTATTACTGGTAATATTTTCCTCCAAAATGCATTCCTGGTAATAATTATTTTCTTCAAAAATGTATTGCTGGCAATAATGTATTCCCTGTAATTTTTTTTTCCTTCCAAATGAACCCTTTATTTCATCCACCGGGGAAGATTGTACTAGTTCCACGTTCTCTTCGTCCCGGTGCACGAAATAAAGCGTTCAGTTTGAAATTCAAATCACCTGAAGAAGACCGGGGCGTGCATTGTCGAAACATTGTGAACATGGCAAGAAAAATGAGGACAACAGCTCGAACAATGTAAATAATGTAAGTAAAGTTTTAATGTTTGATAACAGCCACGATGTAAAAACTGTACAAAAACAAACAAACAAACAAACAAACAACAACAACAAAGGAAAGAGTTTAATCATTCAAGCGGGGGAGGACAATAGAACCGAGAAAAATTACCCATTGTTTAATTGGCCAACCTTCATTCGAGTATAGGTCGTCTCTTTAGTTTTAAAATTCACAATCAGAAATTCATCAAAAAAAAAAAAAAAAATCCTGACTACGCTAATAACTAACATATTTTTAATTACGTGATTTGAATAATTTAATTATTAATTAATTGTTTATTTTAGTTAGAAACTATAAGGAACTGGTTTTAAATGATTATTTTGCCGATGTTTTGAAAGATTATGTAGGAGAGAATCACGTAGTATAAGTGCTGAATAATGCAACAAGAGTTACCTCTCTTGATGACAAGTGTCTCCACTGAAAGAAGTCTCCCTCACTTAGATTCTATAAATAAGTCTAGTAGTGCCTCCTTATTCAAGCCCAATAAAGCTTTCTTAAGCTTAAGAAGCCTTCGAGTAATTATTCAAATAGTTTTCATCTATAATAATTATATAAATATAACACGTTTTATGAAATGGACGAAGTCCGACAATTATTTTAAGACATATAAAAAAAAGAATGTATAAACATAAAAATGTCTTAAAATAAGACGTTTTGTAAATATGGTCTGGAGCCCCTTCTATTTGTCTCAGGGTCTTCGATAAAATCCAAAGACGGATATAAAATGTAATTGGCCCTGATCTGGCATCTCGTCTGCAGCCGCTCTCTCAGAGACGTGCTATTGCCTCCCTCTGTCTTTTTACAAATATTTTCACGGTAACTGTTCCGATGAGCTGCTTTCGTTAGGTCCCAGACGTCATGAATTTAAGCGTTCAATTAGGCTGGCATATCGCTCTCACCCTTTCACTAGCCAAACTGTTAAATGTAGCCGTCTCTTCTACTCCAATGGCTTCATGCCTCGCACTTTTCGCTTGTAGAACTCTCTTCCCATTTCTAGATTTCCTGATTGCTATAATCTCCAACTATTCAAATGTAATGTCAATCGACGTCTGCAGATGACCTGATCTATCTCCCTAACCTTCTCTTCATCCTTTCCTCTTTGCTCACGCACCAACACTCTGTAACCCCTTGCATGCTAGTGGCTTCCCGCCTTTCTTGGGGTGGAATTGCTTAAAAAAATATATATGCCTTAACAATGTAAATGAGTATTGGCTTAAAGTTGTAAAAAGCTAAAAACAAAAACGAAAAAATGACGGTGAGTGGGGGAATAAAATTTCTTTGAATTCTTGAAGGTGCTGAATAGTTTTCCCTCCGACAACCCTTTTCCCTCAGACGGAACATTGCTTGTCTGTTGCAAATCTATCGCTATTTTCAAGGCAGATGTTCGAGAAAACTATATTCCATACTACCACAATTCATTTATTCACAATCAGGACCCACCATACCACGTACCCTTAGTCGATCCATATTCACTCCCTTCATATTGCAAGGGTAAGGAATCAGTACCTCTGACAGAGTTTATTCCACATAACCACTGCCTTTTATAACAGACGACTGAGAGAATACTCCCCCAATCAAAACTATATTAACCACTTCAGTTTTAGTTTCAGCATTATCTATTCTACATATCCTCATAATATGCAAATCTTGCTCCCACAAACAAAGCCCTTACAATATGCACTAGCTTGAGTGTCTCTTGCGCTTTGCATCAGGTGAGGAATAGTAAAATTTATAAATAATATTTTATCATTATTTACATTACTCGGACTATTGTACTCATCTTTGTCGCCATATTTATCGCAACGTTTCGGCCGATGAACGCTCCGGCCTTCTTCAGGTAGTTGGAATTTCGAACTGAACACTTTATTTTGCTCACTGAGGTAGACTGTTCTAGTTCCACATGCCATGTTTGATGGATGTCAGTTATCAGCTATCTCCTGTTAATTTCCCTCTGAAAGTTCCCCACTGCCTTAACCGAGTATTGAACTCACACTCTTTGGGTCCTGTCACTGGATCTAACCAAAGCCTTTATCCACTCTGCCATAAGTCCTTGTGAACATGGCACGTGGAACTAGAATAAAGGGTTCAGTTTGGAATTCCAACCACCTGAAGAAGGCCGGAGCGTACAACGGCCGAAACGTTGTGATAAATATGGCGACAAAGATGAGGACAATAGTCCGAATAATGTAAATAATGTACATAATACCTCATCTCAGAAATATAGAAAGAATATTTTAAATATTTTAAAATCATCTCCTCAGTTTAATATAAATAAGTTTTGTCGAGAGTTTAGCAAATATCGCTATTAATTTACTACACAAGTGGAAAACCCAGAAAATCAAGGACTCGGTGTACGTGAGAATCTCCTGATGAAGAGTCGCGGGCTGTTCTACGGCTGTACCATGACAGTCTTCGGGGTTAATGGCACTTTTTCTTTTTTTTTATTGAATAACCCAGGATATGGAATTAATAAATGATCGACACATCGAACACTTCAGCGTATGGACTGGGTAACTTCTTTTTTTAAAAGTATTTCACCCTAAACAAGGCGGAAGTACCACTAGCAGGGTCACAGAGACTGAGATTAAGAGTAAAGAGAGCTGTTTGAGGAAACGATATATATAGAAAGACTGGAATCAGCATGAAGGCGTTAAAATTGTTTATTGACATTACATTTAAATATTTGCATATTATCTATCAGGGAAGCAATTTGGAGGAAGGGAGTTTCACTGGTGGGAAGTGCGAGAGAAGAAGATGTTGGAGTAGAAAAAAGCGGTTACATTTAACTGTTTCGACAGTAAAAGGGTGGGACCTAGATGCCAACCTAGCAGTACGCTCAAATTCATGCAGTAAGCGTACGAGTGAAGTAACTCGTCAGAGCAGTTGCCATGAAAATATTTGTAGAAAAGACAGAGGGAAGCCACATCAAATCTCTGAGAGAGTAACTTTAGACGAGATGCGAGATCAGGACATATCCCTCCGGAGATTGTCTAGGACCTCGAGGTGAATAGCGGGGGCATCACACCCTATATCGCAATAGTAGGCAATGAAAAGAAGGAATGATAGATTTGTAGATTTGAAACAGACTTAGGCGATAAAAACCTTCTGGCGCTACGCAAAGAACAAACAGTCCTTGCAGTAGATGAGGCTATAGATTCAATGTAGTCTCAGGTCAGTGGAAAACGTGAGACCAAGAAGGCGCAGAGAGACACTCTCGTGGATTTGGGTATCAGCCATGCTGATAGGAGGAAGGTGGAGTTACCTATGGTGGGTAAATTAGAGCAGCTTCGTTTTGGAGGTATTAAAGTTAACAAGGCATTTCTAATTCCATATCCCTGAAGCTTACGAAGAAGGCCGGCATGCCAACCTTATCAAATGCCGTAGAGATATCTAGAGCCACTGCTCGATCTTCGCCATTATTATCAAGAGCTTGGTATACAAATTCAGTTATGGCCGTGAGCACATCAGCGGTAAACCGGAAAAGCGGAAACCATATTGTTTGTCAGAGAGAAGATCATGGAATGTAAGGTGCTTAACCACTTCAGCGTTGATTAACTTTAAATCATGAATCATGTTGTTCAAGAGGCACGTTTGATGGAGACTTTCATATGGATGTGGTGCATGAGAACAAACTCATTCAGAAATATATAAACTGTTAACAGACTACAGTCACTTCCTAAGAACAATGTTTAAAAACAGTTTCGTGCGAATGAAGCCTGTTGGTCTTAGTGAGGACTACCCTTCTTCAAACCTCATGAACTGGTGCTACAGAATACCAAACAAAGAACTGTACTAAATAAAAGAGACCACGTCACTTAAAATATTAACAGCAGCAACAACTAAAATGAATTGGACATGCATTAGGGAAGGGTAATACTTACATAACCAAGATAGATACAAAAAAACAAAAACAAATCTCATCAATCGTGAAAGGTGTGATAACAGTTTTTTTCCTGATTTCTTTTTTTGTTTTTTTGTTTTTTTTTGGGGGGGAAGGGGTTAATAAAATAATATTATGAATTTAAACCGCCACTGTCACTGGCTGTTCGGTCAATGAATGCCTGTTATTTTCACATGAGGAAACGAATGTTCTTAGAATTACCGTTACCATTTATGTATTTTAGAAGCCATGCACAATATTTTGAGAAAATGCTCCGATTCATTTAAATTGAATATATTTATTTTTGTATCAATTGTCGTCATTTTCATGTACTTCACTATATGGAAACTAATAAAGAATTATAATTTTTTTCGTAAATTGTATGTCATGGTTAATATTCTGAACTCACTGATAAAATTTGAGATAAGCCAATGGTACAGGGATTACGGATGAAAGGATAAACCCGATTAATTTTACCCCGGGGATTAAGATTACTTCGATAGAAGACAATAATGAAATAAAGAATGCATTAATAGAGCGTGGAAAATAAGGTTGGGTTGGTTTGGTTTGTTTTCTGTTACGCCATATCAAACTCAATGTGTAATTTGATGCCAACAAGAATTTTATTGCTGGTAATATTTCTCCTAAAAATATATTGCAGGTAATACACATTTCCTCAAAAATGCTTCTCTGGTAAAACTTTTTTTTCCTTCAAATGTGTATTGCTGGTAAATATTTTTTCTTCAAAAATGTATTACTGGTAATATTTTCCTTAAAGATGTATTGCTGGTAATATTTACTTTCTTCAAATATGTATTGATGGTAATAATGTAATGCAGGTCATAATTTTTCCTTCAAAAAAATTATTGCTGCTATTAAAACTTACTTTTACATTTTCATAGTGTTATAACCACAGTTTGGGGGTTAACTATTTGCCTACAGCTGGGACCCTAACAAGTGCTACCACCCCGTGTAAGGGTGGACCTGGGAACACCAGCAATTAAGAGGTGCTTCCACGATCCTCAAATCCTCCTGATCAGAGTTCTTGCTGTTGGACGTAGTTTATCGTCTTAACCATGACGCGGATGTAGTTTAACGTCTTACCTAGGACGCGGATGTAGTTTAACGTCTTACCCAGGACGCCCATTATTTGTAAAACTATCTTTTTTTAACAGTTTTCGCTTTCTAAGAATCCCAATACATTTGATGTAGACGGTTGCTGAAGCAGTTTGTTGCGTGAGCGGTGAGAGTAAGTGGCAAGAGGCGCCATTTTAGGAGAATATATGGAAAAGATTACGGTTAATTATAAGCTTGAACAGGTTAATATTGTAGTGATTGATAAAACATGGCAGTCAGCAGGTAGATATTTTATCGTATTACCCATGACGCGGATGTAGTTTATCGTCTTAACCAGGACGCGGATGTAGTTTATCGTCTTACCCAGGACGCGGATGTAGTTTATCGTCTTACCCAGGACGCGGATGTAGTTTATCGTATTACCCAGGACGCAGATGTAGTTTATCGTATTACCCAGGGCGCGGATGTAGTTTATCGTATTACCCAAAACGGGTAAAATGCGGCATTTAGAATCAGTCAATGAATAACAAAACTTGAATGCAACATAACAGGAACGTTTATGATTGAAGCTCTGAAGTGGTTTCTCTTAATATTCGATGACTCGCTGAGATGAAAGGGTTTGCAATTGTTGATCTTCTGTTTTTCATGTGTTGCCGAAATTTCTCGGATATCTTGGGATACTTCCATGTACTAAATATACTAATCAGTGGTTTTCGATAAATTAATCCTCATCGTTTTTTTTTGTCGATCAGAAATAAAATTTAGTGAGTACAATCTTAACCTCTACAAAACAAGTCTCAGTTTAAATCTTCCATGTTGTGACGCTCTGAAATCCTTACTGCCACATTCATTCAGGTTACGGAAGGCTTTCCTTATTATCACTATAATAGTAAACCTTCGCCATGAGTTGATCTCGGGACGTTAATATTATCATTCCATACATCAGTCAATCAACTTGTCCTTGTTTTATTGATCATTGGCCCAACATGTTAGGCCGAAAATTCTGATCCACAGAAATGTGTAACCTAATCTTTTTTCTTTTGATTGCTAACCTCTGATCTGTGGTGAAATATCTTCCTTAAAATCTTAACCTCTACACATCAACGATCAGTCGTTATCTGTCCTTTTTATTCTGGTAATATTCACTTTGTACCGCCTCTTTCATTCGTATCACATTTTTCATAAGCCTTTTAATACTAACACTCAGACATGAATAGCTCAAGAGCCTGTACTGGTTTAAATTTTATTTTGGATATTCTATGAAACATTAACAGGCATATAATCACCGTAACTGCTTCGTCTATTAACCTTTTTTTCTCATGCCTGAAGATTCAAATTATTTTTACAATTTCCGAAAAATTAGTACGAAGTGAATGTGAAAATGTCCCACAACTAATTTTGGAGATCACAACTTATACCGAATTAAATATTATCAAGCAAACTGAAATGAGCGCGTCAACCAAGTTCATTCATTCGAAATAATTCTTGAAAGAAGTCAGATCTTATATGAAAATATAGTCACAAAATCATAAACATGTTGGTTTCCACCATTATTTGTTAGTTTGATTTATTTTGCTTTACGGTATATCAACCTCATTAGGTTATTTAATGCCGACAAAAATTTTATTGCTGGTAATATTTTGTTTTGTCAAACATCTGTTTCTGGTAATATATTTCCTTCAAAATTGTATTGCTGGTAATAGTTAGCTATTTGCCCATAGCTGGGACCCTAACAGGTGCTACCACCCTGGGTCATGGTGGACCTGGGAACACCAGCAATTAAGAGGTTGTTCCACGATCCTCAAAACCTCCTGATCAGAGGCCTTCCTGCTAGACATAGTTTAACGTCTTACCCATGACGCGGATGTAGTTTAACGTCTTACCTAGGATGCGGATGTAGTTTAACGTCTTACCCAGGACGCCCATTATTTGTAAAACTATCTTTTTTTAACAGTTTTCGCTTTCTAAGAATCCCAATACATTTGATGTAGACGGTTGCTGAAGCAGTTTGTTGCGTGAGCGGTGAGAGTAAGTGGCAAGAGGCGCCATTTTAGGAGAATATATGGAAAAGATTACGGTTAATTATAAGCTTGAACAGGTTAATATTGTAGTGATTGATAAAACATGGCAGTCAGCAGGTAGATATTTTTAATATGACCAAAAATTAAGTAACTAATGCCGTTTTATCGAGAGTATGTAGATATTTTAAATCATCTTAAAATTAAGAAAATATCTAGTTTCAGCGCTGATAGGTATATTTTTTAAATCTTGCCTAAAATTGAGAAAAAATCTATTGGCACGAGGTGGGTGGATATATTGAAAATCCTAAAACTAAGAGAAAATATCGTTCAGACGAAGAGAGTTAGATATTTTGAATTTCATTAAATTAAGAAAAAAAGTAATTCGAACGAAAGTAGGTGCATCTTTTGAAGCTCTTTAAATAAATAAAAAAGATGCCGTTTGAATGAATGTAGTTCAATATTTTAAAATTCCTAACATTAAGAAAACATATCGTTCGAACGAAGGTCAGTAGACATTTTGAAAATTCTAAAATTGAGAAAATTATCCTTGTTTGAACGAAGATTGGTAGGTATTTTAAAATTCTTAAAAATATCGTTTGAACGAGAGCAGGTAGATATTTTAAATTTGACGTAAATTTACCCGATTTTAATGTGGGTTTCGCTACATCACCGGTTCAACTTCATACAGAATCTGCTTGGATTTTAGAAAAAAATATATAGCAGACACTCGTACAAAATAAACAAGAAATGAAATACTGTATAAAGCGATTGTTCTGAAACAATGTCGGCAGAGAACACAATAGAAACGAAACCTGATGTCATCAATCCTGATTTCAACAAAGTCACGTCAGTCGTGGTTTGATTCTGCTTAGCATGACCACAGAAAGTGAGGAATAATGATGTACGATGTTATACAAAATATCAATAAATATATGAGAAGTGACAAAAATGGATGAAGAAAAAATCGTGTCTTTTAGAATCCTAAAAAATAAGAAAAGTACTGAAATAATTTTGGTGTATGAAACATTTTGACCCACATGTTTGCCGGTAATATTTTAAGATAAATATAATTCCATACAACAGGAAATCTAATTAATATGGCTACTGCTTGTTACGTGGGAAGAAGAGAATTTTCAGTATGGCACTAATTTAAAACTTAGAGAAAAGCGTAATCCATCGAGGCAAACAGATTGTTTAAGGTAGGTTTTCTCTACGCTAACGATCGTGTGTACAGTGTGTCTATAATGTCTGCTTTTGTTATTTGCCTACTCATAACCGCCGGCTGCTTGGCGTCTTCGGATATGGCATTGAGTGGGGAACTGAAGAAAGAGCACAACGAGGAAACCGCCTACTCATTGTGAATAGTGATGGAAATATGCGGGGGTGAGGTTAAAAAGTGGACAGTGGATTCATGCCTAAATCAGTCATGATAGATTTGTTTTCCCGATGTCCAACACACATGTGCACTAGAGTGTGGAATCTTTGCATTATGCCTATCTTATATATGAAATATAGTAAAAAATATGTTTCTTTCTCAACATAGTAATATATATATATATATATATATATATATATATATATATATATATATATATATATATACCCCAATAATAATATAAATATAAATAGTTATACTCGTTTGGAAAAACCTTAGGGATTTTGGCTTGTAATTAAACAAACCAATGGCCAGGACAAATAAGGGATAAAAAAACAAAGAACTAAGAACATGAAAACGAGGCGAAAACAATTGTCCAGAATCCACGCTCAGATTGCAAAGACAAAAAACCTCCAAACCGAGTAAAGCAAAAGTAACTATGTGAAATGTTCAATACACTAAGGAGAGCAAACTTAACTGTGAACCTAAACAGGCAGATAAACCTCCGTAGGTTTCAGCTACACGGTTTATCTGGCTCTTTAGGTTCACAGTTATATATATATATATATATATATATATATATATCTCATGGAACATTAGAGTCAACACTAGGGGGTGACAGGTTTGTTTCATGCTGGACGTAATCATTGTGTCTACTCATATATGTTTCTTCCTCAATATTACATCATTAAAATAGCAGTAATATATATATATATATATATATATATATATATATATATATATATATATATATAAATAAGAACAGACCACTTTTCTGTTTTTTTATTAAAATTATTTCTCTCTGGATTCACATTGAGCTCTCTGGATTTTATCCTCTTGGGTCTCCCCATACGGATTACCTAGTTTATCATAAACTATATATATATATATATATATATATATATATATATAAAATTGAACATTGAAGTCAACACTCAGGAGCGACAGGATTTCTCATTGCGTCCAGAATGAAACAGCCTGTCGCCTCTGAATTTTGACTTCAATGTTTACTTTTATATTTATATTTACATACGCTCTATCTCTGATATTGAGCGCTTTTTTCCCACAAATATAGCATACTATAAAGTTGTATTTCTTCATCTTTATATATATATATATATATATATATATATATTGTATATATATATTGTCATTCAGTTTATATATGTTTTACATTTGTTCTATTTACCGTATTCGTTTTAACTTATTATTCGCCGTTTTTTCTTTTCTTTTGAAGCAGAAATTTAAGGCACTGGACGGAAGTTTTCTGGTTCTTCATTTTTTTTTCAATTTTTTTTTCTTCGGATATGAATTGATATATATATATATATATATATATATATATATATATATATATATTGTGGCGCGTTTTCATCCACAGGTCTTCATCGGTGTACATTTTGTTACATTGGTAGGACTACCCGTGCGCATGACAGAGGAATGCTGGGATTTTTTTTTTCTATCTAGCCGAATTGATTCAGAGTTTTTTTTTTCCATCACTTTTGGAAAATATGTATTCCACACTGTGATATTTTGATGATCTGCCAGTAAATTTGAAATGTAATAAAAGCCAGGGCGCAAATTTACTGTATGTGACCTTGCGATTCGGGAACTCTCTAGACATTTACGTCGTTGTGAATAATTTTCTCCTTGATCATAGTAGCATTTTTATGACAAAGTTGTGGCTAGTGTCGTGGTCCATTATATCTCAATCATCCAATTAACACTCAACAAAATATGTTACGAATATAGCGACAACATATTAAATTGCATGTAATATTTAATTCCATTTAACATTTCTAAAATTTCTGGTCAGCCCCCACCCCTACCCCTTATATTCTAACAGAGCGCGTTTTCATCACATCGGATTGCAGATTATATCGCAGTTACAATAAGTTTGTCTTTGTAATTCATTTCTGAAGATGATCTTGGCTTAAAAGAAGGTACGGCACCTTCCTTGATAAATTTCATCTCGACATCAAGAAACTGATTAGGCAGTTGGAAAGGATCCGTATGAAAATAATCAGACACAAAATGCCTATATTATTCAATGAAACATATTTGAACATGCTGCATATATATATATATATATATATATATATATATATATATATACAGGGTATATTGGTGAATTGGTGAATTGTCGCTATTTTTTATATTTTTTAATTTCGCTCTTGCGGGTTGTTTTATATTTGATTTTTGGACTGCACCATATAGTAGGGTCAGTTGGGCACCTTTTGCGAGAAAAAGAGCCACATGACTCAATTGACTCCACCAGAAATATGGAAACAGCAGGCTGTACTTCTTGGCATTCGCACCGGAAGCGCCAATATGATATTTCAGAGTGTTTAGGCTTTAATCTGAGGGCAGTGCAGAGGATTCGGTAAGATTTTCATGAGTCTAATGGTGATTACGAAGGAACGGCAGATCGGAAAACTCACTGTGATCGTTCTGATAAGAAAAACAACTCGAAAATTTGTTGAGAAACATCACAGACTCAACACTGAGGCCTACATCAAATGCATTGAGGAGGTAGTGTTTTCCTGGTCCAAGAGGGTTACTGCAGGGCGACCCTATGTCTGGTAGCTACACTCTTCCCCATA
>CAHIKZ030002557.1:1855000-1882500 GCA_903632075.3 Acanthosepion pharaonis
CTTTGAAAGTTTTCAACTGCCTTAACCGGGTATTGAACTCACACTCTTTGGGTCCTGTCACTGCATATAACCAACGGCTTTATCTATATGATATACATATATATATATATATATATATATATATATATATATATATATGTGTGTGTGTGTGTGTGTGTGTGTGTGTAAAGTTTATTTAAACACACCAAACAACTCACTGAGATTAAGTTTTTATTTAACTTTTCTTGTTTTGGTACAAGTTCTTCCTTTTCTGAACAAAATTTGTGTACAAAATTTCCAAATATCCTGCATATCCGAGCGCTTTCGGCAATTCTTTTAGCCATTATTAAGTACGATTTTTATCTTCTATTTTTAACCGGATCTGTGGGGTTTTATGCATGTGTTTGGAGTAATAGGAATGTTTCCTATAAAGAATGGCTATTATAGATGTATTTTCTAATTGTAGCAGCATACTAGCAAAAAATAAATGTATACATGCAACATCCAAATGTAAAAGAAAAACGATTAAAAATAATTAAAACGCGAATAGTAAAATGAAAGCGCTAACTCTCAGTATCAATAACTATGAACACGGCCACAACGTGCTGACAGTGTTTGGAAGATAAAACGGTCCTATAATTTCGGTTAATAAAGACAAGAATCGTCTGTATTCTTTAAAATCAACCTAATATCATAGAATGTATTTTAGGTAATTTTCGAGATGTTATGACACCCTGTATATGATACTTTTTAAACAAAGCAATATCAGATAATATATGTAGGTGATGAACTCATTTTCCATATCATGTCTCTACACATTGTTTACTTGTCACCTCGCAAAATAACACATAACATTTTGTTTACATCTCGCATTAGAGTTGAGAGCTATGAAAAATTCATAAGACATATATCATTAATAGGCTTACAAAATCCAATCTGTGAAGAGAGCATTTATTTTTTTTTTTTTTTATTAGACAGCTCTTGCAACAAAATTCTGAATGTTGTATATCAGAAATATTTTTATACTAACAAGTTGCTCAACCGGTTTGTTTTGCTATATACATAAACAATCATTTACTTTTTATGGATTAATTCTTTTTTTCTACTATTTTGTACAAAATGTCTACACCATAGTTCCTACAGAGCATCTCTATATGGATTCTCTAGTTAGCATTTTTCGGATGACCTGATCGCTTATTCGTGTTAATATAAAGTTTCGACAGTTCTCATATTCAGTCCTCGCCATTTGTGATCCGTTTAAAATAGAAAAAAAAGAAAGGGCACGATTCATCAGCTTGTTATGATATATATATATATATATATATATATATATATATATATATATATATATATATATATATATAGTTTATTTAAACACACAAACAACTCACTGAGATTATACTTTTGTTTTAGTACAAGTTCTTCCTTTTTCTGAACAAAATTTGTGTACAAAATTTCCAAATATCCTGCACACACATATTTTATCTTCTTTTTAACCGGATCTGTGGGTTTATGCATGTGTTTATAATAAGATATTTCCTATAAAAAGAATAGCTATATGTTTATATTACATACTGGCAAAAAATATGTATATGCAACACACACAAAAACGATTAAAATAAATTTAAAACGCAGATAGTAAATATGTATATATATATACACACACAACGTGCTGACATATATGTATATATACATTTAACACATATATGTATTTAAAAATCAACACATACATAGAATGTATTTTTATATATGTTATACCTGTATATAAACAAAGCATATATATATATATACTCATTTCCATATATGTCTCTACATTGTTTATATATACGCTCACATATATATATATATACACATTTGTATATATACACATTCTGAATGTTGTATATATATATACTAACAACTTCAGGTTTGTTTTTATATATACACACAATCATTTTACTTTTATATATATTCTTTTTTTCTACTATTTTGTACAAAATGTATATATACACATTCTCAGCGTGTTAATATACACATATATATATATCCGTTTAAAATATATATATTTTTATATAATATATATATATATCCGTACATATACACATATATATATATATAGTAGGGTTATATATATATATATATATAGGATTATATAACATATATATATACATATATATGTATATATATACACACACACATATATATGTATTTACTCATATTATGTATATATACACACACAACACATATATGTATATATATATACATATTTTATATAATATTAAATTCATATATATATTCAGAGGCTGAAATTCAAATGGTAGGTTTGCATTTTAGATTATAGTTGGCCTCCTTACTTACCAAGAAGGATCAAGCTACGCTAAAAAGAATGTCTTCAGAGGCAAAGAATATGCCGCTGAATTAATTTCAACTTTTGACTAATTAATCAAAGTTGCTGAAAAGATGAATTCTGAATCATCTACTAGGCATTTTTAATGCTAAATTTTAAAAAAATAACACTAACTCATTGCATTTTTTTTTTAGGGATTCACGGAAATTGATAAAGTTGAAATTAGTTCCGAGTTGAATTTAGTTCTATCACTGGCTGAATTGCGTGTAGTGGAAGATAGGTATGCGTCTCATTGACATGTTGTGTGCGTCATATTGACGGATAATTGAACCGTGACTGCAAACGAAAGCATATGTGAGGATTTTCGTAACTACTTTTAGGATCTGTTCACTAGCTAGTTCGACGCTTATTTGGTCATCTTTCCCGCCTCGAGGCAGCTGAAGCGGCTGGGTGCGAGGCAACCTCAGAACATGCGGAATCTAGTTGCCCGGGACAAATCTCTGGGATTAGATGGACTAACCTACGAACTAAACCTGAGGCAGTCGCCCGTCCTATTTCCTTTACTGCTACCGATTTACAACAACTGGGTGAGGCATGGGCCTATACCTCAATACTTCACTTGGGGTGTGATCGAGTTTCTATGTAATGACAAGAACGGTTGGGATGGTGATTTTCTAAGAGAATCTTATATGCGGCACAAGGCCAAAAATATGGTGCACTCACTGAGAATCGAAATCACTATTCAGTCGTAATTGATGTAGAGAGACAAGCTTACTAAACATTATACCACTTTGACGTGTCTGCAAGAACGGAGGAGATCGGATAGGTAACTTTCGCCCTTTAACGATGTTAAACACGGAGTTAAATACTTTAGCTAAGATCTTAGCCAGCCGTTTGCAGTTTGTCCTCTCTAAGTCGGATTGGCTCTGAGCAGACTCGTGCTGTGAAAGACAGGACTATTCAGGACAACATTCATATGGTACGCTTCATCATCGGGTAAGTCGACAGCGAAGCCATGCTGATCAGTTTAAATCAATCCAAGGCATTCGATAGAATTTACCATCGAATTCTAGAGGCTGTCCTTCCGACGGCCTGTTTCGCGCTGTACTTTCCCACCTGAACCCGACTTCTGTATACGTCTCCCGGTGCGCTGTTGTAAGTGAATGGTGTTAGATCGGAGGTTTCGTATAGTCACGCTCCATTATTCAAGGTTGTCCGCATTCGTCTTTGGACTAAGTTCTTGCGTTACAGCCTTTCTTTAGCAAATTAAACACGAATCCGATCCTACGCGGAATTTCCCCACCTGGTGCTTCCACATCGGCCAGTTACTTCGCCTATGTCGACGTCGATTCCCAAATTTGAATGCAATGCCTGGATTATAGTTCTATCGTCTCAGCTCGTTCAAAATGTTTTGTTTTCTAATTTTCATACCTGTCAACCCTTCGCGTCACAGTGGCTTTACTGGCTTACTTGTGGTGAATATGATTAAAAAAGAAAGCATTAAGATAATGTATTTAATAATGTTTCTATGTGTCCGTATAAGCTGTGTTTATTGGGAATGCATGAAGCAGGCGGGTGTGATAGCTTAGCAATTTTCGTCGTCTAAAAACAGACTATATATAAATTATAACAGGAATGCAAAGGGATATTACAGTAGTTTACGATGCATTCCAGCAATTAAGGAAAACATTAAGAGGTAGGAAAGTGTGCGTTAAAACAATGAAAATATTATTGAAGTAAGATATCGTTGAGGGGTTCTCCCCTTTTTACACAAATGGACTCACCCAGGGTATACTACTGCTAATGAATACCCGAGGAGCGAACGAGTTGACTACGTGTACGACTTCTGTCCAACTCTCTGTTTTGGCAGGGAACCTGGACGAAGCTTTGCCGAAGGGCAAAGTTTCGTCCGGGAGGTATTTGAACCCTGAAACCCGTCCAGGCGGGGTTCAAAGGGTATATTTTTGGCCGAGCCTAGGGGCTCGGAGAAAGCCACATTAAACCCGGCCTTGTGCCACATACATTCCTCGTGAGGGGATCGTTCATTATTGCGAACGAGAATAACGACGATCGAGCACGAAGACTTCAGTAAGAAGTCATACAGTGATACGTCGATACCAAAGACTGTCTATATATATATTTTGCTACTAACCCGCATTCCTGGAACTACTAAGCTGCATTATCAGTTTGTATTATTACATTAATTTTTATATATTCCTTCTTAGCGTTTGTTATTTATTGGTACCGAATTTCATCCCGGAATCCATAAAAGCTATAATGCATATGACGATGGAAGCTGAACAATCTCCTGCAAGATGACAAAATAACTTGAAATGACAGATACAGTTCTACTTAGGGATTCTGTGAATAACATTGGCAAAATAGTCAGAAAGAAGAAAGTTCTCAGAAAAGTAAGAACTCCATTAAATCTTATATTTACAATCAAACGGAAACAATTATAATTTCTGTGTCACATAATGAGGCATGTGGCTATTGATAATGTAACATTCACACGAAATATTGAAGTTGAGAAAAGTTGGAATAACGAGTTTGAGTAAATTGATAGCAGAAGCAGGACAATGTAAAAAGTCCGTTAGAAATAGAAAATTGTGGAGGGCCATAGTTGCCTTCTTAACGGATATGATATCTAAATGATGAAGCTAACAGCGCAAGTAATTTTCTTCTGAATTAAACCTGGATGACAAAACAAGGGCGAAGAACGGTATAGTGCCAAATGTTCGTTGGAAACAGAAAGCTGTGGAGAGTCATAGACACATGCTACCTTAAAGGACATTAAACCTAAAAGACGAAACGAAAAGCCAAAAGGAAGACCTATTGACTGATTATTTTCTGATCAGTTAAATTTTGATACCAGAAGAGAGACTAAGGAAAATAATAAAAAAGAAAATATGTTGAAAGCAGCAAAAAAGAGGTTTCGGACAACCATGATTATTCCCTTCCTGAAGGGACCTGGTACATAAAATATGAAATGAAGAACATTAGACAAATACTAACGGATTAGTAGTAGCTTTCTGCTGAATAAACCTGAATTCCAGAAAAGAGCCAAACAGAAATTATAAAAATCAAATGTTATTTAGAACTACAAAGAACGATCTTATAGCGAAGAAAACGGCGACTTACCTCGTCAAACCAAGCGACAGCGAGTCGCGTGTATTCTACGAGGGAAAAAGTGGCGAAAAAGAAAATTATTTACCAAACAGAAAGGCACATATTCCGCATAACATGCTGAAAATGTAATAATTGAATTTTAAAAAAAACAAGTCCGTCGCATGAGTCGCTATAAAAGTATTTTGATATGCAAATTACGGAACATCCTATCCCAGCTGTCGACGAATGAAAAAAATAGGTTCTGCCGATAAAAGCAGTTGGTGTTCTCGAATCGCGATAGGAAAATTCAGAAATTTTTGACACGGCGTTTGTTTGTGAGTTATTTTTCTGACTGGTTACACGCATTGTGATTTGAGACAGTACCGGCGAATCGAGTTTTCAGCATTTCTTTCTGCCCCCCCGGATATTCCAGTCTGTACTGACAGTGATTTTTCTTTGTGTTGTGGACGTAATCTGCGACAACTACTTCCTTGGCTTTCATGACGCTTACAGATCTTTTACAGAGTCATGTTTGACCACGTCTTGAAAGAAACATGGCACATAAGAAAAAGTGAATGGGATAAGACATGTCACATATCAGAATAAAATCCGTAAATAACTTGTTTTTAACTACAAGTTGAAACGATCAGTTATTACATTAAGAAAATAATATCTAATTTTAGACTCGGCTAATATATTTAAAAAATATTTTAATCAGTTAAGAAAGAATCCGAAACATTCATTCCTACCATCGAGTTACGGTGTAACCCGGATATAAGAGACCTCTTCTCCGGTCCCGACAACTCTCTTATATCCGATGTTACACTGTAATAGTTTATGCCTTTGCGATAAAAATATAAACGATTTGACTCCAAGAAATCGTTGAATGCAGTTTCTTCTCTGCAACGGAATGTTATTTGATTAGAATGTGTCAATATTCTTTAGTCAGTCGTTCAACTCTGAACTGACTGCATGGTTAAACTCTCTCCCTACGGGCGGGAGGAACCCGAACGAGGCTACGGAGTCTCCTTCGGGGAGGTAAAATCGGACCAGAACCCGTTTATACGGGTTCAAATGGGCTATTTTTTGGCCGAGCATAATGGCTCGGGAATGCCCACGTTAAAAAGGCCTTGTGCCACAGGACACCCTTGTAGGGGGGGGGGTGACTGAATATCGTTAATATTCTTTAGTGTTCGATGAAAAGTGGATCCTTCACTACATACTCTGTTAATTTTGATAGCAGTTTGACAAGCATTATGACGACGTTTGAACTTGGGCAAAAAAATGTAAATGTATCATTCCCTTTTTTATGTTCAACAAGATGAGTATATAATAGTTTTCAGTTACTTTTCCAAAGAGAGACAGATGACTCGTTAATCGTTAGGAAAGAGTAATATAAAGAGTGCCCCATAAAATTTACATATTTACAAAGTTTTCTAATACATTTTCAAAGTGATTGATATAAAATTAACAAAGAGGAAGGAGTAATATAAGTGGTACCCCACAAAATTTACACGCTGTTTAAATAACAATAAATGCATTATTTATTGACGTGCAAGCAAAATTAATAGTTAAACTCAAAAATATTAATCTTTACTCAATTATAAAGAAAATTAATGGGTTAAATTAAATATTAATTGAAATTTGAAAAAAATTTAAAAAAATCAAGGAAATATACGAAGTTAAGAAGTTTGTGCAATTTGATGGCTACCGTACATTTAGGCAATAATATACAGTGTAACCCGGATATAAGAGACCCGGATATAAAAGAAACCCAGATATAAGAAAGATTTTCTCTGGTCCCAAATTAGAGCCTGGTTAATGTATATAAAACAGACCAAACCAATTATAAGAGAAACCTGGATATAAGAGACTTCTTCTCCGGTCCCGACAACTCTCTTATATCCGGGTTACACTGTATTAGAAAACAATTAAAACTTTATTCTAAAATGGAACATTATTGTCCTAATAAACTTATACAGTGTAACCCGGATATAAGAGAGTTGTCGGGACCGAATAAGAAGTCTCTTATATCCGGGTTTGGCTTTTTTTATATACATTAACACAGGCTCTTATTTGGGACCAGAGACAATCTCTCTTATATCCGGTTTTCTCTTATATCCGGGTTTGGTCTATTTTATATACATTAACACAGGCTCTTATTTGGGACCAGAGAAAATCTCTCTTATATCCAGGTTTATATTATATCCGGGTTACACTGTACTTACAGAGGAGAGCTTAATCACGTCGATACATGTCCTCTAATGTGACGGTCGAATTATAAGGTAATTCGCTAAAATATTAAAAATCCGCCCAAAAGGAACCAGTAAAAACTATTTTCTCTGAATAAAAATATACCTAAATCTGAAAGGAAGAATTGCTTAAAATTAACCAAAAGTTTTAATCAACTTTAATATTGAACTAATATGATACATCACTTTTTGGATCTATACAGCAAAAATGATTCATTTACTGAACATTGCATCCTAGTGTTACAGCGCCAGCAAAAAAAATAGCTGAATGTTAATTTAAGAAATAAATTAAAACACTGAAATTAAAGAAGACAATGTGATTGCAAAAGTGAACCAGAATCTTTCTCTTCGTGTCAACAACCAGAAACAATTCTAAGTGACACTGGAGTTTAATTTAGTTTAATTTAATTATAAAGTTAAAATAACAAATTCTTCTTGGTGTTGTTTTGGGTTCGTGTAATTGCATGGACTTGGGTTAATATCACGCTTACTGAATTAGTTACAAGTTGAACGGATTCTTGTCCTAAAATAAAGAAACTTAAACTGACCAAGCCTGCAGCTACTAAGTGAACGCACACAATGCTGTTTGAAAAAAAATGTCAATGTCATCTGTTTTCCCGCCAATTTAATTTTGGTGGGAAAGGGAAAAAGACAATAATCTTGTTGTTATTTCGTTCTCAGTGTAGGGAATTTAAACACAACCTAGCTTTAAATAGAACAGTCAGTCTTTCTATTTCTTAACATTTTTTTTAATTCATGTTATTCGACTATGTCTTAGGTTTAAATTTGGTCTTGCTAGTTTTTAAGAGTATGTATTTTCAGCACTTTTGTACTAAATAAATAAAAAAAAACATTGGTTCGACAGAGATGATAATTTTAAAGTCTCGTCAGACAAAAAAAGAAATTTCAACAAAAATAGTAATGATAATATTAGCTGCTTCGTTATGATGAAATATTCGGCATTCATTTTTCAAACCGCCAGTGCTACTAGAGTTACGTTTTCCTTTACATACTGACCATCGGGTTGGGATCAGTATTCCGAATCTATTCACCTCATCTCTAATAGGAACGGAGAATATAAGCTAGTTTCTTTATAAGGTAACATTCATTGACCAAACAACAATTGATATTTGTTGAAATTTATAAACATCTGTTAAAACAACTTTTCAAATGAATAATTTTCCCAAGTAGAGTAATTGTTATTTGTAACTCTAAAGTCAACAAACTCTTATCGTTTTTTTTTTCTCTTATTTATAAGGACATGCGTGCTAACCTTTTGTTTGCACGAGTGTGACATGTCATCTTGATTTTATCATTATTTTCTTTTCGATTTTCATATTCTATATCATTTTAGTTGCTGACGAAACCCTTAACTGATGTCGTTTCCGTTATCTGCTACTGATCTTTGTGGTTCTGTAGGTTAGAAGAAAGATTGTCCTCCTTGAGTCCTCCCAGCTTCTTTCATTTAACCATCGATCTGAGAAAGCGGTTGTATACAGCTGGCAGTTTTGAGATTTGTGAGCGAGTTTGGCCTCATGTTTGACATCTTTATGAAAGTCTCCATCTGACGAGGCAATTTAAGTGCATAGTTCAACATTTACTTTGTTTTGGTATTGTTGCAACCTTCTTTATTTATTTCTTTTTTTAAAATACATATGAGCGATAGCGGACTTACAAAAGAACACCTCTTTGGCCAGCTTCTAACAGGCATGTCAGTTGTAAGACCATTCTTGCGTTTCAAAGACAAACTCAAAGCCAGTCAGAAGCAACATCCGATTTTCTTTGTGGAAAAACAAAGCATGACCTGGTGTCTGTCTTGCTTCTCATCTATACAAAGGTTTGAGCGAGGTCGACTTGAACACATCGGTATTAACTGCATGCAAATATTAAAGAAATTTGTCAGCATATTGCTCCTCTCGATGATAGTCTTACCTGCCACTGGGATATATATATATATATATATATATATATATATATATATATATATATATATATATATATATGGCGCAGCCTATTGAATATCGACTGTTCCATTAATATAATATATTAGTATATGCTTTATGAACAAGGGAAATTTCAGATAACTGACTACGATCTGAATCGCCGTCTTAGATGTTCGGAATTGTAGATGTCAGCCGTGCAAACTGACAAAAATCTGCAAAATCTACAATACGAAACCTTATTAGATTCCTACAGATAATATGAGTTACGTGTATCGAGTAATTTGAAACTGAAATGACAAAAAAATCAACAAAGCAGAACAATTACAAAAAACAAAACGGTTTTGATGGCTTTATTAAACCGCGTTTAGAATATATTTTTAAGACATTTCAATTGAAAACAGTAAAATAAATTTGTTTTTTAAGTTATGATAAAACAAAAATGTTGGCAAAGATACATTATTGACCAATTCGCTGTTCAAACCTCTGCCGTAGCTGATGATTGATTAAGACTTTGTGTGTGCGAGAGATGTATCAAGAGAGGAAAATTCATGTTGCTGGTTAGTTTCCGTTTAATACAATTAGAATTTCAATTGGTTTTAAATTTACCTAACATTGTTGTAGTAAAACTACAAGAGTCCTTTTGAAAGGCGATATTCGCTTAACAAAGAATGCGGAAAGTAAAAAAAAAAAGTGTTATATTAAAGTGGAACAGTCCATCAGAGACAATATAATGTTTAAGTAGTTCATTCTCCCCACCTTGTTTTCAAACATTTTTGTTTTGTTGTCCATGTAATAGAGAGGCTTTCAATACGACCTTTCAGTGTCAAACTCTCCAAGCACATATTCTTCATTATATACGTTAAAAAATTAAACGGCCTCCTTTTGAATCTAATTATAAATGTACTTTTGTTTCTTGAATGTTTAGTCCATGATATTCCTAGCAGCCTTCTGCAGAATAACATATTTTCGCTTTAATCTGTCCTTAATTTGTGAGAAGATTGTCCAAAAATTCACTAGCAAATAGCAGGTAGAATATTACATAACACGCTTGCGCTTAGGTCACAGATTTTTCTGTTTCTTAATAATTTATTTTTTTCTTGGTGTTGGGTGGATGTTTATTTTTTTTTTTAATACAGATGCGACTTCGGATCACGGTGTCACATTTTCCGTAATCGTTTAAAACAATTCCAAGGACTTAGACGGTCAGGACTCGCCAATACATCATCTTTATTTTGCTGTGTCATATGAAAACCGTTATTAAGTTACTTTTTCCTCCTGCTTCCATGCTTACGGTCATATCACGTTGTAACAGCAGTTCTCGTACGATAAATGAAACTAAGCAACGTCAAGCCTGGTCAGTCAGTGTAACCCGGATATAAGAGACCCGGATATAAGAGAAATCCGGATATAAGAGAGATTTTCACTGGTCCCAAATTAGAGCCCGTGTTAATGTATATAAAATAGACCAAACCCGGATATAAGAGACATCTTCTCCGGTCCCGACAACTCTCTTATATCCGGGTTACACTGTACTTAGATAGGTAACTGCTTGGTGTAAGCTTTGATATGCCGATGGTGAAATCGATAACGGCTCAAAATTGGAAATTGGAGAGTCGCGTTCCAGTCCCGGTTCCAGTTCCAGCCGAGTTCGCTATACTATACTTACGCTCAAATTGGGAAAGTTTTGCATCCACCTCTTCTCTCTCCAATAGTGTGTTAATTAGTAGCTCCTGACTCAGTGAGACCTAATCTCCAAAAATTCTAACAAAAAAAAATATTATCTGGCTTTAAATAATCTGCGAAAGGTGATAAGCTATAAACAATCAGTTAATCCTCCTGCTTCTGTTACCTTAAATAGATCACGTAATTTACGACATTCTCGATTATCTCTTCCCTTATTATTTGTTACTGTAATTTCAACTCTCTCATTATGATTGTAACTACAACCATCCTTTAAAATGCTCTTCTCCTTAAAACTTCCTTGTTGCAAGTCTGTTCTGCATCTTTCTTGCTTCAGCTATCTTCTTCATCTGCGAAGCTAACTTCAGCTATCTTCTTCAACCCTGTTATATAGGCTACTTATTAAGCTGCAATTCATCACACTTTTCTTTGTTTCTCGCAAAATTTCTGAACTCCTTAATCCTTTCCTTAATTTATGGAAAGCATCTTTCGCTAGTCTTCGGATTTTATTTATTTTTGAGTTGCCAAATTTTGAGCCAGTTAAATGTTTGTACTTGTTACAGTTTAACTTTCCCATTACACATTGCATGATGATTTGTCTCTTTTACTGACATATCTGAATGAAAACGCATTCCCTGATGGCTGCACCGGAAAGCAGCAAATTGTGATTGGCCATCGTCATTATTTGAATTGCACATTTACAATATTTTTTTTGTTTCTAATTAGGCTAGTCTTCTGACAAGTAATACTGGTGTAAATCGAAGAAGCAATTACTATTCATTACTATGATATTTTTAGTTCCAAATCTCCAAAATAAACTTGGCTGAGATGTTCACAATGATTAAGATCGCTTTAATGACTGCAGAATAATATGAATATAATTTTAAAGAAGCATCTAGGTCTTGGTATTGTTTTTAGAATGTCTTTCGTCCCGATAAAGAACTCTGTGACAGAGAAATACGAGAAAACAAGCAGTCTAACACATTTCAAGCCGTTTACATTAGTCCTAACCTTCGATCTCGAACGTAGGCTAACACCGAAAAAGTAGATTATATTTTATATCCTAACTGTGTTAACAAAAAATCTGCCATATATTCAGCCGGAAAAGAATTAACTGGTGTAAGTTTTTCTTAAGAAACAGACTATATATCACTAAATGTTAAACAATATCCTCATCTTGAAATAACTGAGATGGAAGGACCACCAATGAATTCTTCCAACAAAATATGACAACGAAAGAGGATGGATACCTATATCTAGAAAGTACACCGATAGCTACAGTCAAAAGAGATGGCTGACATTTCTGGGACAAACAATGAGGAAAGAAAGCTGAGAGAAATTTACACTCACATGATAAAATGTAGAGGAAGAGAAGCAGAGGCAAGCAAAATGTAAACTACACCCCGTCTGAATTTATTAAGCAAATTATATAAACATCAATAATTCAAAATTTGGTTTTATTAAAAATTGTCAAATTTAAAAAATCAATTTAGATGTCAAAGCAAGGCCTGATTTAAAGTTTTACGTAGTATCAATATGTTTTAGTGAAGTTATTGAACGTATTTTATGTATTCTAAAAAGCTGTCTGCTGAACTTATTAGGCAAAAGCAAATTTTTACTTTAATAAAAAGGTAATAAAATCAACCAAAAATTATCAACAACTATAGTAGAAAACATAACAAGCGTAGAAATCATTGCATCCTTTATATTTTAATATAGTGACACTTCTCAATAAACTGTCAGTAATCTATTATACATTGATATATATATATATATATATATAAATATATATACTTCAGCGGGTTCAGTTTCCGACATGGTAGTTTTAATTGCTTCGCATATGTCTGCTTTGCTCTTTGCTTAGTTACATGAGAAGGAGCCCTGTCGCGTATAAATACACACTTCACTTTGAAAATGGGAGACTAGGACTTGTGCCATGAAAAGAATGTCTTTTTTCATAAAATCGAAAAGCACTGTTCAGTTTCGTTTCTTCATCGAATTTGAATGGTCCAAGTATGGTTTGTTCGACGATTTCATTCCATCTCATGACACTACCGCCTCCTTGTTTTTGTATCCACAGGCAGGCTTGAACTTGGCCTATCCATTAGGTCCATCACATGTCAATCGAGATTCGCCCGTGAAAATTTCGTTAGAATAGTAAATTTTCAAATATTTTGGGCCCGATGTTGACACTTTAGAGTATTTGCTTTAGTGAGAGGAGTTTGCTTCGGGGCTTTTTTTTTTTTTTTTACATATTCTAAATCTCAAAGTATTCGACACATTTTGTTCTACTTTACTCCCTCAATTTCAGTCTTTGCAAAGATCTGAGTGCTGGTCAAAAGTGGTTCTTTCGCTATAACTCAATTTAAGCTAGTCCTTAAAGCATTTTCCTTTGCTTCGAGTTCTCAACTTCTATTTTCAACCGCCTTCTTCTTCATTTGATGATCCCTGCAAAGTTCCTTTGATATCTCCAATATGGACATTCCCTCATTCAATAACTTTTTTATTTTCTGTTTTTCAGCAGTTGTTAGATACTTCTCTTTACCCATGTTTAAACATATATATATATATATATATATATATATATATATATATATATATATATATATATATATTGCTTTGATGGAAACAATTGCAGCACAAGGCGAAAGGGGAGGTATGGTAAGGCTGGTCGCTATTTTCTATTCTAGATCTAGCTAATCAAATTCACGAGCCATTCATTCAATATAATTTGCTAATTCACCACAAGACCTCATCCATCATCATTTAATACCACATATACCACAATACCAAAAATTCACAAGGAACCTAAAAAAATGTTTCAACATGTAATGAAAACAGGACAAGAGATTCTGTCTAGTAATCTTTGCTCAGTATCCGAAGGCTCTTAAGGAAATGGTCCAATGTTTCGCCTGATTCTTGTCGGCGAGTCACCAAGTAGGTGTCTAGAAAATATCTCATTTTTGGGCTTTATGTGTGTAGCGTTCAGTACATCGATTGCTTCTTCGTAGGTAACGCAATCCGAGATAATTTCGTTGATTGTGTGAGACAGGTAGTTGGTTAGGAGCGCACACTTATTAATGGGACGTCCCGGTCTTTCTGAATGTAGAACCACGATGAAATTTGTAAATGTCTCCCGCCAATGTTTCCAGCACTTGTCGGCTGAATCGCTTTCTGGATCTGTGGTAAATTGCTCCGGTCGCATAAATTGTTCCATTCTTAATTGAATAAAATGTAATGAAAACAGGACAAGAGATTCTGTCTAGTAATTTTTTATTCAATTAAGAATCTTACTACTCGTCTCAAGCGGAAATGTACAGCTTTTATAGCTTGGATTATCAAATAGGAGATAATCCATATTCACAACACAACATATTTATGTTCAAAAAGAAAAATAGTTTTTATTAGATTTCAGAGGTCTTAAACAAATATTGGTTTAATCTGCATAATGACTTCAGTTACTCTATTTTTGTAAATTCCAAATATCCCAAAACATAACCATTAAAAATTAAATTTAACAAATATTGGTTCAGAACTTTGAGTTATAGAGATTTATTTGATGACTTAATAACTTCGGACAGACTGTAGAGTTGAAACCACAAGAACTTAATTCTATTGCAATTTTATTCAATAAATGAATAATTTGATTTTGGTTTTGAAAAAAAATTAAATCTAGGAATGCAGAATACTAAAACATTCAATAATGTTGGAAAATGATCCAAAAACTCAAAACTCGGATGCCACTTTTTTCAGCAGTTGTTAGATCCTTTCCTTTACATATATATGGTTATTGCTTCAATAGAAACAATTGCAGCACAAGGCGAAAGGGGAAGTGTGGCAAGGGTTGTCCCCACATTCTCTACTAGATCTAGCTAATCAAATTCACGACCCATTCATTCGTTATAATTTGCTCATTCAACACAAGACCTCATCCATCACCTTTCAATAATACATATAGCACAATACCACAAATTCACAGAGAACCTAAAAAAATCATGTTTCAATATATATTATGGACAAAAAGAAAAATAAGTTTCAATAGATTTCAGATGTCTTAAGCTAATATTAGTTTAATTTGCATACTAACTTCAGTTTGTCCATTTTCGTAATTTACAAATATCTCTAACCATTGCAGAAAATTTAGTTAAATATTATACTCATGGTTGAAAAGAACGAGTTTAAATTGACAAATATTAGTTCAGAATTTTTTTTAATTCTTGAAGTTTAATTGATTTGCATAATAATTTCAAACAGGCTGTAACTGACAAGTTGGAATCAGTTGAAGATCGAACACTTTCAAGGATCAAAAGTTATTCAGAGAAATGGAAGAGAGGAAGCCCTGGAGGAGATAAAATTGAGCACCATCTTAAAGGACATGAACCCTGCAACAATTTACGTTTTTAATTCGTTTGTTTAATTGGAGTGGGGTTCTTAAGCGTTTTCGGATCTCACATGACAGGAAATTGCTATTCTATAATTTTACTAAAAATCTACAATGCAAGCAATAAAAGAAAAACATAAAATTAAGCATTAAACATATAAGAAATATGGGCGCGTGATTATGACAATTTCTTTCCGACTATGTGACCTGGGATCGAATTTAACCACAGCCGATTTTTCAGGCAAAGGAATTGAAGGTGTAATAGGAAATGTAAATGAAAGAGATGTCAACGTGCGGTAACTTCTTAAAGGGTCTGAAAACCATAATACAGTTTTAAAGAACCCTTGTCAGTGAAATTGTAAACACAGAGATGTTCGTCAATGATTGTGCTAGCACGAAGTCAAAAGTCATCGTGACTGAGGGTGTGACCCTATTGGTTGTTTTAAAAAGAATCTGTTGATCACGCCATATTATGTATCATGTGTCAGAAACGAAAGCTAATAACCGTTCATCATTATTTCCTTATAAATCACAGTTGGCGTCTGTAGGTGTTGCGTATAGACACATATGTCTGAAAGCCGTCCTAGAAGAAAGGTATACTTGGATACGAGAGGCCAACCATTATAGCAGATATGCTACATGTTGAATGATGTTGTTCTAATCGTTCGTGACACTACACAATTTTTGAATTATTATTTTTTTTAAAATACATGATTCTATACTGTTTCATTTAGATTGTGACTCTCATTATGTTTCAACACAGAACTTTGGAAATTTTGCTGCTCAAAATCACTTTGGGGTTTTTCATGGTTCGAAATGACAAAGCGATCAAAATATTTTCAAATAAGACGTAAATTACCTCAAAGGAAGATCTAATATTCTCTTGGTAACTTATAATAAAAAACAAATTCTAATTTGCCCACACATCATATACATGTTACTCGCTTCTGGTTCCCGTGAAATTAAAGTTGACCAATTAAATGGTATGTGGCTTCGAGATTTCCTTCAAACTTTCGATCTTAATCTCACGGGGACGTAAGGATTCTTCTTTTCTCACTATTTACATTATTTGGACTCATATCTGTGGCCATATTTATTACAACGTTCAATACCCGGTTAAGGCAGTGGAGAATTTGGAGAGAGGAATTAACAGGAGGTAACTGACATCCATTAAACATGGCACGTGGAACTAGAATAGTCTACCCCAATGAGCGAAATGAAGGGTTCAGTTCGCCATCCCAACCAACTGAAGAAGTCCGGAGCGTACAACGGCCGAAACATTGTAATAAATATGGCAACAAAGATGAGGACAGTAGTCCGAATAATGTAAATGATGTACATAATACCTCATCTCAGAAATATAGACATATCTTTTCTCGTATACGAGGCATGTATATAACTTTCTATTGTCCAGTTGCTGTGTGTGTTTGTGTGTATGTATTCTACAGTCAGTTGGTTTCTATTCCTTGTTTAGCCATTCTTTTTTATGTACCCGTCGGCATCATTTGGGACCCGATATAGCTCTTCGTAGATATTAGAGTACCTTTCAGGTCAACCATCGGAGATCCTGGGTTTTTGAAAGTTCCGAATACAAAGCTTACTTTGGTGTCCCTTAGGATTGATATAATAAATACTGGGGTTAGCACAGATCAATATGTCTTTCAGGGACTAGAGTCTTCTTATCATATAACAAACCGAGTTTGTTTCCTATCGTGCTGAGCGAGGCTAAGATTTATAAATATCAATAGCAATTTTTCTTTTCACTGATAACCCCGAATCAGACTTGCTGATAAAGCTAGTTCTTGATCCCACGATTCACGTCAATTTCGTTACACAAATTTTTATTCTTGGCTCATGTTTAACCGCTATCACTTACCGATGCTTTCATGCAAACCCTGCCCGCTTGAATTAAGTAGGAACTAATTTCAATAGCCGATAATTGAATTATACACTAATTAAGCAATCACAACCCCACATTATTTTATATTTTCCATCTTCCTCGATATATATTTTTTTTTTCATTATGTCCTTTATGCCGAGCTTCTCGGCGAAGAGGTAATGATAATTACAAAGCAGTAGAAAATATTAAAGAAACAGACGTCCAATGATGGCGTCAAAGACGATAAAAATCTCCTAAGGTAATATAGACTTTAGCTTAATAGGATACCTGCAGTAAAGCGATTGTTAGAATATATAAATCGCAATATAGTGTCTTCTCTGTCTGTTCTTGGTGTAGTGATCTCGATCTATATTAGGCGGGGATCGATTGTAACCTTGAGCGGATTCAGTTACTTGAATAAAATATATAGGCTCATGCTTGGGTGCAAAGGATTGCACATTTGGTTGGTGGGCTTTTGTTCCCCTAATGATTTGGATTCAAGGTGTGTTCTTTGATTTGGCCATGCTTAACCAATATCTCAGTTCCTCCTGAAGAGTGCAAGACTTCTAATCTAGAGACCGAACGTTTTCATGCAACTGGATAAAAAACCAAAAAACTCTTAATTGCTCTTCTACTCAGATCCACCCTAGCACCGGGGTAGTAGAACCCGTTAGGGTCCCATTTATAGGTAATTGGTGACCCCCGCCCCCCCAAAAAAAACAAGTACTATAAAAATATAACAATACATTTTATTATAAAATTATCAATAATACTTATTTATAGCAAAACTACTTGAAACAAATGAAATGTCGTTCTATAGAAAAAGGCTGAGGATACCATGAACCGAACTTGTAAGCAACTGCGACGCTTTGCAGAAAAAGCAAACAAAACGGAAACTAATACTTAATATCAGGAAGATACAGAGGCGGTTTCTGGGGCACATAAAAAGGAATGTGGGTTTTGAAAAACGGATACTCACGGGATATGTAAAGTATAAGAGAGATTGAGGAAAGCAACGCGTAATATATTTAGTAAGTTTGAGAAAATGGATGGCGGAACAAGGATTAGGCGAAAGAACATAAAGAAAATGTTTATTAGGATTTAGAAAGTACAAGAAGTTGTGAAGATGCCTAATCCCTTGTCCTGAGAGGATAAGGAGCATAAAGATGTAGAACTCATTGTGTCTTTGTGGATTTATTGCCTTACTCGGTGTGAAATGATTATAAATATTGTTTTTCAATTATATATTTAGACCGTAAAAGTGTATTTATTCTAGAATATATCAAGAAAATAGAATACCATAATTCACGGAAAAAATAGTAACTGATGCATTTTCTGCAATTTGTTTAAATGCAATTGTTATTTAAAAATAAATGCTTATTCTTACCACTTCTATCTCAGATGGGATGTGAATTATATTGTGGAATCTTCCACATTAGCCTTTCACCCCTTTCGGAAAAGATATATTCTTCCCTATCGAAAAGCCTTAACCAATCACCAATTCGTTTCAGTAAATTCAATCTTCTATTGGTTAAGAAACACCAAACTGTAGCAAAGTCGAAATGATTATTTTCCCCGCCGAAGCTCCCTGGAGCCGATTTGTAAACACCAAAGTCTATATAAAAAACCGCATGACTCAATTCAAGTCAGTCAGTCAAGTTTCGTGAGCTGCTACCAAACTCCACGCGTGCCAATTTACTGGCTCAACATCACTTCCAAATTCTCCACAAACTCAACACAGCAGTCAATCGACTATTGTCTGCGTGGTAATCAAATTACAATTGACTTAAAAACTAAACGTTTTCACTACACAAACAGTAATTGTACAATTCATCAATTTAGCCAAACAGTTAAAGGCAAACAACTCTTCATAACTTAAATTCTAACAAGTAACACACGCATATACACTATTCTTTAAACGAACACATTTGAGATTTTTCCTTAAAGAAACCGAATTATTTTAATTTCATTAACAAATCAAAATCTTTAACTTTTATTGACCAAATTTCTGCATTAAAATTCTTCATAACCTTGTCACAATTGCCACAACAAACATTCTGTTATCCGTGCATGTATATCTATTGTATATATAAAAATATCTTTATTGTTGGATCTCTAACTACTGTGTTTTTAGTAATATCTTGCAATGCAAATTGTCCTTATATTCTTTATTTGATCTACGTGTTGCGGAATAATGCATAATAAACACGTATAATCTTTGCCTTACATAAATTACCTTCTGATACATTTTCACTCAGCTACAACCTGCAACAATATAAATAAATACACATTGATGATTATTATATGGATTGATGGTAATGTTATCTAAAATGTGAATTTCAGTGTACCAAGCGTTTGGACAAGGGTGCTGTTTCTTAGCTTACTGCATATTTTTATTCCTACCGGGTGTAACAGCAAAATTTCCCAAACCCTGTAACAGCATTGCATAATTGTCCATAACACAAAATGTTTAATATCTCAAATACTAATAAATTATTTCAGTTTTTTTTTTTCCAGTTTTTTAAACAGAACGTTTAGCCATCTTGGCAACATTTGTCGTAAGACTCACTGAAAAACCTTTTGATTTATTCAGATAGAAAGAGAACAGGTTAAAAGCGTTTTGAGTCAGCCACACTATGTCTTCTTAAATGAACAATGCTGAGACGAAAAAGACATTCAGGCTTTCAGTAATGGTACCAACGTTAATATTCTGGCTTCGATCTTTAAAAACCAAGAACCATCAAAAGAACGGAAAATAAGTTTAAAAAAGAGGGAGCAGAAGAGATAAAATCTATATCAGGATGTCACAACAGCAAGATGGATCATCATTTCATTTCAGAGATAAATGCATTGTTATTGTTCAAAATAGAATCCAATAGTGTTATAAATACTTCAGGGCATTCCAGTAAGATATATATAATCATTTTTTAAGATAAAACGGTTCAAATCTTAATCTAACAATTGAAAAATGTTGCTGTTGTACGATTTGAACAATTTTGCTGTTACATCTGGTATATACTTGAGAATAGCTAGATCATTCCCCACTGGGTGCTCTATACATATGGTCTTGTGCCACATCTAAACCACGCTTAGAAAATTTCCATACACAATTGAGGCCAGCTCAGCTTTTACGCAACAAGACGAGCAGATTCCATTTGTCAGCAACCCATTTAGCATGAGTGATTTCATGGCTATAAATGTGAGGGGGGGGCAGGTGATGTTTCTCAACTTTGAGAAAATAAATGCTGACATCAGTTCTTTTTTTAGTTATGTTTTCAATTTGCTTGTCTCAAAGAATTGAAAACAAAACATGTGTTGATGGGCGGGTAGCTTACGTGTTATAGGTGCATTAAATGGAACCAGCTAGTTGAGTTCAGTTTATCAACAATCTCGCAAAGATTTCCGCAGAAATGCCTTTTTGAAAATCATGGATCTACCTTTTTTTTCCTCTCAAAAATCTGGTAAATAGCAGAGTAGAGTAAGGCCTGTGAGTCTTGGACAATGGATTCCAAATGATGTGGCGCGATTCATATGTGCGGTGGTGGAGGATAGCTAATGAGGCGGAATAATAGAAAGACAATCAATGATTTTAAAAATTCATATGCCAAAAATAAATATGATTTCAAAATTTAAAATAATACTATGGATTACTTGTAATTACCTGTGCGAGTCACAATGTAAATAGTTATAAATAATTATTGACCAATTTAATCACTGTGATATTTTTGCATTATATCAAGTGATATAATGGAATATGCATACACATATGTTCCCCCTGACTGGAATATGATTGACTGGTGTCCGTCATAAATGCCGACGGACGTGTAGATACTAGAGTCAAGAGAGCCTTAGTGTGAGAGCTAAGTCTATAAAGACGCCCATTGGACTACGCCATTGATCTACACTTCTTACCTGCGACTACGACGCGTAACAGTCGATTACTGCTACCGTATTCTACTTGGTTATAGAAGCCAAAACCACTTAGCTACTTTAATTAAATATATCCCTTTCTGGACATATCATATATATATATATATATATATATATATATATATATATATATATATATATATATATATATATTGATATAATGAAATGTGCGTACACCTGTGTTCCCCCCTCACTGGAATATGATTGGTTGGTGTCCGTCATAAATACCGACGGACGTGTAGGAGAGTCGAAGGCCTCAGTCAGAGAGCTAAGTCTATAACGACGCCCATTGGACTACGCCATTGATCTACACTTCTTACCTGCGGCTACGACGCGTACCAGTCGATTACTGCTACCATATTCTACTTGGTTATAGTAGCCAAAACCACTTAGCTACTTCGTTCAAATATATCCCTTTCCGGGACATATCATCAAGTATTAAGACTGAATAGACATAACATTATAAAAATGATCCGATGTTGCCAAAATAAGGGCTCAATTGCTTACAGCAAGTATGATATCGGAATGTTATAATCAGATCAGTTAAAGGTGTCACGAATGGCAATGGGAATTGTCGAGGTTCCTGTAAAGTTTACAGGCGCGTAAAGAGTGGGGTGTGTAGTTGAGTTCAACTAATGACCGGGTCGGTTACATCCTTTAAGCATAAATATATGCTCTCTGTTATAATTTTTGAGATTGTTGATAAAATCCAAAGAATCTGCAATGATATTGATCCTGACCAAACATTTTGTCTTCAATTATTTTCCCATTACAGTAAATATTAAATATCGGTTGAGGAAGACCTTTGACCTCACTTCCGTTCATCAGAAAGTGAGCAAAAATCGGAATGTGTGATAGTATAAAAAGGAAATAGCTAAAATAAACAGGACGCACAGATGTCTTGAGTTTGAATAAACAGAGCGCAGAGGTGTTCAGAGCGGAAGGAAATGCGTGTTTGCATCAGCGCAAGCGGGAAGAGGCATTGCCACCAGAAGTTGCATAGGCAACCTGCTAGAAGAAGGCGTAGCCACCTACAGTTGTGAGAGTGTCCAAATGTTATAAAAATGGTCAAACTCTTGGCCTGAGAGAGAAGCTGGATTGAGTTTCAACGAAGAATTTGTCTCCGTCAATTCTTGTGTACACAATCCTAACCTCACTCTACCTAACAGCTGCAATTCGAACAATAAAGTTATTTATATATTTTTTATATATAAGTGTTCATCGCCTTATTTGAGTCTGGCTACAATATTCAACACTTTCATCTAACCTGTTCTCTTTCTATCATTAACTTTCTATGAGTCATATATTCTGAGGATTATTTCTTTTAATCGAAATATACATATTTGATGTATATTCAGTTGTAGACAGAATTATTCATCCCCTTCCAAATAAAATAAAGAAATAAAATAAAGAGGACGCACAGGTATTCTGAGCGGAAAGAAATGCGTGCTTGCGTGTGGGGTATGCTGGAACATGCGTGGCCACACGATGTTGCGTGGACACATGGCTGGAAGAGGCATGGCCACAAAAAGTTGCATAGGCGACATACCAGAAGAAGGCGTAGCCAAGTGACGTTGCGTGGGTGTCAAAATGTTATAAAAACGCTCCAACTCTTGGCCTGAGAGAGAGGATGGATTGAGTTCCACCGAAGAATTTGTCTCCGTCAATTCCTGTGTGCACAAACTTAACATCTGTGATTCTCCCTCAGTCGAACCAACTGCCGCAACTTGAAAAATAAAACTGTTTATGTATATTTTTATATATAAGTGTTTTTCGCTTTATTTGAGTCTGGCTGCAATATGCAACAAACGTAGTTTCTCTCTCCGTTTTTTATAAGTATTTTCACGCTAATTTTTCTAATGAAATTTTCTCTGTGATACATAGACTTTATGAATTTAAGAGCAATACGATCGGCAACAGTTTCTCATCAGTTTATAGTTGAAATCGGTAGATGCAAACGAATGTTCAATACTAACAGTTTCTTTGACTGCACTTCACGTTTGTGAAACCCTCTTTTGACTTCTTACTTTCTAGTTAAATTTGATCTTCCAAAATTTAAATGCAATGGCAATCGTTATCATCTGTCTTCTTAATTCTGGTTCTTTTATTTTCCTCTCTCCTTAGTAGCATATTTTATTCATATTCTCCAACATTCAGCAACTACTCTTAGCTCCTAGTTACCAATATAATAGTAAGCTTGATGAAATTATTAAACAGATAACCTTGAAAAAAGCCAGGTAACGATATTCCTTCAGTTATAGGTTAAATAACAGTACAACCTGAGCTCACCAGCACTGAGTATCAATAAGACTGCAAGAAAGAAAACTATTCATTCGAACCAACCTTTACAATTAAGAATAAGAATGGCATTATCTCTCTATATTTCTGAGATGAGGTATTATGTACACTATTTACATTATTATCCTCATCTTTGATGCCATATTTATTACAGCGTTTCGGACGTTGTACGCTCCGGCCTTCATCAGGTGGTTGGAAAGTCGAACTGAACTGTTCATTTCGTTCACTGGGGTAGACTGTTCTAGTTCCACGTGCCATGTTTAATGGGTGTCCGTTATCAGAATTGAGCTCGATAGCTTTGAATGTTAATCAGTCAAAGAGAAAGACAAATATGGTAATTTTCTAAGCGTAGATTAAATATGGCACATGGACATAAGTAAGGGGCACCCAGTGAGGATCAAACTCTCTATTCAGTCGTAACAGTTCTAGCTTGCTATATATTACACCTAGTCAAGGGGTCCTAATATGATTTTCTTAGTGGAGCTTAGATGTGTCACAAGGCCGAAAAATATATCTGCATGCGATGGAATCATATATTTAAAAAAAAAAATAATTATAATCTAGGCTCTACTTGTGTATCGAGCACTGTTTTTTTTTCTTTTTTAAATAAAAACAAAATTATTAAAGAACTGACATCCATTAAACATGGCACGTGAAGCTAGAACAGTCTATCTCAGTTCGACATTCCAACCACCTGAAGAAGGCCGGAGTGTACAACGGCCGAAACGTTGTAATGAATATGGCGACAAAGATGAGGACAATAGTCCGAAGAATGACATTGCTTGTATTTCAGATGTGTCGTAATATTATTAGCAACTGATCTCCCCCACCCGCTGCAGACGTGCTGGAACACACACTTCTGCTGAATTCTAGTTTTTGTATCGCAGTGATGAGTTGTGAAAAATGCAAATCCTTATTCACAAAAAATATTCACCCACGCGCCGTTCTTTCTTGAAGGGAATAATTTACTCTTGCTAATCGATGATACTATACATGAACACCAATGGCGTGATCCTATATTTGTTGAGTCAAGCAATGGCGAATTGGGAGTTTGAATTTTTCTGGAAACGGTGTAAGAAAAAACTAATAAATGATTAGATATCATTTTGGAAGGCGTTATATCGAAATTTACCAATTTTTAATCTTTTCACGACTGACAAAGCGACAATGCCACCAAGAGGCAAAGAGTGAAAGAAAATGGGAAAACCTTTGTGAGGACAAAGGACAAACAATCACGGGATTTTTGAAGACTCAAGATGGCAAGTGATGTTGCATGTAAAGTTTTGAAGATCACAGTTAACTGAAAAGCAAGAAGAAAAAAGTGAATTCCACAAAAGATACGTGCGAGTATAGAAAACATTAGAATAGAACATTGGGTTCTATCTAGCTATTTCAACAGTATAATGAACTCTATAATAGTACGCTTAAATTCATGGGGTCGGAGTACAAGAGAGGTAAGTGTTATTTATTCTGTTTAATACAGAAATATGGCACATGGCCGAAAAGGGGGATTGAGAAAAGGACGGTCTTCTTCTGTCTTAACTATAACTTAGCTAGCCACAAACACTGACCCAATCATACGAACAATATATCTGACACCAAAACATTCATACGTACCTTTCTTACTACAACCACCATAATACGTCTTTGTCTCTATGAAAATACTAACTAGTCCCCATATTTACAATTCATTCTCTGTGAGGGGAGGGGAACAAAACAACAATTCTAAAAACTAGCCCCAATGAGTATTTACAATATGAATACAAAAACTATTTACAAGAAACTAAAAAAAATAAGATTAGTAATAAAACCTCCCACAATCACTAAATGTGGCAGAAACATCAGTTCAATGGCCGAAATCAATGCAGGACTATAATAGTATAAAACATTCATTCATCCCAATCACTCACACTGACATGCACTCATTCAGACACAAAGACGAAAATACGAAAAAACACTCATGCGAAACGAAAAACGTCTCGCATCCACGAGCGAACTGACAACACTGACCACCTAAGGATGGAGGGGATGGGGAATTAAACTTTAAGAAAAATAGGGACAGAAATAAAAGGGGACCAATGAGCATACTAGAGAGGTAAGGATATCAGAACAATTGTCATTAAAGTACTTATAGAAAATTTACTGGCAGGTGGATAGTGTCTGAAGCCGAGATGTCAGTTTAAAATTGATAACATTACTGAATTTTCTTTGGATTTTCTTAAGAATCTCGAGATATTCAGCAAGAGCACTAGACACAAAGTGGTAGCAATATCCAATGCATGGACGAATGGTATATTTATAAACGTAAATGAGCCTGGTAGGAAAAAAGATCCATATACGACACAGTGAAAACAAATTTCCCTTACAGCAGAGCAGTTGGCTCAATGTAATCATTCCGTTCCAAGCCGGTGGAAAACTTAGAATACTGTAGCCACAGTGAGCTGCTTTCATCGAGATTAGAATCAGTCATGCTGATTGAAGGTAAACAAGATTCTTTAAGGTGACTAAAACAGAAAAAAATTATTCTGGAGGCGTTTAAATTTACAAGCTATCGCTTGCCCGATTTAACAACTGATTGAACGTCATTTTCTAGATTAGCTGGCAGTTTTACTTTATGAAACTTATTGGACATACTATTAAAACAGGAGAAAGTACTTTTCTCTGTCTACATTATAGATACAAAGTTAGAAAATTAGGTTGTTGATGAAGATAAAAAATACTGGGTCCAGGGGATAGAGCCCTGGATGACACCCCCATTATTCTGGAAAGATCTAGAAGAGTCGCTGTTCAATACAACTCTGACAGTTATGTGGCATGCGTGATAAACGGTTAGGCGATCAAGTTTCTTTCGATACATGACTGACAAGGCAGTTTTTTTCTCAGCAGTAGGTTACCGTTTCTTTCTGCGGTAGACCAGTTGCCATCCAAGGCTATAGAACCCGACTATTTAGTCATAGCAGGAAGGAGAAGAAACGGATTCATATCTATCTTAAGAGTACTTGCTCGTAAATGAATATCAGTCAGTCATGTGTCATGCATGATATACGCTTAGGCGATCATGTATCATTCGATACATGACTGACGAGGCATATTTTTTTCCCGCAGTAGGTGGCCATTTCTTTCTGCGGTAGACCAATTGCCGTCCAAGGTTATAGAAAACGGCTGTTTAGTCATAGATGGAGGAAGAAGAAGCGGAATCATATCTTTCTTAAGAGTATTTGGGCGTAAGTTAATATCAGTCACTTATGTGCCATACGCGATACACGCTTAGGTGATCATGTATCTTTCGATACATGACTAAGAAGGCATATTTTCCCGCAGTAGGTTGCCATTTCTTTCTGCGGTAGACCTGTTGCCACGCAAACTATGGAACTCGGTTTATTTAACCATTTATCCATAGCTGGGGGAGAAGATGTTTCATACCTTTCCCAAGTGAATGTAAGTGAATGTAATGGATTCAACAGCAAATCGAACTCGGCTCTCCGATTCCTTAAACCAAGCCGCTATCTATTACTCTACCGTATTCACATACCGCGCATTTGATTCTTAAATGGCATCATCGTAATTCATTGAGGTGAATAACATAAAGACTAGCGGAGTAAATATATTCAGCAAACATGTCATCATTAGCGCCGAAATGTTAATTAAACAAATCTATTGTCATGAAACAAATTAAAATAGAGGAGACCCCAGGTTGCTGGAAACAATCCAAACGCAGACATAC
>CAHIKZ030002557.1:1887500-1972500 GCA_903632075.3 Acanthosepion pharaonis
TGTGAACTATTTACATACTATGTTTAAAACATCTCTTTTTTCATGGATTCGTAGTGGGGGGTGTTAAAAAACTGCCTTTTGAATAATGCAGAAGATATTATCACGCGTGTTCAGTAATCAAGAAATGTTACAATTCCCAGTCTATTGAATAAAGAAAGACAGCTAATAAGTGACAGAATAATCACAAGTAAAGTTTAACTAAATCCAAATTTTTATATTAAGTATTCAATTGTCTTGCCTTTAGCGGTCATGAAAAACCCTCCGTTTATCCGGGTGCCTGTAAAAGTACTGATTTTTCTCCAAAAAAAATGACAATTCCTCCATACCCATCAAAAAATAAATAAATAAATAAATAAACCAAGTTCCAATCAAGCCCTGGCAGATTTAGGTATAATTAGTCAAATATAAACTCGGTCAATGTTCAAGAAAAGACTTTGTTTTTCAAATGAGTCAAGTTTAAACCTGATTAATGCTGACGTAGTCTCAAGTTTACACCCAACGTAAGTTTAGATGAAGACTTGAATTTAAACTTGAACGATATTAATGCAAATCCACAAGCTTACACCAGACAAATGTTTATGTAAAGAATGATATCAAATCTGATCAATGTTTTCGTAAAGACTTATCCATGTTCATGTAAAATATCAAGTTTAAATCTGGCCAATTTTTACGTAAAGACACAAGTTTAAACCCGGCCAATGTTGACATAAAGCCTCAAGTTGAAATCTGACCAATTTTCATGTACAAAATATCAAGTTTAAATCTGGCCAATGTTTACGTAAAGACACAAGTTTAAACCCGGCCAATATTAACATAAAGCCTCAAGTTGAAATCTGACCAATTTAATGAAATCTATAATAGTACGCTTAAATTCATGGGGTCGGAGTACAAGAGAGGTAAGTGTTATTTATTCTGTTTAATACAGAATACCCTGCCTGACTAATTTTCATGTACGAAATATCAAGTTTAAATCTGGCCAATTTTTACGTAAAGACTCAAGTTTAAACCCAACCAATGTTAACATAAAGCCTCAAGTCGAAATCTGACCAACTTTCATGTAAAAAAAGCAAGTTTAAATCTGGCCAATTCTTGCGTAAAGACTCAACTTTAAACCCTTTCAAAGTTTTATTATACACTCAAGTAGAAACATGACAAGATTTTAGGCTGACTCAGTCGTAACCCAAAATCATATTTACTTATAAACTTTATATAAAACCTGGCCAAGAATTACCGATAGATTCAACAATCAGGATATGTTTATATAGTACTCCAATGCAAACGAAACCATTGTTTACATATACATTCTATTATGATCTAAATTAGGTGTTCACGTGTAAAGCTGATTATAATCTCGACAAATTTTTTCCTAAGGGTGTATGCCCAGTAGGGTAGGTGGACTTTGAAAACACAACTAACTTTACACAGAAGAAGTTGCTAATTAACATAAATAATAACTGCACAAAATATTTTTCTCTAAAAATTTACCAATTTTTGCGCAAATGCATTTAAATAGTAACATAATCGAATATTCTGAATTTCGCCCGGTGTTAACCGAAAAGCTAAGTAGATCAAAATAACACCGGGTTTTGAAGAAAAAATATGTAGAAAATAGCCTTAATAAAATGTTTTATTTTATTCAAAATCGTGCAGTTCTGGGTAAATTAAAGAAAAGTAAATTAAAAAGCAAACACTACAAAAATATTTCATTTAAGATTCTATAAACTGTAAACAAATTCGAGCTTGTTTAGGCGGTTATTTTTCTCAGTCTGCACCGGAAATATCATTAGCATTCCACGTGTTTATGCTTAGATTTGTTTCAAGTTTTTGAGCTGATTTAAAACAAAAATAATTAAGTCTGTTCCTTTTTTTATTTTAATTATTAAGAGAAAGAAAGAACTTTATATTCACTGTGATATCTAATATATATATTTTTTTGAAGTCATTATTTTTCATTTCTGAGTTTGATTTTTTTTGCATGGGCGTAAGAAATGATTTACATTTATTTTGTAATGTAAGTAAATACATACTTATTATTTCATCTTTTATTATATTTTTCCAGTTTTTTTACTTCATTTTATAATTTATAATTAAATTTATTTAATTTTTTATAATAACAGAATAAATATCTTTTCAGTTATTTTTATAAAAATGCTTTTAAAACGAACTGTATTTTCTACTCTCAGTTTTTCTACTACAATATTTAGAGGACTACCTTATCCATTAGATAAAACAGAGCCGCCTACTTTTCACAAGTTATTCAGAATAGTTATTTTCTAAAAAAAATACTTGTTCAAATTTAACAAATTTTGCTATTTCAAAATTTAATATTTCAGGTACCAGTGGAAGACAGAGAATATTTAAAAGATCGGAGGGCCAAAATCGGAACCAAGTGTAGTTTCCAACTTTGACCTGTTGATAAAACTGCCATTCAGAAACCCAAAAAGATTGTAGAGGAGAGAGAAAGACAAAAACAATCTTATTCATCTCATATGGCCTCCAGATCTTATGGTCAGGATGTTATTCTTTCCAATCATCACACAGCGATGAAATATATGAAGAATATGAGTCTGCCAGACATTCCAAGGGAGTTTACAACCTTTTAAAAATTCCTCGGTATGTTACTGAGTTGATCAGGGGGTGAATCATTCATCAAACTTAGGAGCAAGCCTTGCAAATGCCTTTCTTTTAGATTTGAAGGCTATGGCCCTTCTCAAACAAAGTGTTAATATTGAAGACATAATTTTGGATGAATCTAAAATAGACCGTGCAAAAGAAAGAACAAAACAAAATGTCCATCAAAAACACATTAATAAAGCAGAAAAAAATACGTGTGTTGTTGTTGACGGAAGACATGACAAAGATACATTGCTATATAATGAGATTGTGGAGGCAGATGGAAAGAAAAAATTGAAGAAAACAAAGAGAAGCGAACATCATTTGGCATTCATAAAGTAGATGGGTTGTGATGAATGTGGAAGATACCTCACTCATAGTGTTATCACGACTACTGGTGATGTTCTAGCAAAGGAGGTTGCTACTGTTTTGGAGGATATAACAGTGTTGATACCCCAAATACTGTTTTACTGGACAACACACATACAAATACTGGCTGTGAAGCTGGGCTAGTTAAAGTTTTAGAGAAAAAATAAAAATAAAATTACACACATTGGTTGCTCTCTGCATAAAAATGAGGTTCTTTTCAGAGCTGTTTTTAAAGCACATTGATGGCAACACAAGATGTCCGATATCATTTATTGGTTCACTTGGGAGACTGTGTGCAAATGACTATCATAATTTGCCCCAGGTCAAATATGTACTAATAGTTAGTCCTCTGAATAGCCAATATTCTAGCATCAAACAGACAGTTGATATGAATAGTGAACAGATACTTCTTTTAGAATATGCAGTAGGGAAATTCACAAGGGAAAGTCAACCCTCGATATGCTGCATGGAATATTGGGCCCATTAAATAAAACAAGATGGTTGACGTTAGCCACCAGACTAATATGTTTGTGGACACAAGACATTTACCCTAAAAATATATTTTCCAAACTACACAGCCTTATTCAGTTTATTGTTGGAGTGTATGCAGTTAGCTGGTTTGAGATGAAAAGGGATAATACATTTCATAACCTGGCAATCGCATATTTTCAATATGTTGCAAAGAATTAAGGAACTACCAGCTGAAATTCAGGAGATTGCATTCGAAAATATTCAACATAATGATTTTGGTCTCCTAGCAGAAAATATGTTGTATGCAATACTGAAATCAGATGAACTGGAAGTGAGGGAAGAAGCGATAAAAAGAATTTTAGCCCATTATTTACATTATTCGGACTATTGTCCTCATCTTTTTCGCCATATCTATCACAACGTTTCGGCCGTTGTACGCTCTGGCCTTCTTCAGGTGGTTAGAATGTCGAACTTAACCCTTTATTTCGCTCACTGGGGTAGACTGTTCTAATTCCACGATGGATGTTAATTATCAGTTATCTGTTAATTACCCATCTGAAAGTTCTCCAATGCCTTAACCAGGTATACTGTCACTGGATCTAACCAACGCCTTTATACACTGTGCCATGTGTCCTTGAGGACATCTGGGTATGAATTTCTGGATATTATAAACCTAATGTCTTCAGCAACCATTTTTACCAGTGCTCCTATTGCAATTTTGCTGTTATCATTTCTGTTTTTACCAGAGTTCATATTGCAACTATGTTGTTATCATTGTTTTTCTCTGGCACACCTTATTACTGGTTCCCATATTGTATTTATCTCTATGCTTGGTCGGATCAGGAGATTTTTGTGGCCTAGCATATGTGACAGGACACAAAGGGTGTGAGTTCAATACCCGGTTAAGGCAGTGGAGAACTTTCAGAGGGAAATTAACAGGAGATAACTGTTAACTGACATCCATCAAACATGGCACCTGGAATTAGAACAGTCTACCCCAGTGAGCGAAATAAAAGGTTCGGTTCGACATTCCAACCACCTGAAGAAGGCCGGGGCGTACAACGGCCGAAACGTTGTGATAGATATGGCGAAATAGATGAGGACAATAGTCCGAATAATGTAAATAATGTACATAATACCTCATCTCAGAAATATAGACAGACTCAGAATTTTAGCCATTAGGTAATAATTAACATAATATTGATTAAAATGATTTCATCGATTTATAGTTTCATTTTAAAGTACTATATTAATTTCATTATAAAAATTAAAACATGTATGGTTAATTTTTCATGTTGATTTAATTTTTTTTATTTTTCAGGACTGGATAACCAACCAGAAAGCGGTTAAAAAATAACAAAGATAAATTTTGATGCAATACATTGTCTCAGTTGATCAACCTGTCCCAAAACATAAGAATTTTCAGATTATGAACTTCTGTAGTCATCAATGAGTGGGTCAAAATTAGTTGCCTGATTTGCCTTCACACTCACAAAGTGTTGAAAGGGCAGTAAGATTAACAACTGCAGATTCCCAATCAGTTTATGGAATGAAAGTAAGGCATAGGCATATCATTACAAAAGTTTTATACCATGAAATGAGGCTTCCCTTTTCTTTAAAGGACCCTTATGTAGAGCAGTTTAATATGATGCAATAAAACATTTCTATTGTTCTCACAGCATTCATGCATTTTTTCTCATGTCTTTTATAACTTTATGCCTTACAATTATTATATAAAATAGAAACTTAAAAAACCCACTATTGATAACCAGTAGATTTTTAGAGAAGTGTTCAAATTAAAATAGTAGTTTATATTAAAATCATCATCCCTTAATTTTTTCTTATTAAAGTTCATACTTGTTTGCTTTTGTCTGATTGAGAACAGAAAAAAAAATTTGCAATGTTATTACTGACGCATCTTAATGGGTTAAAATGAAGCTTATCTGAACTGTTGTGATGTGGGATTATAATTTAATTTTAATTGCTACTTTTTCATATATTGTATTCATTTCATTTGAATAATATAAATAGACAAACTTTTCTGGATTTAAATTGTAAATTTTTTAAGCAATTTCATATGTAAATGCATCAAAAACAAGGATTTTCTGGTGTTTCATATTAGACGATATTTTAAATTAAGTGCTCAAAAATTGATGCAAGTTACAAATCTAATTTTTTGGTGTCAGCACTTATCATACCAATACACAACTTTCCTCAGGTGATACTTTTTGATATTCAAAAAAAGTTGAAAATCAACCTACCCTAATGTCCAGCCATAATTTAATTATATACTACGTTATAACCCCCATAGGGACGGGTAAACCCATGGATACATCCGATATATATAGACTCTGGACTATATAGAGTCATCTGTAAAATCTACCAATTTTTATCTATACAAATACGTATAAATAAGTGTCTACCTTTACACGTATAAAATCAATTAAAACTCCGACCAATAATAACCTATAGACTGAAGTATGGGCACGTGTAGACACAGTTATAAATCACCCTAATATTTAACTATAGCCTCAAGTATAAACTACATCAATGTTTACCCATACATTAAAGTATAAACCAAATATTCATGCATATACATAATTTAACCTCAGCTTATAATTACTACAGAAGCAAGCATCAACCAAGTCATTGTTTACCTGTAAACGGAAAGATCAAGCCATCAAAATTTACCTATAGTATAAACCCCACCAAGTACATATATAGACTCAAGTATAAGGTAAAATGCTTGCCTATGGACTTAAGCAATACCTTCCTAGTGACTCAAATAAGATTAAAACAAAATCAAATAAACAAATTGTTCTTCTCTCTGATGCGTTTCTTCAGGACGTCTTAGATTGTGAATCGCTAAAATGTGCAATTACTTGTAGACCTTGGAATCTTTTCGACATTTGCTAAGGCCCCGTTTTCTGTTCCGTCATCTAGTCCCACATGCTAGCCAGGTAGGTGACTTGCTGTATTTCCCCTTCACTTTCTCACTCAATCTCTTGCCCGCCCCCAATATGCTATGTGAGGCTTATTTTTCCAATCCATCTTTCCAAGTTCAAGGAATTTCAGCTATCTCTTTTCGTTGCCATCTTCCTTAAGGCCTCATCATTGCTTACACGATTCATGGAATACTCAGTATGCTTCTGTAGAGCTACATTTCAGATGGCTCCAGTTTTCTCCGCATCAAAGGGAGATTATCCAGAATCCACTGCCATATAAGAGGACGCATATCACAACGAAATTCAGCACTCTTTTCTTTGATTCTAACGAATTTCATTTTGTCCTTAAGAACTTTGCCTAGCTTTTTCTTTCGCTACCTGTTCGGTGTGAAACTTTCTAGCCTCTGTTAAAATGCTACTCAGATATTTAAACTTTCGTATTTGCTTAATATTGACATCTGCAATTTGTAACTCGCATCTTCTGCCGTTTAACTTCTTTATGACTTCTTGTCGTTTATAGTTAAACATTTTTTCGCATTTTTATTCACTCATTTCTCCAGGAAGTCCTGTAGATTTTCTTTCCTTTTAATATATTTTAATTATATTCTTAAGATTCCGCCAACCAATAACAAAAAAGTGGTAGGGTAGCTTTCTTAAAATCGGCCCACACAACGGATCTTATATTGTTCATGTAATTTTCCGATTAGGTTAAAGAATAAAGGAAAGGTTGACTAAAGTTAATTCTTATCGCTTTAATATTTAGATGGACAAAGACGCATTCCAAAAACTAGTCAGAGTCTTCCGAGACAAAAGGGTTCCGTTGGTAACAAAGAAAAGAATCCCGAACTGCTATGTGATATCTGCCCACTTTTACGGCAGCGAATGTTGGACGGTCTCCTCAAATATGAGGAAGAAAATCGAGACAATGTACGTATGGTTCTACAGAAGGATGCTGAGGATAACATGGACCGAAACTGTGAGCAAGGATGAGGTTTTGCAGAGGATACAAACAAAGTGGAAAATTATACTTAACATCAGGAAGACGCGGTTGAAATTTCTGGGACACGTAATGAGAAAGGAAGGCTTGTAAAATCTGATACTTACAGGGCGGACACATAGAAAGAGAGACAAGAGAAAGCAACGTGCTACATACTTAACGGCCTTCGGAAAGTGGATTTTACAACAAGGTCTGCGGGGAAATAACAAAAAAAAAACTTATTGAGAACTACAAGGGACAGGAAAAAGTGGAAGCCATGATCGCCTACGTCCTGAAGTTACACGACACATAAAAGAAGAAGTCTTGCATTATCTCATACGTTGAAATCCCACTCATGTGTTTCTTCCTATTTGAAGATGCCAGATAAATGAAAACAGCCAATCAGATTAGTTCAATAATATCTTGCCAATTAAGGCGGCAATGATAAAGGAGATACTATAAATTTTAATCAGGTTTGCACCAATTGTGTTCATTTGAATGGTGTTAAGGGACACGGGAGAGACATGTAAGGTTTTCCGGAGGTCACTGTGTCGGACGGAACGGCCTCAGTAGATGATCTGAGGCCGTGCTCTGACTGACTTTAAGAGTCTATCCCAGACATGCTATTGGCAAAATGCCGATGGCAATAGGCAGGGGCTTGGACGCATTCGAATGTTTGGTAGAGTATGGGACTGATTTCATTGAGGTGTTAAATAATATAAATGTAAAAAAAATATCTCAAAAAACATTACAGTTTTGACAAACATTTCCTGTATTCTATTTCTGTAGCGTTCAATGCCAATTTTCAATTCGTTATTTTTTCGACAATAAGCAGCATTAGACGCAAATAAACAAAAAGCCCCCGGCGATAAATGAAGTGACGTTCTTAATATTTGAATGCTACGATAACGGAGTAAAAATACACAGGATCTGTCTATAGATTTTCCCGCTACTTAACATCAAAAAAGAAAATGGCCTGACTATGGTAATATCGCAATGCTTTACACAATGCAAAAACAAATTCTAAATCTTTCTTTCGCGATAAAGTTTAACTCTTGACTTGAAAAGGTTACGGTTCTGTTCTATTTAATCTAAACTCACAGTTGCATGCAACCTATTCAGTGGTGAAAAAGGGTTTGCGCGAGTAAAACCTGAGTGCCCTGGCAAAGGTTATAGTTCTTTCAACATTGTGTACTGGCGCTACATAATCACAAACAAAGAAATGTACTAAATAAGAGAAACCATATGAGGAATAATAATAGCAGCAACAACGAAAAAGAATAGCATATATAGCTAGAATAGAAAATAGTAACATTGTGTTAGCATTCCAAATAGTTCAAATCAAAGGTTAGGAAGGAAACTTCCATCAATTTTGGAAAGAGGAATAACAGAAACTAGACTTTAGAAAACGGTTTTCCTAAAAAAATATTTTAAGAGAAATTTTTTATAAATTTCAACCGGAAACAGTCCTGGTTCCTCGGTCAATGAATGTCAAATGTTTCCTTATAAGGAAACGGTTAAGGATACCATTGCCCTTACCATTAATTACCATGATACCATTAATCTCAACCATTTATGTTTTTTATTCTCTTGCGGATTTTCTTTAAATTTCACACACAACACATTTTCAGGTGTTTCTTTAAGCTAATGCTCACTCCATACAGGGCATAAGAGCCACTCAAGATAGAGAGTAACTCTGTGGTGATGTATGACCGTAATATGCTGCATGAAAGTAAGAATTTCAGTTCATGTAAGATTGTTAATGGTTAACGCTAGACTTGAAGCCGTTAAGATTGTATTGGTTGGGAAATCATCCTGGCGGGAGTCTGTTCAACAAAGCAGTAGTCTACAGGGAAACGCTGTTTCGAGTGGGACTTATTTACTTAATAGGATACAGTATCATTGTGTAGCTTGTATGGCGGGTCCCACCTGCGATGATCAGAATTGTGGCCCGTGACAACACTTTCCAAAGAAATAGGGGTATAGTAGCGAGAGGCATGCGAGGTTTTGTCCGTGGAAAAGTTGTTGTAGGGTGGAAAATAAGTTATCACCCGAAAGGATATATTGACTTCTTTAAACTCTAACAAGACGGACAATTGAGGACTGGGCAACTTCACCCTAGATATGGCAACGATACTTTATTTTTGGGGAATGATCTGGCTCTTGGAACGATAAAGTGTAGCATGTGGCGACCGATACTTCATGTAGTAGTACAAGAAAGGGACTAATTAGCAATAGACCTTATATGAGTTGCGCTTGAGGTCTCGGGTTACTTTGAGACCCAAAAGACGTTCAAGGTAACTGCCCCCACCCTTTGATAGAAGACGCATCCATAATGATAGGTGAATATTCTGGGTCTACTTCTTGATGGTTGAACGTTAAAAGATTGTTTTGGTCAGAGTGACTTTTATAAGACCCATTGACCCACTGGTGGCATATCAAAGGAGAGATCAGCTGCTAGATTCTGTTCATCCAAATTTGGGGAGTGATCTCTGCTTAGTATGTTGCTTTTGAAGGATACTTGGCGATATTTAAAGAAAACCAGTATTCTATTTTGGATTCGCTGCTTAAATAATCCTAGAATGCCTTCTATATGATACCTGTGCAAGAATATCCAAGATTTAAGTTTGACTATTCGATGTGAATGCGAAAATAATCACACGAGGCATGAACCCTTTCAAACCTGTCTCATTGGTAACCGAGTAATCCAAACGGCAAGGTTGTTTCCCCACTGTTTACCGGGTTATATCAAAGTCATATAATTAGGTATCTGTTATTTAATGTCATGTACGTTCAGAATGGGAGACGATCGTTACGGGCAACTGATTCTTTTCATTATGAGTGAACTCTCATGACTTCTGTGGAAAAAATATAAATCAATTTTCCCCAGAAATGGCTTAAATATTAAGACAAACTGAGTCTTATAGCCTTGGTTGGCAACTACTCTACCACAGAAAGTAACAACAGCCCACCGCGGGAGTTCATTTGCAAAGTAAATCATGATTCGAAAAAACACATGATCGCCCAAGCGTGCATGCATGACTCATGCCACATTAAAGAAGAAATATTATATATATATATATATATATACAAAGAAATAATCACACATAGAATCAATCAGAAGTATTAATGCGATTATTGGCGACATCCATCGCTAGAAAACATAATATATGCATTAAAATCCAGTTCAACCATAGTGCGAGTTTGATCCTTGTCGATAAACTTGTTGTCTGTAGTTTTCAGTTTATTTGATGTTAAAATGCTAGTACTTACGAATAGTCTTCTATTCATCATCAGGCATGTGTTTTTTTTCTTATAAAATCAAAAACTTGAGACGATATACCTGTATGTCGACCGAAAGATGTTTTTTTGAATATCTGCTATTATTGACGGTTGTGTAAGATCTCGGAACGTGCAAAGACGCAACGCTAAGTTTTTCAAAATTTTAAGTGAGAATTTTATTTAAATATTTCTTGTGATGTGTTAAATCCACGTATTCTATTTTACAAGTGTATTCAGTTTATATGTCATGAACTAAGTATATAGTTCAATAATTTAGTGTAATGTCTTAGTAGTAGTTTTACTTTTTTTTATAGGAATTTATATATATATATAACTCCTATCTATAAGGAGGTATTTATGAAGTCTTTAACCAACATGGCCTGTTATCCTATAAATGTCTTTGAGTATGAATGGTAAAATCACAAAGAATAGACTTACGGCCATATCACGCGGAAACACCTGCACTCCGATTACAAATTCAGTTATTATCCATTACATCACCGGCACACGCAAGCTTACAAAACCTGTTATTCCCAAGAGGCTACCTAACTAAGTGGCCGTTTAGGAATACCAGGTGCTATAAGCTTCGTTGTACCGGTGGTGTATTTTATAATGACTCGGAATTTTTTAATCGGAGAGCCGAGTTGCAATTGCAGTTAGGTTCGTCATATTCACTTACGCGTAAATATACTTTGGAAAATTATGTATCCACCTTTTCACCCAACTACGGGTTAATTAGTAAGTTCTCGCTAAAACTATTATTATCTGCAAAATAATAATAAAAAATGAAATTGCGTGCAAAATATTTAGATTTCGGCATTAAAATATTTAGATATCGGCCATAGAGTTTGATATGCCGTTCAATAAAAACAACCAACAACCCAAAGAATATTGACTTCATTTCCGTCTATGATTCGTTCAGGTTTATTCTAATGTGAGGTAATGAAATATTGTCATTATTATGATTATTAATATTATTATTATTATTATTAACAAACAAAATATTTGCCGTAATTCAGCCAATATTTTTCAGCACTTAAGAGAAAAACCCTGTTTAAGAAAAGAAAATGAAAAGAAAAGACAGTGTTCAACAACGTTTGAAAATATTTAATGGCCACAGCTATGATGTCCGACAGAAAAATGTGACAGCAACGGAAATCGCGGAGAATTTTACAACAAATGACTGTGATTTTCAACGAACATCTTAAGGTTTGGTTTGTTTTGTTTTATGGCATATAAATCTCAAACGGTTATTTAATGCGAACGATTTTCTATATATGTATATATATATAATATTAGTGGTAAATATACACATACATATGCAATCATATATCTCAAATATATAAATATATATACATACATAAATACACACATATATATATATATATATATATGTATAAAAAAATAATTAGGATCCAGGTAGAACTCAATGTCCAGGACAGAGTAAGTATATAATGAAAAAGCTTAAACACTAATATTCAACTCCGGGAATAAAAAAAAATATATTTCATTTTATTATTTATTCCCGGAGTTTTTTTTTTCCTGTTTTCTTTCTGAATTTGTAGATCTGATGAATTGGATCGTATTTACGATTCCAATGGAATAAATTATGACCATGGAGTATTTGTGTTTAAGCCTTTTTTTTTTATATATATATATATATATATATATATATATATATATATATAAACATAAAATAATATAGGCAGCATATATTGGGACTTACCAAATTACAAAATTCATAAAAATTCTCTCTTGAAATATTTGAACTTTAGCGTTGGGACCTGCACGCTCCAACACTAGATAACCGTTAATAAATAGCTCATTCTTAAAAATGTCTTTCGGTCGGAAAAACACATTTATTTCGGCTTCCAGTTTTGATTCTAAAGCAAAAAAAGAATACAGCCAGATGATGAATGCGTGAAGCACTCGAAAGTACTAGCTGAATTAAAAAATGCTTCGTATCCATTTTATACATAAGGATCTCATCATTCAGCGGATTATTAGTAGTTTAATGCTTATAATTATGTTTACTAGCGAAGGGATTTCGCCAATAATTGCATTAATATTGCTAATTGATGCAAGGTATGATTAACTCTTTGTTATATATATATATATATAATATATATATATATATATATATATATATGAATAAAAATGAATACTTTGTAAAAATAACGCTTTGTAAATCAAGTTTCATTAACACTTTTGGAATATTTTTTCTTAGAAAATCTATTGTTGGTTATATTTTTTCTATAACGTGTTGCTGGTAATAATGTATTTCTAATAATTTTTTTTCTTCAAATATTTATTGCTGGTAATACTTTTTAAAAAAATATTATTTATTGTCTTAAAACCTATTTTTAAACTCTCATAGTGTGTTAACCCCAGTTTGGGTGTTAATTACCTGCCCATAGTTTGACTCTAACAGGTGCTACCCTTTTTTATGCATACATAGTATTTTGTTACCAGTTTGGGGATTAACTATTTACCCATAGCAGGGACCCTAACAAGTGCTACCACCGCGGGTCAGCGGGGAGATGGGAACACCAGCAATTGAAAGGTAGTTCCACGCTCCTCAACACCCCTTGATCAGAGAGAGACCTTCCTGTTGGACATATATATCGTCTTATCCAGGACACGGATGTTATCATCATACCCAGGACCGGAACATCTTAAGCTGTACATTCTGAAAAAATATCCTGAATTCATAGTACTTTCGTCTTTTAAAATGCGTGCGGGTAGTTACATATAGAAACTAATGCCGTCCCCAAACCGAGGCAGATGAACAAAATGACAGACGTGCTCCATAAAATTTTTCCAAAACTCTTTTAATGATTCTTCTTTGTAAATAATCAACTGAATGAAAGTTTCAAGATGTACACGATTGACATCATATTACGCATGCCATTTCATTCTTTTTGACTCGTTGATTACCAGTACAACCGTTTTCTTTCGAGACAAGAGACACCTGAACAAAGATTTTATTTAATTATATATATTTATATTGCATGCAATTTTTAGCATAATTTGAAGAAGAGAGACATACTGTCGAAACATTTTTATACCGTGTGTATTTTTTTCGATTTTTTTTAAATCTTAAATCGCTTTATTCTATAAGTATCGTCGCAGCTGTTGTTATTATTAGTAGTATCAGTAGTATTAGTATTATTAATAATATTATTATTCAAATTTCTTCTGTCTGTTTTCTCGGATATGTTATTCTCACGCCTCTTAAGGAATCATAATTTTTATTATGAATAAAACATTTATATTCGCATTTTACGTCATATATAGTAAGAACCTTGCGACAGTGTGGCCCTTCTTAAAAACTCTTCCCGGTAATTATGTCTATTAGGATTTTGTTTGCTCTCTGTTACCTAAACAAATTACCAGGTTGCTGCAGAGGAGACAGACAAATACTAAAATATCGGCGGAACTCTGTTAAGAAATCATGAGGGCCTAAATTTATTCCGTTTTTTTTTTCTTACATTTTAATTATTGACAATGCAGAAGGTATGTTGCGAAAGTTACCAATCATTTTGAATATGTAAAGAATCAGCTGCCCGGCCTTACCGTGGCATGTCAAGCAAGATGAGACGTTACGGCTCATGTATGAATGTCAACTCCACTATTTGGAGCAATACAGTCGAAAGAGTGCCACCACTCAACGAATTTGTATACAATGTAAACGTGGCATTCTCAGTGAGAGAAAAAATGCATCGGATAATTTTGGGGCGGGAATTCATAGAAGTGCCCAACGACCTATCAGAAATATGACTACACAACGAAACAATATATATATATATATATATATATATATATATATATATATATATGTGTGTGTGTGTGTGTGTGTGTGTGTGATGGACTCTCGTGACAACCATACTAACTGCACAAATCATTTGATTATAGTGGTGAAGGCTTTGTACAGAACGAACCAGACTTTTGAAGAGCCCAATACAGAGACCTGGTTTACTGTGTGACACAAGCTTTCCAAACGACCCTTCGCAGATTTTTTAATTCAGAGTGTTCCTTCTCCTAGACCAGTTGCCATACAAGGCTAGAGGACCCAGTCTGTCCTGCTATTTTCCGATGGTTGGGTGGAGAAGAAGAGGATTCATACCGTGACATGTCAACCAAGATTAGATGTTAGGGCATTAGCTCGTGAGTGAATGTCATGGATTCGACTGGAGTTCGAACTCGGCTCTCCCGGACCACAATCCGAGCTACATATTACACCAACGTGCCTTCAATTCATTTATGTAATAAATAATAATAACATAAATAAATTATGATAAACATTATTATAAATTATTAGAAACATAAATGATAAATATCTTAAAACAGCCTAAAGGTATTTTGGGAAAAACAACAAAGAAATAACAGATTTTCTTAAATATAATCTTGAAAACAGTGACTACACAGATTTTTAACAATAACAGTAGTGTCTTGATATCGCCCCCCCAGAGAATTGATGACATGTGAATAAAAAAACTGTTCCTTTATTTTAATATGTGTCAATGAAAATATTCAGTACACATTAGACGCACACATGCATACATAAACACACACAAACACACATATATTTCAGTGTGTGTTTGTGTATGCGCCTGTGTGTGCGTGTGTGCGTTTGAAGTTAATTACATTGAATCCTCATCATGTTTGAAAAGGATTATTCGTATCTTGGTAAAGTCGAACATTAACTTTCCTCGACACAAAATGCTTCGTTCTTCACACACACACACACACACACACACACACATATATATATATATATATATATATATATATATATATATATATATTGTACAAATCTTATAACAGCTAATTTGCCAAATTGTTAGATTGAGAGTTCAACCGTTGTATCTTAGAAGTTTTTATAACACTATTAGACTATACTTTGAACAATAAGAACTTATTAACATCTAAGTTGTAACGATGATCCCTCCTTCTGTTGTGACTATTTGATCCAGTCATCTTCACGACTGTTACCTTTTTTTTAAAATTATCACCGTTTTCTTGAATGGATATGAAGGTCGAAGCCAGAGTATGAATTCTGTTACTATTATTGAAGGCTTGAACGATTTTTCCCATCACTGTTGCTCATTTCGGAAGAGAATGGGACTGACACAAACGATTTTCACCTGTTGTCTTTCTAGCAGAATAATTCAAATTTATTTTTCAGTGATGCTTACAATAAAAGGTGTCAAGATATCTAACCCTTGAATCCGAAAACCTGAAAAATAGAAACCCAGGTTAATGGTTTTAAATATTAAACATTTCGTAGGATGGACAATTATCCAACGTCAGATTATTTAGCTGTTACACCCGTTTCATATATATATATATATATATATATATATATATATATATATATATATATATATATATATATATATATATTATTATAATTTTATGCTAAAGGTATGCGTTTTAATTATATAATTTGTAGATCATATTTTTTTTAAAGTTTTTCACCCCAAGCAAGTTGGGAGTGCCACGAGCACGCTAGGGATTACAGAGATTGGGAGCGAGAGTAAAGAGGTGTGAAAGAGGAAAGGATGAAGAGACGAACGGGGAATAGATCAAGGAATCTGGAGATGTCGATTGCCATTAAATTTGAATGGTTGGAGATTATAGCTATTAAGGAAGTAAGTAAGAGGAAGGGAATTCCACAGATGGGAAGTGCGAGACATGAAAAGAATTTTTGTTGATATATTTTTTTTTTAAATGTATGGCTGGTAATTTTGTATAAAAATGTATATTTATACATTAGCGTTGCATTGATTACATTTTTTGCTATGAAATATATTCTTCGTCAATTTAATATAAAATGACCTAGGAAATTAACAGGTGATACTACATCGTTTCAAGGAGGTCCTGGATCAACAGCATTTAGGAAGTGGATTCCACACTCCTCAACCACAAATATTCAGATCAGAAGCCTTGCTGCCGGATGTAGTTAATCGTCATGCTCAGTACGACATAGAGTTGATATGCCGCTAAATAAAATTACCCAAACAATGCCATAACGGAATGTATTTATCATAATACCAGATATCCTTGTTTCGTACCTTGCCAAATTTTATCTTTTAAATTCGATAATAATAATATTAATGTAGACTTCAAATGAGGCATTTAAATCTATATACGGAAATGCAATTGAATCCATCAAGCTCGCTAACAAATTGATTCTCTTGTGGCTAAACGAACTCGTGAGATCCTAAACGCATATTACAGATAATTTTTCCGGGTCTCTTCTTCATCATCAAATTTTACTTAAAAAATTCCACAGGGAAATATGTCTAAATGGTTTCGTAGTTTAGCTTATGATATTTCATACTTAACCTATATCACTCTTTAAGTCCCTGATGGTTTCCATGCCTGACGATCTACATAAAGCTTCTTCCAGTCTATCATTAAGTAAATGGTAAATGAATCCTTTAAGAAGCATGTTGTTTACTGTTAAATGGTAATATTCTATCATTTTCTTCATGTCTTCACTAATTTAATTCCTACATAAATACAGCACGTTTTCACTCCATCATTAAATATCTGTTCTATGAAATACTCAAAACGTTATTCGATAATTAAATTCATTAATCTAAGTTTAAGTATGATGATAATATTCCTTATTTTCATATGATTGTTAAAATTTAGATAGCGCGTACGTTCATTGATGTCATTACCACGGCATGCAGCAATAAACAACATCATCAGAAGAGGTTTGAATGCAGCTGGGTTCCCTTCGCAAATCGAACCCGTAGGCCTCGACCGCGGTGATGGAAAGCGGCCGGATGGCATTACCATTTTCCCTTTTAAAATGGGGAAGTCGTTGATGTGGGATGCGACCTGTGCGGATACATTTTTGGCCGGTAATTTGATCAGGTCCGCGGTTGAACCGAGGTCCGTCGCCTGCTACGCAGAGATAAAAAAAAATAGTTAAATATTTTTCTCTGGCTGATAGATTTTTTTTTACTCTTTTGGCAGTGGAGACTTCAGGGGTTATTGGCCCTCGTTCGGTGGCGTTCCTTCGGAGGATTGGTGCGATTGCGTCTCGATTAAGGGACGAGCCTCGCGAAACGGACTGGCTCTTGCAGCCTGTCTCACTGGCGATGGTTCGAGGTAATGCTTTCTCCATCATTGCGTCTGGCAGAGGATAGAAGACAATTGTTTATTGTTACTTTGTTCAAACTTTTTTCAATAAATAATATACCTTTTGTCTTTGAATTTACAAAAAAAAAATGTAACTTACAACTGTCAACCTACTAAGTTGCACATAGCAACTGAAAAGTCGAATAAACATCTTGCGTTTTTAGCTTTAACTTCTGTAATTTTAAATTTAATCACGTGAGCTCTTTATAATAAATATTCATGATTTTATTTTTATTTTATTTTAGTTATTCCCCAGAAAGATAATCGGCAATTCAGTTCTTACGTCGACGAAAGTTACATTTATGTAACAAACGCCGTTTTCCCTGAGAAAAAGATGACATGCATAATAAGATGAAATAAAGTTATGGCAAAGGAGTCAATAACGCTCTCATGCTTTTAACATCGGCTTCAGTGGAGAGGAAAACCTTTTGAATTTCAAATCTTTTCATTTGCAACCTCTTAATTCTTTAAATAATAACGTGCAGTCATACTAATAATTCTTATTGAACTATTTTGCTAAAATTGTCAAGCTCAAAGAAAAAAAGAAAGAAAGAAAAGGAATACAAAATGGAGGTGATAACGCTCTTATCGTCTGCGTCAACGAAATGGCAAACGTTGTGAATTTTTTATACTTGTATTTGTACCCGCATACTAATGATTGTTATTGAACTATATTGTAAGTTCAATGAAAAAAGAAAGAAGGAAAGAAAAGCAAGGTAATAGTGGAACTAAGACTCTGAAGTATTTAACGGTGGTACTAAGACTCTGAAGTATTTAACTTCTGTTTCATGGAAATGATAAATCTTTTGAATTTCAAATAAGTTCATTTTAAAACTATCACTTATTTAAATAATGATGCGCATTCCTACTAATGATTCTTATGAAACTATTTTGTTAAATTTGTTAAACTCATATATTCAACGATGCAAAGGGGAATATCTACGACTAATTTATAATGGAGGAATTCGCAAGGGCGGTCTTCAGTCATTAACTTAAGAATTATGATTCATCTGAAAATTGGTATAGTAAAACAGTGAAATTTTCAATGTTACTGCTAAAGATTATATTATTTTTTTTCATTTTTTTCTTACATAGTTCTTCCTCTATAAATTATGCTTTTGATGCCCCTCTTGATATATAATAATTAAAATGGTCGACACTCTTGAACTATGTAGTTTTACTTTATATCTGACTGATAATCAATGATATTTTTCCTCGGAGTACATTCTTCAGCTTCGTCTGTACAGTTTACGATTTCATTGTATCTTCCGGCAACTAATAAATCGTCTTGTAGTCATAATATTGTAATGTTCAGCGCCTTCGTGTGGGTTTAAATGGTGACTTAGATATGTTCCTCTTCCTCTCTCATTGGCTCGTACTGCGAATTCATAGTAGCCTTTACTGTTTACTGACATTATTGACAGTGCAATATCCTCTTCTTTGTTGTCATTTTCACAACGTAACGGCTGCCGGGCTCCCCAGTCTTCTTCGGTTTATTCATACGGATAAACTTCAAAGTATTTTCGAGCTTTACATTTTTGTTTAATCTGCGAGGTTGATTTTTTCTTGTGTCATTACATACCCGCCCCTTTGCCTCAGGCTTATCTCATCTCTGCTAATAATAGGTTCAATTCGAAATTCAACGATGGTTTCTCATATCGACTGAAACCTGAAGAAGGCCGAAGTGTACAACGAAATGTTGTGTTCTGATCAACAAAGATGAGGACATTAGCGCGACTGTACTATTCAGCTATTTTCAATCCTGTTCGCATTGAGCCCGGGTCTATGCTATGCCACCCGAACCAATCTTTGAACTCATAATCCATATGCCAACAAATTTACGATCGAAAGATTTAATCATCTAGGCTACTGTCCCGTTGAAGGCTGGGGTGCTGAACGGCCAAAACGCTGTGATAGTAACAAAGATTAAGACATACATGTGATTGTGTTATTCAGCGGTAGTTAGTCCTCTAATCATTGAGTCTGATTCATCTCAGAATTGAAATAAATTCTAAATTAGACAAAGCGACATTATAAGCGAATGTTGGGACTATGAATTTGAAAATAAAAGACGCGCACACACACACAGGCCAACAGCGTGTTTCGAGATACTGGCGTAGTGGATATTGGAGTTTATATATGTTTTATTGTCATCTATTGGTCATAAGTTCAATCTTGTGGCACCAATTCAGAAGGAATGAACAGTAGCATACAAGAGACAAAATATCACAGTAATCAACAAATATCCAATATCAGCCAGTCAATAGACACCTGATGATGACCAGAGGTTAAGTTGTTTGATTTTTGTTTATCAACACCAATGGGTTATTTAATACCGACAATTTTTATGATATGTTCGTATGAATAGAATATACATATTTTTTTTTTCCAAAAATATATTGCTGACAATTATTTCTTTCAAAAATGTATTGCTTGTTATATATTTATATTCGTGTTCAAAAGTGTATTGCTGTTAATATTAAAGAAATTGTAATGTGATTATATTTTACTATAAAAATCTATTTTTATACTTTCATAGCGTTTAGTTGAATCCATTACATTAACTTACGTGCGAATACCTTTGGGAAAGGTATGAATCCTGTTCGTCTCCTTTAGCTATGACTAAATAGCAAGCCAGACCAGGTTCTATAACCTTGGACGGCATCTGGTCTACTGCAGAAAGAAATGGCAACATACTGCGGGAAAAATCTGCCTGGAAAGATACAGGATCGCCTAAGCGTGTATCACACATGACATATAACTGACTCAGTGTTTAGACCCCATTTGCGGGTTAACTACTGGTGCATATCCAGGACACAGCCAAGTCAAAGAAGATCCTCAAAAACCAAAATGTTTTATATATAACATCTACATTAACTAGATCATAATATCTTCTATATCAAGCAAGATGAGAACAATAAATCGAAATAATACAAGAATACGGACAATTACTCATCTAAGAAATGAAATAATAAATTCGTAAAAGCGGCATGAACGTGGCTACCATAACATAATGTCAAAACCATTCTTGACATCTTACTTATTATCAAACGCAGATTGTGTGTGTGTGTGTGTGTGTCTGTACGTTTATATATTGGATCGGATTTCCTACATTTTTCAACCGATTTCAACAAAACTTCTCAGGACTGCGTAAAATTACCTTGCTGTGGTTCTGGCAGCGCCAAAAATTGGAAAAACACAATTGCTTTTGCACGAAATCAATTTGAAAACATTTAAAACACGACTCTATTTGCCAAATGAAAGGGGAACAACTTACACTGTGTTATACTTATTATAAAACCCGGGTTGTGTGTGTGTGTGTGTGTTCGTTTATATATGGGATCGGATTTCCTACATTTTTCAAACGATTTCAACAAAACTTCACTTTTTTTGGCAGTTAGTGTTTCTTATTGTCTTGCACACTTTTTTCTTTATTTTTACATTCAGAATGCTTTAAAGATTCCATTTACAAGATAATTGTTTATAATAAAATTCTATTCAATCGGTAGACTCATAACGATTGAAAACAATGTTTTTGTTTCAGTTTGGGTTTGACCAATTCCTAAAAAAACCCAAAAAACAAAAAAACAAAAAAAAAAAATAATAATAATTAAGATAAGCGTCTCCGTCAATCTTAAACAATAATCTTTGTCAATTTTATTTTTCAGTCTTTATGATGGTCGATACTTGATCTATCTCTTACTGTTACATCCCTGGGCAACGCCGGAGTCTACTGCTAGTTGAATATAAATAGGCCCCCAAAACTATACTACTAATGTCCCCCGAGATGGTAGCGTAGTGGGTATAGGAGATGGATATCTTTTTTCTTTTCTTTTAGGACGTAGGCGATCGTAGATGTCCACCTCATTCTATCCCTTGTAGTTCTCAACACGTTACTTTCCTCTGCTTCCTCCCCCAGACCACGTTCTCTCATCCACTTGCTTAAGTCACGCCCGGTTTGTAACGCGTTGTTTTCCCTTGTCTCTCTTTCCCTCTATTCGACCCGTGAGTATCAGATTCTTCAGGCCCTCCTTCCTCATTATATGTCCAAGAAACTTCAATTGCCTCTTCCTGATATTAAGTATAAGCTCGGTTCCTGATACCCATAGTACCATTCTGTAGAATCACATCTCTGTCAGCTCGAGTGTCTTCTCTTTGAGGAAATCGTCTAAATTTCGCTGCCGTAAAGAAGAACAGATATCAAGTACAGTTCAGTATTATTTTCTTTCTTAACAACGATATCCTTCTGTCTTGCAGTACTCTGTCCAGCTTTTGGAATTTGTCCTTGTCCATCCCAATACGCCGACGGATCTCAGTGTCGCACTTACCGTCCTCTGTCAAGATGCTTCCCAGATATTTAAACTTCCGCGTCTGCTTGATTCTAGTGGACCCGACTTACAAATCGCATTTCGGGCTCATCCTTTTACTGACGACCATGCACTCCGTTTTCTGGTATTTTATGTTTAGTCCCTACTTCTCACTCTCCGTCGCTACCTTCTGTAGGAGATTTTGTAATTTCCCTCCCGTGTCTGCTATCAGTACCGTTTCATATGCGTATCTTATGTTGTTAAGATTGTAACCGACAATGCTAAATCCCGGTAGGATTTCCAATTCTCTCAGGATTGCATCGCTGTATAAGTTGAACGCCCCTTTCTATTTTTGTATATTCACTGAACTCGTTCCCTCTGCGCATGCATGCTGTTTGCTGCCAGTATAGGTTCTTGATTATTCTGATATCTTTCCCGAATATATCAAGGTTGCTGAGCAGTTCCATCAGATCCTTGTGGCATACTTTGTCGAAGGCCTTTGCGTAGTCTATGAAACATAAATACACGTCCTTCTGAATCTGGATCGCTCTTTCTGATAGCATTCTGAGCATGAAATACGCGTCCCATGTTTCGGTGTCTTTAACGAACCCGCACTGTTCTTGTCCTATCTCTGGGCTGATTCTGCTGCAGGCTCTGTTCATTAGAATACGGTTGATGAGTTTTGTCATGTGGCTCATTAGGCTTATTTTTCGGTAGAGTTCGCATTCGTTTGCGCCTGTTTTCTTAGGCATAGCTACGAAGATAGATCTGCTGAGGTTTTCTGGTATATCTCCGCTGTTGTCCGCTATGGATATACATCTGTTATTTTCATCTCGTGGTTATGCGTTTAATATTGGAGCAATAATTCAGCAGAAACGAACAATAACAGATATCTCAAGGATAAAATATAACAATAAAGAAAAAAAGATAGTGATAAAAGGATACCTGCGGCTATAATAACATCTATATAAAACAAAATGAGAATAATCATTCGAAATGGTACAAATATATTGATAATTACTGTGATAATATAGTAAAATTACTCATTTCAGTAATGGCATAAACACTAAATTATAATAAGCGGTACGAACCCGCTATTATAACAAAATGTTAGGTTCATCTGATAATGACTATAAATGCGCCAAAAATAGACTAAATGTCTTTCGAGATGGTGGTGTAGTGGATATGTGAATTGGTTATACATGTGTTATTGTCACCTAATTGGCAACAGTTCAATCCTGGTAGACACAGTTCAGCAGCAACGAACGATAGCTGCTATGACAGGTACAGAATATCACAATAATCAATGAATATCCTATTTCAGCTAAACAAGGGTCACCTGATCATGACCAGAGTATTCTTGATCGAGACGTCATGTCTATAATAACGTCTATATTAGCAAATTTATGTTGAGCACAACAGTTCGAAATAATACAAGAATATTAACAATTATTCATCTCAGAAATGAAATGCTCTCTTCAGAAAAAATGTCACTGAAATACTAAATGTAAAATGTCCATCTGACACTGAATATAAAAAAACGATTCCAAAAACAGATGACTAATGTTCTTCGAGATTTTGGCGTAGTGGATATAAGTCATTTTATTTGAGTTATTCTTTTCTAGTGGCCATTATTTAAATCCTTGGATTTGGTAATAAAGAACTATTTCAGCAGAAATATCACAGGGACAAAAATGTCACAATAATCAACGGCTATCCAATTATCAGCTAATCAATGAACATCTGATGATGACCTTACTCGACACACGGCCGAAACGTCGTCTCTATAATAAAATCTACATCAAACAAGATGAGGACACTCGTTCGAAAGAATACAAGAACACACTTAAAATGGTTCAACCGAAATTCTACGCTGAATAGTATAATATTTATAGCATTATCTCATAAATGATGATAAACGGCTTTGGCTCTCCTGAGTGTTACACTGCTTCACGCAAAGTTTATCAGACAAAACTTTGTGACACGAACCTAAAAAGATAAAGATATTAGTCGGAATTTATATCTTTTGGGTATTTTACTACGTGTGAATCTATCTATCTAAACGCATTACTTGTGTATATATTTATATAATTACGTAGATAATAGACGCAAGAGAGAGGGGGAGAGAGCGAGAGATAAAGACAGATAAAGTGAGAGTAAGAGAAAAGAGAGTGAGAGTAAAAGAAGCTCCTACAGGGCAATGTTTTAAATTAAATCAACTCGTCGTACAATAGTGCTAATCTAATTATGGATACATCAGACGCACGCCCTTTGACTACAGTAGTACAATCTCATTACAAATACATTTCAGGTGAACAGAATAAATAACAACAAAAAGAAAATGTCAAAAATAAAAATAATTGCAAAAATCCAAACTAGTCGGTACAAAAATATCACGTGTAGACACGGTATATACCTTAATGCAAGTTTGATTAAAGGCGAAAGACAAGGACTTTTTTTTATCCAATATTTTTCTTTAAATTTTTCTTGTTTAACTGACCATATGTCTGGATCCAATGAATGGAAATATTACCGAAAATGTTTTTGATCAACGGCTTTCAACTATACAACTGCACTATTTACACAGTTAGACCTATTGCCCTTATTTTTATTGTCATATTCACGACGTTTCGGTTGATTTAGACTTCTGCCATCTTCAGGTGATATATGTTAGATATTCGAACCGAACCAATTATTTCCTCCATCAGGGTAGAGTACTCTAGTTCCACATGCCATGCCCTTTCTGGATATCTCATTTTGAGTTATTTTTGTTTTTGTTCACCTCTTTGGTGGCTCGGTATTGAACTCACAACTCTTTAGGTCAAGTTATAGGATTACTTCAGCCAACGCTTTGATGACAATAAAGATAAAAGCAACAGTAAATAGTGTAAACAGCTGCAATATCAGATCACAGAAATATATATATAATATATATATATATATATATATATATATATATATATATATATATATATATATATATATATATATATATATATTGACTATTAATGCGAGGATTTTTTTCACTTCCTTGGTATTAATCCATTTTCCTAGTGAAAGTAAACTAAGTGAAAATATTTTAAAATATTATATATATATATATATATATATATATATATATATATAATGGAACGTTCTCTAAATGTGCAAAGAAATCCTGTTTAGGTCTTTCTGTTTTCCTCTTGTGAATATTTAATTTTAAATCGTCATTTGACAATTCTGCTTTATGCGGAAATAATGCTCAAGGCAATATCCATGGGAAATTCTTCATTCTATCTATATTATAGACGTCAGCGGCTCTAAAATACACGGGTTATGTTCGAATTCAGGTTAAATTAGTTAACTGAATTCCCACAAATAACGTTGGAAAAGGTAAGATTCCGTCTTCCCTCGCCCAGATATAGGTTAAGTAGCAAGTCAGACTGGGATATCTAGCATTGGTTTGGAAACAAATCTAACAGAATGAAAACTCTGAATTCAAGATCCAGCCACCTGCAATTGTACAAAGAGGCGTAGAGAATGCTCGATGTCATCAATTCCCAACTAGGTATTTATGCATATGATACTAGCATTTATTCATGTTTCATTATTAATTCCGACAGATATGACAAAGTAAACGTGACAGGACATGCAATCTGTGGTTAACTGGGGCTGAAAATGGCTTGTAAATTGTAACCCAAAACAAAACCGCTTTCATTTAACGACCACAGAGAACCTTTTTTACCTGCCCTCAGAATGCCTGGCGCTAAAATGCAGTAGAGGAGCAGACTGCGCCTTCTTGGCTTCGCGTTTTCCACTGACATTAAGTGGAGCGATTACATCGAATCCATAGCGGCATCTATTGCAAGGAACTTTTGGTCACTGTGACGCGGCAGAAACTTTTTACATGTTAGAATTCATTTTGCACATTTACAAATCTACCATTCGTACTAGCATTTGAATACTGCTGTCATATCCGGTCTGGTGATCCTGCTGTACATCTCGAGATTCTTGACAAAATCCAAAGAAGGATCCGTAATGTAATCGATACTGACCAGGCATCTCGACTTCAGTCAATTTCTCACCGACATGACCTGGCTTTCCTGTCTTTTCTACAAACTTCTTCTTTGGTAACTTCTCTGACTAGCATTTTTTTTCCTAGTAACCGGACTCTCTGAATTGAAGCGTGCTGCTGGATTGGAAACTAGGTCTCACCATTTTCCTAATGAAATAGCTAAATGCAGCCGCTTCTACTGAAATAGTTTTATCGCACTTCCGACCCGTGGAAAATCTCTTCCGTTCCACTGCTTTCCTACAATCTTTAAAACTTTAAATGTCACATCTATCTTCCCTATACTCAAACTTCTCTTTTACTTTCAATCCTTCTAACACTCTGCGTCCTAGTTGCCTTTCCGCATTGCTTGGGGTGAAATAATTTAAAAATGAGGGCAGGTACTCTGTCTCAAAAACTAAACAAATAAAATGCGATACATTTCAACTGTTCATAATCCCGTTGACGAACAATTATCCAGAATACTGTTGACCCTAATAGGCTTTGGGTGGATGGTTTAATGTATAAATACCTGTAATTTTAAAGTTCATAAGATGACGAAACTATTCAATCTGGTCTTCTTCATCTAAATAAATAAACGGTATATTTTTCCTGTCCCTCCCCGTGTTTTAAACCCCTCTAACCCGGGCGTAACTTGTTCTACATAGACATGTAATACGTTTTTGGAATCAGGATGACCCACAGGATTGACAATCTGGCATTCATCTGGTCCTTAAATATCCAGGATTTGTTCTCGGGTGATGAGGGAACTGTTAAAAATTCAAGTTTTAAAATAACCGAAAAAATCAAGTGATTTTAATTTTTAAAAATTTATATTGATTTTAAAATAACACAAAACTTTGTGAATTTAAGAAAAAATAGTGTTAAATCCATTATGAAATATCTTCTAAAGTTTGTGAATTGAAGAAACAATTCTATTTCTTCAAAATGCCAAAAAATCCGAGTTCAATTGAAAGGTTTCTTGGCATGTGGTTTTGACGTTCCGTAGTTTGTGATTTGAAGAACACAAGTCAATTGAACTTCCACGGAGTTTGTGATTTAAAAGAACTCAGTTTTCGTCCTGAATTGGAATTTTCGGCTCAAAACGATCTTTTGGTCGGAATTCGATTGACATCCCGAATAAGAACGAAAGTGAGGTTCAGTGAATTGAGGAATTAAGAGTTATTTCTCCAAAGTTATAATTGCTCTTTTCTAAGTCGGACTAGAGGTACCTTTCTTTATCCGTCGGTGGCCTAATTATCTCCGACTGGAGGAGATAGCTTAAAATTCTGTACGGGGTGGAGCTTTTATAGTAGTTTAAAATAAGCGATCTTATCTGAAAACTATTTCTGACAGTCTATGTTGTATAATAAACCTCTATTCTTGACGTGTATTTCATTGATTATTTAATAAAATATTTCGTAAGTAAACAATCGTGGCTTTCAACAAATACTTTTTTCTTTTATAACAAAATGCCACGAAGGCTTGTGAAAGATGGGGCTCTGAGCATTCTTGAAAATTAGTTTAAATAAATTAATCAATCCTATTATTTAATCCATAGTCAGTGTGAAAAAAAAAACAGCTTCGTAAAAAGACAATAGCACGTGTTTATAATTAGTTCTCGGTGAACTATTGTCATTAGTATAAACAGTATTGGCTTGTTTACCACATAAGTAACAATTTAAGCTACAGGATTGGGTGTTAGTTTTATATCCAACGAACAAATGGGAATTTTGAGCATCATGATGGGCCAATGTAAATAAATTGACCAAGATGTAATACACAATAAAGAATAAAAATAAAGTAGAGATTATAATTAATATTGAGCAAATCAATATATACATGAGAAAACAACAGCAAGAAAGATGCTACCACCCAAAAAAGGTTGCAGACAATAGTATTCGTTTCAAGACAAGAAACAACGACCAAGTCTGATGAGACGGAAAATTGACCTATCTTATTCTCTAGAAAAAAATCCCAGCATGCATCTGTGTGTTTTTTCTATAATTTTTTATTGGGGGGGCGACTTTTTTTTCTGTCATTCGACCCTAAGTTGGAACCAACAGCCACTAACTAAGAAACTTTGAATATTTTAAAATTATATTAGTATATTTAATGTTAACTTTTTGTTGTGGATTCCGGGATGAAATCCGGTACCAATAAATAACAAATGCCAATGAATATAGGAAAATAATGTATTAATGTAATAATACAAACTGGTAAAGCAGGTTAGTAGTTCCAGGAATACGGGTTAGTAGCAAAATCTCTATACAGTCTTTGGTATTGAAGTATCGCTGTATGACTTCTTACTGAGTCTACGTGCTCGCTCACGGTGACTCTTGCTGGCTACGTTCGTTCTGTCTGTCTGTCTGTTACCTTCACCTTCTTTCGGTTACCTACAACGTTGTTACCTCACCCTCACACTGTAGCTCTCGGGTCTTCACGTAGGAGTAGTATATGTATATGCTGGGTGAGTCCATTTGTGTAAAAAGAGGAGAATCCCTCAACACTTTTGAAGGCAAGCATTATTAATTAGATTAGATGTTTTGCAAAAGAACGTCAAACATTTTCAAAAATTATATCTAAAGACATATTCTAGCACATAGAAATAATTGCAAATTACCTCTCAGAAAAATTTCGTCTGGAAATTCAATACTTTATCGTTCGAAGAGATTACTGTAAATTGAATTTTGAGTATCAGATATAGAGATTTCCAAAGGCAAATATCTGCTTACAATTCCCAAGCGTTCATTATAATGGTTACAATTCACTGAGACACCAAAAAAGAATTCTATAATGCAATAAATAACACGTTGGACTGTTTAGAAATTGACATGTGTTAGATGACACTCATCTCGAAAGACGTCGAACATCAGTTATTTATTTTTTGTTAAAGTAGATTTTATTTTTGTTTTGTTTTTTTAAAAAGAAACAAAGACATTCACAGTTTGTAAATGTTCAGTCCTATTTTCACCGTCCTGCGTGTGACGTTAAACTACATCCGTGTCCTGGGTATGACGATAAACTACGCCCGCGTCCTGAGGATGACGATAAACTACGTCCGCGTCCTGAGTATGACGATAAAATACATCCGTGTCCTGAGTATGACGATAAACAACATCCGTGTCCTAGGTATGACGATAAACTACGTCCGCGTCCTGGGTAAGTCGATAAACTACATCCGTATTCTGGGTATGACGATAAAATACATCCGTGTCCTGGGTATGACGATAAACAACGTCCGCGTCCTGGGTAAGACGATAAACTACATCCGTGTCCTGGGTATGACGATAAACTACGTCCGCGTCCTGAGTAAGACGATAAACTACATCCGCGTCCTGAGTAAGACGATAAACTACATCCGTGTCCTGGGTAAGACGATAAACTACGTCCGCGTCCTGAGTAAGACGATAAACTGCATCCGTGTCCTGGGTATGACGATAAACTAAATCCGTGTCCTGGGTATGACGATAAACTACGTCCGCGTCCTGGGTAAGACGATAAACTACATCCGCGTCCTGGGTAAGATGATAAACTACGTCCAACAGCAAGGCCTCCGATAAGGAGGTTTTGATGAGCGTGGAACCACCTCTTAACTGCTGGTGGTGGTAATATTTAGCTTGCGATCATCGAAAAATTTTTATCAGTTCTTTTCTCAATTAGTCTCTAATTCTTGGACTTGGTTTACGGAGGAGAATTTCACAGTCGAAATTGCTTGGAAACTAAATGTAATGTTCCTCTTCTATTAAATGGAACCTGATACACGAAAGAACTAGCGAAAAAATGATAGAAAAATCACAGTAAAATAAAAATGATGGCTGTTATCATAAACTATACTAATAAGGTCTTAAGCTGTAACGCTTCACTTCATTTTTTCAGCTGTTACACCCGTTCTGGGTATGACGATAAACTACATCCGCGTCATGGGTAAGACGATAAACCACATCTGATAGCCAAGCCTCTGGTCAGGTTTTAAGGAGCGTGGAACCACCTCTTAATTATTGATGTTCCCAAGTCCACCCCGGCTCGAGGTGGTAAAACATGTTAGGGTCCCAGCTATGGGTAAATAGTCAACCCCGAAAGGGTCAAAACACTATGAAACACTATGTAAAAATAGGTTTTACCCCCAGAAATACTTTGTAAAACTATTACCAGCAATAAATTTTCGAAGAAAAGTTGTTAGCAGCTATACATTTTAAAAACATATCTTGTCTGCATTAAATAACTCATAGAAGTTGATATACCGTAAATCAAAATAAACTAAACCTATGCAAAACTATTCACATAGGATCGTCTCACCGAACAAGTTAAAGAGATCTACAGGGTGGGGGAAGCTAAATTTACCAAGAAAGTTTAGTTGCTTTTTCTAAACAAGAATACGGCATTTTTTTTATAAAAACCTACCATAGATTAATGCCACAACTATATTTAATATTATAATTTATATCTTCTCAGAAACTTTTACTCATATGAGTAATCAGGAAAGCAAACGTGAATCTGTGATTTTTTAAATGCACTTGTTAATCCAAAGGTGAAATGAGCAAGATTCAGGTGTGTGGAAAAAGGTTATTGAGAAAACAGGAGGACACAGAAAATAAAAATTGTTTCTAGTATGGAAATATTTTTGTGGAAAATAAATTCCTTCAAGCTTCAATAAACTAATTGGTCATCTAAGTTCGTTTAATTCCTGCCTCAAATTATTGTATATTTTGCTTTCCCTATATATATATATATATATATATATATATATATATATATATATATATATATATATATATATATTTAAAATTCCTTCGAGTTTCAATAAACTAATTGGTCATCTAAGGTCTTTTTAATTCTTGTCTCAAATTCTTGCAAAGTTTGCTTCCCACCCTGTATATATATATATATATATATATATATATATATATATATATATATATATATATATATATATATATAAATTCCTTCAAGTTTCAATAAAGTAATTGGTCATGTAAGGTCTTTTAATTCTTGTCTCAAATTCTTGCAAATTTTGCTTCCCCACCCTGTATATATATATATATAGGTTTTAATGTCCATTTTATGCTGTTTATTTCTACTAGTGGCATTAGTGGATTATTCGACTAAATAACAGATGTGTATGAACATTTTCTTGTACTTCATAAATATTGCACAGGAACTAACTAATCCGCGCCCTAAATTGTGCATCCGACTATTTGAAGACGCCATAATTGGATTTCTACTGATATTTTAATGTCGTAGAACTCCGGTTAACACACCTCTCCGGTCTTTTGAACAGGAGTAGAGGTTCATCCCTTGTTTCCTGTTTAGGATTGAGTTTTTATAAAGTCTGCTTCACCCCTGCACTCCTAACGTCTCCAACTGAACTCTGAAACTTTATTCGCTAATTATTTTTTTTTTAAGCCTTTCATCCCTAGCAAGGCGGGAAGCCACTAGCACACAAGGGTTTACATAGAATTTGGAGCGAGAGCAGATAGGAATGCTAGAGGATAGGATGAGGAGAAGGATAGTGGATAGATCATGGCAACTGGAGATATCGACTTACATTTCATTTGAATAGTTGGAGATTATAGCTATCAAGGAAACAGAAATAAGGAAGGGAGTTCCGCAGGTGAGATGTGTGGGATATGAAGCTATTGCTGTAGAAGAGGCGGCTACATTTAACATGAAAGATTGAGAGCAAGATGGCAGCCTCGTAGGACGTTTGAATTCGCGAAGTCTGGGAACCAGCGGAAGCAGCTCATCGGAGGAATTACCATGGAAGTATTTGTAAAAAAGACAGAGAGAGGCGACGGCCCACCTGTGAGAGAGCGACTGCAGGCGAGATGCCAGATCTGGGCCAATTATATTGCATATCCGTCTCTGGATCTTATCAAGAACCCCGAGGCAAACAGAAGGGGCTCCAGACCATATATGACAGCAATACTCCATGGCAATATGCCATACAATACATGACCTCCACAAATCTAGAATTAGCTGTCTGTCTTACCTATTATCTTGCTCTTTCTTACGCTAATATAACTCGACGTCGTAACATTGAGAGACCCTTTGGCCTTGTATTTGCTAAATCGCAGTACATAAAACTAACCATGAGCTTAATTCATTCATTATCTTAGGAATTATGATTTATCAGAAAATTTAAATACGAAAACCGTGAAATAGATATTTCTAGTAAGTGTATTGTTTTAAACATTAGGATAAGGTGATTTTCTAAGCTTAACTTAGATGTGACACATGTCCGAAATTGCAGGGCACACAGCGTAGTAATAACGTTGGGATAAGAGTATGAATAACGACCTAAAAATTAAAAATAAATGCGTTACGGGATCATAGGTGTTATTTTAGGATAATGGTTTATACGTCTGCCCTGTTATAAAAATGCAAAACCTGTATGAAAAACGAGTCAAATTCTATTTCTTCACAGTAAAGATAAATATTTCCTGGCATATTTCATTATAACATCCTTTGTTTTGTCTTTAATATGTAATAATTCGTTCGTCGTTCACCGGACAATAGCTCATTTGACGCATGCGCAGTAACTGTCTTTCACTGCGCAGCCATTTGGGATATGAAACATGATTGAAACTTACGATGCTTTTGTCCGTGGAGAGTTATTTTCTTTTCGATTACTTTTCTTTTTAATCAATTTACATTTTAGCTGCAAGTTTTTCCTTTCTGGAATGTTTAGATTTATTCATTATATTTTTTAAAATATATTTCTAACCCGACATTTTTTTTTCTCTGAAATCGGCTTCACTTTAACCACTTCGATTTTCAGATCCAATACGTCAACCTCTTCTTTCTCGATACATGGATGACGATAAAAAATAACACGATAAATTATTCGATTCGATATCCATGATTCTCTTTCTTGCACGTAACGCTTAATTCAATTGTTCAGACGATATTATAACTATTATTGGACATTGAATTTCAATACTATTACTCCGGTATTGTTTATGCGAGTTAAATTGGGTTTACTAGAAAATTATTTAAAAGCGTGTTCTTTAAAACGTCAAACCGTCTTCACACTAGTCTTGTTAAGTGCTGTGCTGCGACACTGAAATCCGAAGGGTCATTCGGGTGTCCGAAACATGTCTTTAAGAACCTAAGCATAGTATTAAGAAACAAATGAATTTTGTTAAAAACAAAAGAAATAGGTACTAAACTCTTATGCAATATCAGTCCTACTATATACCAGAGAATGCCCAAAAAACATCTACGCACATATGACGAAGAAAATTGAAAAAACAGAAAATTTATTCTACAAAAGCATGCACCGAACATATGAGCAAGATTTAAATAAAATAGAAAAAATGGACACTTATACTTAGAATCAGGAAGAGAGGTGAAATTTTAAGGGCGCATTAAAAGAAAGCGGGCTAGGAAAATGTGATACTCACAAGAGAGATTGGAGGTAAGAGGCGACGAGGAAAATAACGTATAACTTACCTTAGCTCGAGTAAATGAATGACAGTTAAGGTTCAGGGAAGATAAGAGAAACACAAGGTTTATTAAAAGCTGCAAAAGACAGGGAATTGTGGAGAGCCATGATCACCAAACGTCCTGAAAGTACACGGAATATCTATCGTATTATTAATCTACCTGCTTAAATATACCGGTAATATAATTCTATGTTTTATTCTTCACGCACAGTCAAGAAGAACATTGTTGCTCATTTTTTACCAAGTTTTTCCTAGTAAAAAATATATATTACTTTATCCGTTACTACGTTACGCTTGACACATATCTACCTAAAAAAAAAATACCCAAACACAACATGCCATTAATCTGCGTCTCTTTGCTTTTTAGCATTTTGTTGTAACCTAATAAGGGTTACTGAATGAGGAGTAACCAAAACAGAGGTTGTAAATTCAAATGGTAATCTTTATAACATCAACAAAATACAATACTCGCCAGCGGCGTTAAGTAGGTAAGCCACTGCTAGGGGTGGACTACTTATACAGCATATTACACCCGACTTACAATAGTGTCCAAAGTATTTATGAGGACTGGGACCTACCCATTAGTCTTCATAGGTAAGGTATATAACACTTTTTATTTTGATCTCTAATAAAGGTTTAACAAAGTGAAATATGTTAGATTATGATCTATTTCCGACTTATTCTTTATCCTATCATTTTGCCGGATTCCAATCCATACTTGTTCTATCTATCTATATATCTATCTATCTGTATATATATATATATATATATATATATATATATATATGTGTGTGTGTGTGTGTGTGTGTGTGTGTGTGTGTTAAAAATAGATGGCTACATTTATAGGAAAAAAAATCATGGCATTTTCCTCATGCACAGTTTGGTCTTTAATTCTGACATGAAGAAGTCGAAACGCGTCGTTATACCTTTTTCACTCTCTTGTTCTCTCTCTCTCTCTCTCTCACACACACACACACACGAACATAGACACACGAACACATACACACACACACACACACACACACACACACACATATATATATATATATATATGAATATATGTTTTTTATGTTTGTTTTATGTGTATTTAGGCAGAATAAACATATACTATTACAAAAAGACAAACATTCTGTGCCTATTAATTTTAATGATCGACTTTTCAAAGTTAATAATAAGCTTTTTCAGACAATGAGGAAATTTCGTTAGAAATTTTCCGTTTTTATATATATATATATATATATATATATATATATATATATATATATACCAAGTAAGATGACAACAAATGAAATATTCCATTGTCCGTACCATTTAATTTAAAAGTGGGCTCAACACAGAGTAGAGATAAATATTATTTATTATAGGACATTAAAGCAAAAATATGTTAAACATCTCTACACAATATTTGCAGTGTTGAAGAAACATGATTGTTATTGTGTAGTGATTTTAACATGTTTTTCTTTTCAATGTCCTATAAAAAAATTATATATATATATATATATATATATATGTGTGTGTGTGTGTGTGTGTGTGTGTGTGTGAGAGAGAGAGAAAGTGAGAGAGAGTGTGTGTGTGTCTGTATGTGTGTTTTGAACAAAATAATATATTGGCACACTGGGTTGTATAGTAATATTCTTTCATTTTTTTATTATTTCAGTTTCGACCAGCATGGCCATCATCATGAGAAAAAAATCTACTTGCTAGTAGCAGTGAACTACAAAAATGAATGTCTTGATGGAGAATATATATATATATATATATATATATATATGTGTGTGTGTGTGTGTGTGTGTGTGTGTGTGTGTGGGTGTGTGTGGGTGTGGGTGTGGGTGTACATTTGCATAAATCATCCCTTCATATACTCATATGGCATTTTTTTTCTCGCGAGTTACCATTTGTATCGGAAAGTCTCGTGTGCATACTTCACTGAACGCTAAAATCTTAACCTCTTCATGCCAAAAGCAATCCCTAATTAACCTTCTCATCTAATCATCTCTTTCTTCTACCTTCTTTTATATTCATATCGGACACTTCATCTTGTAACTCCCTACTATGAGAGGCTCTTGAGCCTTTTACTGCCTTGATTTCAGTAGAAATAATCATTAAGTCTGCATTTAATGATGAAAAAATATAGTTATTTTACACAACACCACAAGCGTTAATCATGATATTCTTTTTTTTCGATTTAATCAATTTGAATTTTAATGTGCATAATTCATTGCTGAACATTAATCACATGGCCGGAAGATTATAGGTGGAAATTTCCGATCAAATTTCAACTAATGACTACCTGTCAAGTTTATTGATTCATCTTGGTGTCTATTATATAAAGCATAATATTTGCCAAATTCAGGATATCGGCCTAACCAGAGACAGAACCTGAGAGGAAAAGAGAAAATACATCAGAATTTAGAGATGATAAGAATTATTTGTAGAAAATATCGTTGACTACTGGACTTATTCAAACTAAAACTATAGGTAAGAAAAATAATAGATTCAAATAGCAATAGTTATACAGATGAAAGACAAAATCAAATGACTTCTTTTATTCAATCACTTGATCTCGTGTTCAGGCTAGCGAGGAATGAACCGTTTAAAATTTTGGTTGCAAATAGGCTTATATATGTGTCCAGGTTCTTACAGCGTTTCATCATTTTTTTTAGATATCCTATTATCACGGTGTGTGATATTTAATAACAAAGATGATGGAAACAAAAATAAAAATAAAAAAAAAAGAATCTGAATGAAATTGCTTAGATTATGTCCACCCAAAACATAAAAAAAATATAAATTAAAAATTCCCAGCGTCCCTCGTTCGTGCGCATGCGTAGTTGCAGCAACATAGACAAATATAGACCGTTTAAGTTTTAAAGAAGGAAACTCTTTATATGAAAACTTTTTTTCTAATTTCTCATGCATCTTTCCCCGAAAACTATTCTAAAAGATTATATATCGTTATCCTATAAAAGTGGACACTGAATTCAAAAGCCAGACGTGACATGAAACAGACAATTCAAAATGTCCTCCGCTTCCTTCTGCACATGCATACACCCGCCGGGTCATAGACTGGCGGACCTTTTCAAATACTCACAGACGGGGCCGAATGGTTTTGCAGGCCCCCATGACACGGTAATGAAGCGTCTCCTTATTAATATCTGCTGTATAAACCAATTTTTAAGTGGCCTAAAGGATAAAAATCCAAAGAATTGAGGCTGTGGGGACGTGCAGTCCAGGATACAGTATTCCCTACCTATCCATCGTTCATGGTACAATGTGACTAAAATGTCCTGGGGCCCACATCACGCTTGAACCACACGCGTTTTCCTATTAACATAGTTACCTCCTCTAGCGAGTTTGTAAATGTATTCGGAATAAAGTCCCTATCGACAGCTCCTGTAAGACGTCCTGGGAGAACATATGAACCTACAATTTCAGTCCACATTAATCGTAAAAGAGTGCTGGTGTCTAGTACCATCGGGATTCCGATCCGCTCACAAATATTGGTTATATAAACTTGTTATTCTGTGTCTTCCAAACGTTGCCTCATCCGTAATCAACAGCAAAGGCATTTTGTGCAATAAACCATCGGCAAAAGTCCTCCCGTAGTTAGTAATCAGACGACGAAAGAACCTGCAGACGTTACAAATGCTAGTGATAGAGGAATTATGCTTGAAGTAACCACATGCGGGACTATAAGATGTACGACATGCTAGGGCCACTTGAAGTGCGCCGACAAATGGAACGTCTCCGACATCCCGTAGAATGTGTTTTTCATGGTCAGGCGTAAGACTGATTAAGTCTTAAAGAAGAAGGCTTTCTACTTTGCCATGCATCTTTCCCAGAATAACTATTCGATCCAGAGTCTGTAGTGCCACGGATCCCGTCGCAGCAACGCGAAGATAAATAGCAGCAAAGAGTGGATGACTCGGCTGAATTCGATGTGGAAACGCAATCTGATACGGCCGTGCAGCCTTGAATGCATTACAGTTCGCGCGACCGTATGTAAAAAATTATATCTGCTTCCTCCCGTTATGATTACCCTGCCATTGTTAAACGGAAAACTTCTCAGTTTGATCATTTTAAACACTTTAAACGTTGAAGACGGAGTAGCCTGAAATGTACAAGAAATGACAAATGTAAACTAGTCTACACGGCAACACAGCGCCATTTATCGTAAACTTTCTTTAATCTTAAAGTTAATTAAATATTACGATCGTTGAAATTGTACTCTATTCATTGTCAACGTACCTGAATATATATATATATATATATATATATATATATATATATATGTATATATTATTTTATAGATATTATTTTATATATATATATATATATATATATTTTATATATATATATGTATTATTTCATATATAAATATATATATTAATTTATATATATGTATATCTATATATATATATATTAATTTATATATATATATATATATATTATTTTATATATATTATTTTTATATATATTATTATATATATATATATATATTATTTTATATATATATATGTATTTTTATATATAAACATATATATTAATTTATATATATGTATATCTATATATATATATATATATTATTTATATATATATATATATATATATATATATATATATATATACTAGTATATATATATATATATATATATATATATATATATATATATATATATATATATATATATATAATGCGTAGTAATTGCTGTAAAATGCACAATATCAGTGATACAGCTAACATATTCAGTTGTATAGACAGGGGTGTGTGGCCCTGTGTCTCAAGCTTTTGCGATCAACAAACTCGTAGTGGGAGGGATCATTCTCCTGTGTGTTCGTTTGGGATGACACTCTCTCACACACACACACAGACATACATACATACATCCAGGTGTACGCATTCTAGTTCACACAAACACACACTATATAAAGAATCCAAGATGAGGCGCAGATTCACAACCATGCGTTCGACCATGAAATATAACTACAATTGCGTATGTATGTATGCTCGTAAAACATGCTTTATTATAGAAGCAAAATAGCAAAAATAGATTGTTTTAGATATGGACATAAACCTGTATGCTGGCACTGAGTTTCACGCATGAAAGCGATCTCCCATCCAGTTATGACTAATTTAGGGAGGCGTATGTATAAGACAGTACGCTATTGAATTAAATGGAATAATGTGGAAACTGAAACTTACCTATTCTTTTCTCGGCATAGACTTATTTAAGGTCATAATGTATAGGTTGATTATTTGTAACAGTTGCGTAGTAGAAAAATATGTGCATTAAAAGATATACAATTAAGTATTGTCTTAACGGCTACACTATTGACATATATATATATATATATATATATATATATATATATATATATATATATATATATATAACTAGACTCGTTTCGAAAAACTGTCGAATTTTTGATTTGCTAATCAAATCAATCTCGAGGGAAAAAAAGGTTTTAAAAAAAGAAAGAGCTACAAACATGGACTTCTGCCGACAAAAAATCGCACAGATGCAGGTCTGAAGCCCAAAGAAAAAAAAACCCTGATACGAGTAACAACTAACTAACAAAAGAGCTCAATACAACCGTAGAGCAGACCTAGATACACCTAGTGAGCCAGACAAACCTGTTTAGTTTTCATTTAAACGGATCGTCAGGGAAACTTTCCCTGACGATCTGTTTAGGTGAAACCTAGGTAGGTTTGTTTGGCCTACTAGGTATATATATATATATATATATATATATATATATATATATATATATATCTGTACATATGTGTCTGGCTCACTAGGTGTATATATATATATATATATATATATATATATATATATATATATATATATATATATATGTATATATATACATATACATGTATATATATATATATATATATATATATATATATATATATATATATATATATATATATATATATATATATATATATATATATACATGTATATATGTTTGAATAAAAGACAGACCACGTTAAGATTCCATGTAATAAGTTATTTCACCATAACCCCTTTAACAGGGTTCTGGATCATCAGACTTTACTCAAAAAAAATGAAAAAAAAAGAAATTACACGTTTTTTACGGACCTCATCAAGTATACGCAAAGTTAGCGAAGTGAGGAAATGAGGAAGTGAAGTGGGAGAGAGAATATTTAGAATAAAGTTTATTGAGTTTTATTTCGTCTTTTTATTCCTATTCCAGTTTTAGGTAAAGTATATGGATTTCATTTTCGTGCGTACGTTTTGGAATGAACACTGATGTTTTGTTCTGGAAATGTAATTATCATTAACTACTCTAGACAAAAGTGACATCATTTTCAGTATTGTTGTACGGTAAAGTTTTTTGTTGTTTTTTTTTTAATATTGTCCTTGTTATTATTTGCGTGTTGTTTTTTTTTGTGTTTATGTGTTGACATATATACATTAATAATCTTGCATTATTAAGTTTGTTATATATTCATATCTTCTGCTTTAAAATTATCTTTTGAGCGAGAAAATTCTCTACCTGAAGCGAATATCCGTTATGGCTTGATTTATTTCGTAGGTATAGCTTAATATACACACATTTCCCTACCCCTCAACCTGCATGCCATAAGTTTTTTTTTTTTTTTTTTAAGCATTTCACCCCTAGCAAGGCGGGATGCCACTTGCACCGAAGGTGTTACCGAGTGGAAGCGAGAGTATAGAAGCGAGATGAGGGAAAGGATATGGAGAAGGGCAGAGAATAGTCCAAGGCTTCTTGAGATGTCGATTGACATTACATTTGAATAGTTGGAGATTATAGCAATCAGGGGAAAATGTAATAAGAAAGGAATTCCACGGACGTGGAGGTGCAAACCATGGAGATATTGGAGTAGAAGAGACGGCCATATTTTTGAAAGTGTGGGATCATGATGCCAGCCTAGTAGCAAGCTTAAACTCATGCAGCCTGGGAACTAGCGAAAGTACTTCGTCGGAGCAGTTACCGTGAAAGTATTTGTAGATAAGACAGAGGGAGGCGACGGCACGTCTGTGTGAGAGCGACTGTAGACGAGAGTCCAAATCAGGACATTGCATATCCGTCTCTGGATTTTGTCGAAGACATTAAGGCAAGCACCGGGGGCACCAGACCATATATGGCTTCAGTATTCTATGCAAGGTTAAATGGTTGCTTTATAGATTTGAATGATAGACTCGGATGAGTAAGACTTTATGGCGCGACACAAGAAACCAACTTTCCTTGCGATAGATGAATCAATTGATTCAATGTAATTGTTCCATCTCAGGTCAGCGGACAGTGTGAAACCAAGCAGAAGCAAAGAGGTGCTCTCGTGGAGTTGATCATCAGATATTCTAATGGTTGACAGGGATGGTTCCCTCTGGTGAATAATAAAGAGCAGTTTTGTTTTAGAAGCATTAAAATTAACCAGCCAATTACAGTTCCAGTCTAAAATCGATTGGATGTTCTTTTCGAGACTAACGGCAAGGTTAGTTTTGTTATCGATAGCAGACTTGTTATTGAGGCAGGAGTTAATAGTATTGTCGTCAGCATAGATTCCTACTTGGGAACTGATGACAACGGAAAGATCTTTAATGAAGATAAGGAAGAGCGTAGGGCCCAGGATAGAGCCATGTGGTACACTCGCGTTCGTGGGAAAGGAACTGGAAGAGAACCCCTTAAGGACGACCTTCATTAAACGGCTTGATAGGAATGATCGTTTTAAGTCAAATATTCGACCTTAAATTCCGTATACCTTAAGCTTACAAAGGAGTCCGGCATACCAGACCCTATCAAACGCCTTAGAGATATCTAGAGCCAGAACATGAGCTTCTCCATTATTGTGGAGTGCTTGGTAAACAATTTCAGTTATGGGCGTGAGCACATTAGCTGTAGAACGGGCAAAGCGGAAACCATATTGCTTATCAGAGAGCAGATCAAGGGATATAAGGTGATTTCCCACTTCAGCATTGATTAAAGCTTCAAAACTTTGCCAAAGAGTGGTAGGAGACTGAGAGGATGGTATTAGATGGGTCAGCAGGGTCTCCAGATTTCTTAAAGATAGGTACAATAGATGAGGACTTCCAACAGGCTGGAAAGCAAGTTTCATTGAGGCAGTAGTTATATAATTTGGAGAGGGCAGGGGCCAGTTCAGGACTAAAATTCTTCAGGACAATGGCTGTTATTCCGTCTCCACCGCTAGCCTTATGGGAGTCTAATTTTGAGATAATTCCCAATACCAACGACATGGTTATGTGCAACTCGATCAGTACAGCCTCGGTTCTAGAGGGGAATCGGATGTGGGTACACCGGATGAGTTGCGCGTTGAGTTAGAAGAGAATTTCCGAGCAAAGCATTCAGCCTTATCAGCTAAGGAGGTCAGGATCTCAAATTGGTTGATCAAAGTATGTATTGAAAGTTTGCTGTTTTTAAGTACGCTCTTGCAGAGACGCCAATAATCCTTGGAACCGAATTCGCGAGATGCAATACGCTGTTTCATTCTATCAGTAAACGGTGACTTTGCTTCATTGAGGACACGCTTGCACTCGTTACGGGCTGAGACAAAGAGACATCTGTTGCGATCTGACATGTCGTTACGATATAGGCGGAAGAAGTGGTTCCTATGGGTAATGGCAGCTGAGTAAGCAGCAGAGAACCAATGGGATGGGCTCGATTTAACCGTATGTTTCCTAGCAGGAATGAAAGCCTCGATTTTACTCGGGAGGAGACCTCGGAAGCGCATTCGTGAACGGGGAGCTTAAAGACCACATCACAGGGAACATCGTGAAGTAAATCCCATTCTAATCTGTTCGTTGGTAACAGAAATATGTTCTGTTGTTAGAAGCCTCTTTACTGGGGGTGGAGAAGAAGATGTTGACAGAAACTACAGCATAATCAGAGTTGCCAAGAGGGTAGAGCTGCGCGATAGGACTCGGTGATGGAGATGAAACATTGATCGAGAAGGGAAGCCTTACCGCCCAGGCTGTTGTGGAAACGTGTTCGAAAGTCAACTATTTGCGTAACAGATTGAGAAATAGAAAAGTTAAGGGTTTGTATGCCAGCAAGGTCAGTTTTTAAGCTACTTAGTATGGTGGACTATTCGAACACGAATATATGAGAAAAAGGGATGGAGAGAGATAGCGTTGTCTATATTGTCGGAATTGCTTTCGAGTACAGCACAGTCTTGGGAGGATGGAGAGCGATATAGGAAGAAGAGGTTGCTTACAGCATTGAGGAGAGATAGACGGAGACACAAGTATGAGTGGTCTGGAGATTCGAGAGAGAGAGAAAGAGATCTCAAGCTAGTGGGAGATGGTATTTGACGTAAACTCCAAAGCCGTGCATGTGGATTTGAGAGTCTTTTCTATGGAGAGGAAGGTGACCGGGGATCGGGAGGTCAAAGCAGGGGATAAATGAGTCGAGGTTGCTCTCGCAGGAGAGCCAGTATATCGGGAGACTTCTCAATGAGGAACGATTCCACACAGCAGAATTTGCTTCGGATGCCACGGATGTTAGAAAAGGAAATGATAAAGGATTTAGGTGATTTTTTTTTCCCGTCTACTGGTGAGTCTTACGTATCGCTCTCGCAGACACCCGCTCAGGAACTTTTTATGTTTGCTCAACCCCATGAGAATCCACTTGTGGTGTATACTGAATCTATGTTGAGCGAACCTCAGTTACAGGTTTTAGAAGTTATGACATATTCTGTCATGACAAGCAGTTTGAACAACATTAATACGCTCAAACTCTCTGTCAAATCAAGCCCGTCGACTTATTAAACGACCATCGCTGACAAGTTTAATCAATGATCAGTAATTAAAATGACACTTGAATCCTGGAAGTGACTTGCAATGCTTATTGCGTATGTGGCTAAGTTATTTTGTACAGGTTTTGTCTTGATTGACAGAGTCTACTGAGCTTATTCTTAGCCTTACACGGTGAGACTGAAGCTGTTTCTGTAGGTTTTCTGAGACACTAAGTCACATATATATTTTTTTTTTCTTGGCTATCTTCCTACTTGAATTTATAGTCAGCAGAAATAAATATCTGAGATAAATTCTCTGTTGTTGTTCACTGTTTAATATCCGGTCTGGGTTGTATAATTCCTTGGGAATTTTGAATCGCAGATCTATATTAGATTTCGGCCATTAGGAATATTTGCTGGACATATATAGAATATTGACATAATATTATCGATTATTTTAATCCTCTTCACGAAGACATCTTGTTTGTCCCTTCTAACATAGAGAAGCTGAAGAATGAAGCGAATGGGAGTATAATGAAGGCATGCGTCATTGAATTCATCCACGTGAAAAAAAAAACTGCACCTACACATATTAGTTTACCTATTACGAAAGTAACCAAACAATGGATGTGAGCAAAGTTACACCGGAGAGCTTAAACAGCATTAGCAAAAGTGTCGTGTAAGACCATCTATATTTAACCAATAGAAGATGGACAATGCAGGAAAAAAGATTATTCTCATAATATCATCGCTGCTGTTAACAATTGCCAAAAAAAAAAGTCTGTTGCCGTCTGCTGTATTCAATGTTGTTATTAAGTTTCCCGTTGTTTTTTATGCAAATAAAAACGAAGTATTATTTTCGAAATCTTCCTCGTATTTTGAGGTATTGGTTCATGCATATTTTCGTAACAAAAAAAATCCTATTTGATTTATTCTTACCTTCAGCCTGAAAAACTTAATAACAGAAACTTCGAAATCTATATTGTTTCGTTTGTCGAACAAATACATCACAATTATCATATATGCATCTGATTTTATTCCTGGTATAGCTGAGAGTACACTCGTATTTGTGTGTGCACGTGTGTTTACATCCACAAGCACATATAACGATATTCTCATTCATATTTAGCAATTATTACATATTAACTTTTTATCAGATTGATCATAGTGATTTCCCATATGGAAATATCTACTGTCTATATATACGTCAGTTTAGTTATCTCATTTTATTTATCGATATTTAGTTATACAGGCTTATATATGAAATGTGTTTCATTATCAGAGAGATGGATAGAAAATTCTATAGATTTAAAACATTTAATTTTAGTGTGATATATTTATTATTTAGGATGCTATAATAGTGGACACTACTTTTTCGAAAAAGATTTCCAATGCCTATTTATTTATAAAAACAATCTATGCGCCTGCGCATTTGAGAAATCTTAATAAATAACATACTTTCTTGACTTAGATATCACTTAGGAAATATTATCATTATTGTGATTTCTTGAATGCACAGCGCTATAGGGACATTACACACTGTTTAATAAATAAATGAATAAAATAGGGCGTCTACTTCAAATAAGACGTGTCCACTATAAGAAAGTTTTAAATGATAGATAGAAAGACAGACAGACACACACACATATATATATATATCCTTCACGACATAAGTACCATTTTACCACACACACACACACACACATATATATATATATATATATATATATATATATATATATATATATATATATATGCACACACACACATATATATATATATATATATATATATATATATATATATATACACACACACACATACATATATATATATATATATATATATATATATATATATATATGTATGTGTGTGTGTGTGTGCAGGACATTAATTAAATGGGCTACTTGGAAGGACTCTAGCAAATGTCTATATGTAGAAAACAAATAATTCCCAAAAGTTACCATATAAACACGCTATATCGACGACATGTTCATATTAGCAAACAACTTAGAAAAACCTTTTTAAAAAACGAAAGAAACCTTTGAGAATAACTCTGTCCTACACCTAATTTTTCGAACTTAACTCGATGTCAATAGCCATAATTTTACTACCTCCCTTCACAAAGAAGGAAAACACTAGCAGAAGCTCGTGTATACTCAACTACAAAGAACTTCGAGGAGGTAGCTATGAAGAGATCAGAGTATCGTTCTAACTACCATTCACGAATAATTCACCATCAAGAAGTAAGCATCAGTCGACTATGTGAAACACGAAAGCAAAATAAGACAGCTAACAGTGTCCCTTCTGCATTTGGATGCAGAACATTCTCACATACATTTTGGGGTCTTTTGTGCAATTCTCGAGCCGGCCTCAAAAGTCATGCCCGTCATAGACATGCAGATAATTAGTTCGAGGTCGTCAAAACGTCAAACTCGACGGAAGTTCATCATATATATATATATATATATATATATATATATATATATATATATATATATATATATATATATATATATATATATATATATATATATTTAAAGATATTTTTTGTAGGTACAAAATTTAATGATCGAAATAAAAGTATAAAAACAATATTAAGACGTTCTCCTTCCCCACCATATTAATTCAATAGTTTACAAATACGTTTGTAGTTGCGGAGCCAACTACATAGGGAGAATAACTCAACGCTTAGACATGAGAATAAAGCAGCATGTTCCTACTAAAATTAGAAACCACACCCTGCCTTTGAATGGACTCGTCCCGAACACCTACAGTTCCGCCATATGCGACGATCTTTTAAACAGCAGAAATTGTGAAGCCAAATTTAGTGTTGACTGGTTCACCGTGTTGGTCCGGTCACACTCTATTTCATCTGAAGGTTCTGGAGGCGCTTTACATTGGGTCCCGCAAGGCTTATTTGTGCAAACAACGTGAGTGCTTGCTGGGACTCGCTGTCATCTGCCTCTAGTTCCTTCTTGCATATATACAAATATATATATATATATTTTTTTCCACCTATTCTTATTGTACATTTTTCTGTTTTAATTTCGAATCTCCCGTGGAAGCCTGAAGAGCGGGAGCGAAACCGTTTGCTTTCCCCCACCTTGTTGTTGTGTTTTTTTTTATTATTTAATATTGTTTAATATGTCTTGTAATATTAAATTTTATACTTTTATTTCGATCATATATATATATATATATATATATATATATATATATATATATATATATATATATTTATATATTTATATATATATTTATTCTTTTACTTCATAAGATTCCGATCCTTCGCTATGATTAATTTTGATGTACATCTCATTTTTGTCTATGAGTGATTTCATCACGATTCTTCTGGTCAGCATGTAGAGTAATTATACTTTCTCATTTCTTAAAGTAGATTTCAATATTGTTATAAAAACCTGGGAGAATTCTATTAAGAAATATTTAACCATTTCTAAGATGCAACGTTTCAGAGCTTAATGGAACAATTGGACAAGTTTTCTGTTACACGATTTGGACTATTTTAGTATTACACCCAGTTTATACATGTATCTAACTTAATCTATATTTCTATGTCTTGTATGGTCTGTCACCATCCCTGCTTTTCTCTGCCTGTTTGTATTATCGGTCCCTTTAGGCAAAGGAGATAATGTTACTGGGCATAGAATAGGCTACTCTAGAAGTTGTTTCCTTCAACACAGAAAACTGAGACAAAATCCCAACATTTACCTGAAAACTCGAGATGTCTTTTTAAATTGGCTCGTCTATTGATGACATTCATGGCCTCAAATCCGTTCAGAAATATCTAAGCTGTGTGCTGTATACAAATTCATTTTAAGAACCTTGTGGATTGATGCTGCAGAAGCGATGTACTCTATCAAATAACATGAAACTCATTATATGAGGAATATCAACAACTAAAATTATATTGCATCCAACTCGAAGAGAAAATAAGCAGATTATGAAGATGTTGACATTATACACTACTTCAAATGAAAGGTTAGGAATCAAACCTTCACTAATACTATAAAGAGAAATAACAGTTATGAGTCTTATGAAACCTGTTTTCCTGAAAACAGACAGTACCACAAACTGACAGGTTAATGGTGGCGTATGCTTCCATATAAGTAATCAAGTATTAGATTTGCAGGTAGGGTTCATCATGCCTATATCTATCTGTAAGTTCTATGCTAAATGTTTCTTCACATGTACTTCTAGCTTATAAAACTCTCTTCCGACCCGTAGCTTTGTTTACCATGTTTGCCGTAGTCTTTGAATATAGAATCCAGTGAAGAACGTCATGTCTTCAATATCAGAGGTTGGCAGTGAAGATTCGGAGAAAGTAGCAGCTGTTAAGTAATTCTTTAGGTCTTCGATATCAGAGGTTGGCAATGAAGATACTTTTGGGAGAAAAAAACAAAATGGCTGCCTTTATACACGTCACATTGAATATTTTGAGCTTTCTGATTGGTTAACCCTTCTCTTGGTGTACTATAAAATGAGTCAGCTCATTTCGGCTCGCTCACTAGTACACCAGGGTACCCGAAAATTCCAACAAACTTTCCTGTCAAAGATGATTTTTAAAAGTTTCAACGTGAGCTTGTCTTGTTTTCTGAATTCCTGTTCTTTTACTGTTTTCTCTCCTTAATAATGATTTTCTTTCCTACTCAGTAAACTCTTTCGCCGTAATGGTTTTATCGCTTTGATTAGTGTAAAATGATTTGACGTCCTTTGACCTCTCTGCTACGAAGAACCTTCTAGTTGAAGAAATCCCGAATACTTCTTTTGAATTACGTAAATTCGAGGATCGAGAAAAAAAAACTGTGTTCAAAAGCACTATTCGAGTAAAATAATTATTAAACAGAAAAGTGATAAAAGTTCATATTCCCGAAACTATTGGGCAACAAATCTTATATGTAAGACAATTGCGTTACCACCAATAAAGATCTATTGTAACGGGAGTAAATCATTTCTTTCTCTTGAGTCTCGGCTATATTCTTTGGCACAGTGACCAAATCCTGCGCGGAATGGCCGTTTCAAATTTCGGCAGGACGACCGCACTTTCCCCCCGTTGTAGGCAGTGACAATTCCCTTGTGTGCGTCAATGAATCATTTGATTTGTAATAATTATTTGACTAGTATCGTTAAATAGCCTCACTCAGAGGAGTGCTTCAGACAATTGCTTACGACATCAAATTATTTCGACATTTTTTTTTTGTTTTTACTTCGATATTTAATACTTATTTAAACTGAAATGAGAAAATATCACAGGCTGCATTATGCTGAATAGAATAGTTTCTCTCGTCCACAGTGGAAAAATGCGATTCTACTTAAAGGACGTATGTGTTGTAATAGGTATAAATTTAGTCTTATTTCGTGTTTTTTTTTACCAATTCTATTGGTACCTTCTAACTCAAGACTATTTGTCGCTTAGTAGGTTCAGGTAAGGTTATATGCAAGTAAACCGGTACCCCACAAAGCTTTCCATATGAGAAGGGTGGCTGGATTTCTAGCGGGTTTAAAAGCTAGACCTCTCAAAAAGTGTATGGATCTTCTTTTAGTGTCAACCAACATGTAGAACAATGGGGGAAAACTGAAGAACTTAACTATTTATGCGACCTGTGCGGAGGTGAAGCGGTAACCGCAATTGAGAAGTATGGGGGAAGAAACAACGTAAAATAATGTAAATTGTTACAATACCTCAACTCAGAAATATAGACATATGCATTTCTGAGGTATAACTGTTTCCGATATTTCATGATATTAAGGCGAAAACAGTCTAGATAAACATCAGGGTTTTTTTTATACATGTTAAACAGCTCCGAGAAACCAGGAGTTATACTTCAAATAGATAAGACACTAAGTAAACAGAAAAAAATAGAGATAAATTACAAGGCACTGGGTAAAAATAGTTTGCAAAAGATTCTTTCTGATACGCTCATATACTGTTATTAGCCTTTTAATATCTAACTCCGCCTGTTATATATTTATGTTAGCTTTTTAATATCTAACTCCGCCTGTTATATATTTATCTTACCCTTTTAATATCTAACTCCGCCTGTTATATATTTATGTTAGCCTTTTAATATCTAACTCCGCCTGTTCATACACAATGAAGGTGATCATTGTTCCTTAAATATTTATCTTTTTAACCAGCAAATTGCAATGCAAGCTATAATTAGGTTTATCATTGTCTTTTCCATCGTTTGAAATTAAGTTTCTTTCTTCTCTTAGACTCACTGCCACCAACGCTTGATAGTCTAAACTACGGATGAAATTTAGCTATAGAGGAAGATGGGAAGAAAATACATATGCATTTCTCAAAGACAAAGGTGAGAAAGTGAAACTAATAAACAAGCCAGGAAGGTGAGTGTGGACTCGACGGTTCTACTTTGAGAATTATAGTCAGTTTTTATTCCGATGTATAGTCACGCGATCTATGTAAAATTTATTTCATCTTAGGTTGTATTTGTTTTTTTAAATGATCAGTGGAAAATGTTATGGCGTCGCTTCTGACCTTAGGTCTCTGATTATAATCTGGAAGGAAATGTGTATATAACACAAATCAAAGGAAATAATAATAATAATAATAATAATAATAATAATAATGTAAGACCTAACCTTAATCCAAACATGCTTGCCAATGTCCGTAGGGACATCATGCGAAACAACAGACTCTCACAGGCAGAAATAGATAAGATAAAATTACATATAAGACAAAATACTATGATCCATCACTCAAACTCTATTGAGACCAATGTAGAAATAAGGAATGCAACAGAGTATGGGCTGGATGCTGGAGAGAATGAAGTACGGAATAATCTCCCAGGAAATGAAACCCAAGACTCTACCTTAAACACAATCTACAGTCCTCCAGAAACTGCACCTGAGTCATCTTCAGTGACAATAAGTTAGAATTCCTTGAAAACCACGGAGCTGAAATCACCGAAGGAAAAATGACGTCATCCAAGTGCTCAGCAGAGTAACATTCACACAATTGTCAGACAGAGACCAGCTCCCGAAAATCCATATGACGAACTCCAACAGGCACATCGTGAAAATATACAATGCTGCTCTGGAAACACTGTTAACAGATAAACCACCGGGAAACATCACGGAAGCTTGGAGTCAAGACAATAAATAAAATTAACAGACACAGAGAACCAGCTTGGAAAACCAAATTGATTCGAGGAATACAACAAATCAGATGTGAGCTTTCTATATTAGATGAGCTCACCAGAAACCCTAATATTTCCACACGTAAATTCAAAAAGATCAAGCGGAAATATAACATTAAATCCCTAATTGATATTCCATCAATCAAGGAAATGCTGAAGCAGAAACTTCAGCTGAAGGCGCAGAGAACAAGACGATACGAAAAACGTTGTAGGTTCTATCGCCAAAATAAAATATTCCGAACAGATCTTAAGAAATTTTACAGGAAATTGGAAAACACCTATACATGTCGAAAGGCCACCATCGATTGATCATGTACAGAGATTCTGGGAAAATATCTGGAGCAGCCCAAAGGAGTATAACCCAAATGCAGAGTGGATACGGCGTGAAGAAGAACGAATGCTGGATACACCTGTGCAAGAATGGGAAAATATATCCACAGATGATGTTAGGCAAGCTCTAACGAAATACCAAAAGTGGAAATCCCCAGGAAGTGACAAGTTGCCCAATTTCTGGCTGTATCATCTCACATCTACCCATGAAATTCTTGCAAAAACATTATCAACGCTTGTAAATAATCCCTATGAAACCCCGGAATGGATTACTGAAGGTATGACATACCTCATACCAAAAACAACTGAAACAGCCGACCCGAAAAATTATAGACCGATAACATGTCTCTCCACAACGTATAAGTTGATCACGTCTGTATTGACGAACCGTACTTATTCCTTTCTCGAAACAAACAGCACTCTCCCGCTGGAACAGAAGGGATGCAGAAGAGGTTCATATGGCTGCAAAGATCAACTTCTGATAAATAAGATGATCCTGCAAAATTGCAGGAGACGACACAGGAACCTAAGTGCTGCGTGGATTGATTATCGTAAAGCCTTTGATAGTGTTCCACATTCTGGATCCTTAAGACTTTGAAATGTACAAAGTCTCCCCCTGTGGTATTAAATTTCTTAAGCACAGCATGGGAATGTGGAACACCAAACTATACCTTAGTCACACTGGGGGCACTGCCATATCCAACCGTCTGAGTATCCGACGTGGGAATCTTTCAAGGAGATTCTCTGTCACCTTCTTCTTTTTGTTTATCCTTAATCCCTCTTACACATGAACTGAACAACAGTAGCTATGGTTACAAAATAAATAAGAAAATATTCAATCACCTACTCTACATGGATGATCTCAAACTCTTTGCCAAAGACGACAATGAGTTGAAAGGCCTCCTCAATATTGTAAAATACTTCAGTGACGACATAGGTATGGACTTCGGATTAGATAAATGTGCAAAAGTAACTTACAAGAAAGGTAAAATTACAGAAACACCCTTAATAGATTTAGATTTTGTCACAAGGATTAGGGAACTGGAGCATGGTGAAGCTTATAAGTACCTAGGAATTAGCGAATGAGATGGTATACAACACCCCCAAATGAAGGAAAAAATAAGAAAAGAATACTACAGGTGTGTACGTCTGGTAATAAATACTGAGCTGAACTCAAAAAAACAGGATATCAGCCATAAACACATTGGCTGTCCCTGTGGTGCAATACAGCTTTAATGTCCTTAACTGGACCATAGCTGAAATTAAGCGACTGGATGCCAAAACGAGAAAGCTACTCACTTGCTATCGCATGCATCATCCCAAAGCTGATGTCGACCGTCTGTATGTGCCCAGATCCGAAGGAGGCAGAGGATTAGTTCAACTAGAACTGTCCTACAAAACTACAAACAATTGGCCTCCAAAGATATTTGAAACTACTGAAGACTGGATGATGGTATGCGTCAAGGAACATGAAGGTAGTAAGCGTCTCTACTCCGTAATGAAGGAAGCCAACAAGTTCAAAATGGAGTTCCAAATGGGCGTAGAGATGCAACTACAGCACAATACACCGGCTGAAACTGCAAAATACCTAAAAAAGATAGCTAAGACGAATGCAACAGACCAGTTACAGAAGCGATGGCAAGATAAACCGCTTCATGGCCAATACCCTGCCCGTACCAAACAAGCTGACGTAGACAAAACCCGTACCCATCAGTGGCTACGTAGTGCAGGGTTGAAAGCGGAAACTGAAGGTTCTATCCTTGCTGGGCAGGACCAATGCTTGCTAACTAGGAATTATCAAGCACATATACTAAAATATTGTGTCAGCCCAAAATGCAGATTCTGTGATAAATATCCAGAAACGATTGATCATCTTGTAGCAGGTTGTACGGTGTTGGCACCCACTGAATATAAAACCCGACATGACATGAGTGGGCCAATATCTGCACTGGAAAATCTGCAACTTCTACGGGAAGAAAACTGAAAGAAACTGGTATGAACACCACCCAGACCCGGTTACGGAGACAGGACCTGTTACAATTCTATGGCACTACACAATACACACTGACAGAACGTTTCAAGGCCAACCGCCTAGATATTGTTATTAAAGACCACAAACAAAAACGGTGCCTCCTTATTGATATGGCAGTCCCTGCCGACTGCAATGTATCTTTGAAGATATTCAAAAAGTTGTCAAAGTACAAGGACCTTGAAATAGAAATCGCGAAAATGTGGCATATGGGAACATCAACAGTCCCTGTTGTAGTTGGAGCCCTAGGACTGGTTGGAAAAGATTCCAGTAGACTAATTGAAGGGATTCCTGGAAGTCCATGCCTCAAGGAGATACAGAAAATTGTTCTGACAAGTACAGCCCACACCTTACGAAGGGCTTTATCTATGTAATCTTTTTTTTTTTTTTTTTTTTGTCAGTGGAAAGTGTCATGACGCCATTTCTAACCTTAGTTCTCAAGGGACCCGGAAAGAAATGTGTAAACACCAGAAATCAAAGAAAATAAAAATAATAATAATAATACTTTATATTAATAATATGCAGAAAAAATAACATTAAATGTCTTTGAGAAATATGAGAGAAGCTAAGACTGATTTCAGTTGATTAGAGTTAAAATTCAGCAAGCCGGAAGTATCTTGTTACTAAATATTCATGGTTAGATAGCGCAGTAAGATAGTTCTACAAAAGTATATGTGTCTTTGGATTCTAATTGACATAATATTCTTTATTTCCAATCTGCCATTGTTTCTTATGGTTGAAAAATGGTAATCTAAGCGGAGGAGATGAAAAGACATCGAGAGACTAGCCTGAAAGTATTATTGGTTACAATTTCTCTAATAAAAACTGGCTATAATTCTCATTTTTGTAGTATCTTAAGAAACACTGTCATTAAAATCATACTTTAAAAATTAGTCCTTGTATATTTGTTTAGATTATCATTATTAATAATAATAATACTAAATGTATGTATGTATATATATGTATGTATGTATGTGTGTATGTATGCATTTGAATAACTCATCCACCCATAAGAAAGATCGAGGTCGATCTGAAATATCAAATATATATAAATAAATAAATACTTTCATAAAAAAATTATTATTTTTTTTAATTTGCAACTTTATATATATATATATATATATATATATATATGCAATTAGAAATGAATAAGTTATAAATGTAAAAAGACAATATGAATAATGACAAAAAGAAAACAATATATTATCAACGCTTTACCAAGAACTAATCAAATGCATTAGTCATACACAGAAATACGCTCACCCACAGCTTCCTTCTGAAGAGCCCTGCCCTTATTAAAATAGGAAATATTTTACGTAAAATACGTGATTGTGCTTCTACTAAATTTTGCCAAAATGTTAATCACTGACCCAGATTTTTCCAAATATCTCCTTTCTTTAATGAAATGCTAGTTCCCTCATTATAAATAACTATACTTGACCAAATAGTTTTACAGCATAAAAAGAAACTGTTAATTCAGAACATTAATATAAAAACGTAATATGTAAAAACAAATAAATGAAAATACAATAAGTACAATTATTTCGTTTTTAGGCATTAAATTACATCATGTAGCATCGTTGATAGTTTAACTTTAGATTCACATTTAACCTTAAGAATATTTTTGAATGTTCTGAAATGGGAAATCTTTTTGAAAACCTAATAATCTTTACTTCTATTTATAGATACACGTTGTAAAACAGGATACTAACCTTTGTTTAAATAAATCTCAGTCGTCACAATAAAAAGATCCCAATAATTTTACAGGCCCTCGCATAATCATACTCTCCCATAGCAATATTAAATTCTGCGTTATTTGTTTTTGTCCACAGATAACCATTATGGAATAATATAGGATTTTGTGTCTGTTTTATGATATTGATTTCATGGCCGCTAATAGGGCAGTAACTTTTTAATAAATTGATAGCAGACATTAACAGATTCTCCGTGATGGGCAAAAGTCACAAATATCGAATTGGATGAAGGTACATTCCTTTTCTTTCTTTTCTTTATTAGTAAACCATTCTATGTCATCTGCTGTTTTATGCCACTCGTTAATTCCTAGAATATCTCTCATGTATTTGAATGCTCTTTCAATGATTTTTTTTGCTGATTTTACCGATATTATTTTTAGTTGGGTTCAGTAATCGATATTGTGAGATTTTTAGGAAATTCGCTTTTCGTCTTCAGCTGTGATGAATGCTTGTTATTTGTGGAAATTGTAAATTCTAGCATCAATTCAATGGATATTATCTTGATTTCACTATTGCTTCTATTTTGGCAGTTGTTGGGTACCTTTTTATAAAATAAATTACTACTTAATAACTTTGTGGTACATATTCACATCGATTCCGTAATGGTTACCCGTCTTGTATGCTTTAATAATTATTTTATCTGATTTTTGATCATTGAACCGACCATTTTTTTAAAACTTTTGGTAGTAACATGTTGGTAGTTGTAGTGAATTTAATTTTATCTAGAATATATAATATCGAGAATAGATCTTTCTCGAAGTCCGATAGTTGATCGTCGCATGGTGATTTTTTGTGTGTGTGTGTGGGGGGGGACTTAAATCCATAAATCGCGCTATCATTGTTGTATTCGTTCTTTTGTTTAAAGAAGAAGAGTTTCCACCTCATTCTTTTTTTGACGTCCTCGATCTTGGGTAAAATGTTTAATTTATAAGATCTTTTGTGAGGAACCGTGATATTTTTAGATGAATAGTCCAAGTTAATTGGTTCCGTATTCCGATAACCTTTAGGATACAAAGTATAAATACGTATACACCTATAACAGTGCTCAAGTAAAAAGAGCAAGATATAAATATATATATATTTAGTGCTTGACTTAGAAAACCAGTGCTCGATTAATACTTTTAAGCAAATCACCCCAAGCAAGGCGGGAGTGTCACTAGCACGCAACGGGTTAAAAAGAATGAGAGTAAGAGTAAAGAGGAATGTTTGGGAAAAGGATAAAGAGAAGAACAGGGATCAAGATCAAGGCAGCAGAAGATGTCGACTGACATTACATTTAAATATTTGAAGATTATAGCTATCAGGGTAGCATGTGATAGGAAGGGAATTCCATTGACAGGAGGTGCGAGATAAAGAAGCTCTTGGAGTAGAAGAGATGGCTACATTTAGCCGTTTTGACAGTGAAAGAGTGGAACCGATATGCCAACCAAACTGAGCTATTAAGCATATATTAATATATATACATATTATCCCTCACAGGTAGCACGAATCAGAGTTTTATGCAAAACGCAGTCTTCAGGTGCTGTGTATAAAGGGTTACGAAATTTAAATTTTAATAAGAATATACGGTTACCGCAATTTTGGCGCAGTCATATATTATACGGGGATTACAGTATTTTTTATTTTTGTAATTTAAAATATATGTCTGACTTTAAAATAAGCTGGATATATATATATATATATATATATATATATATATATATATATATATATATATATATGTGTGTGTGTGTGTAAAATTACTTTGGAGCTGTGAAAATTATTATTTTTTTATATTAAGTATAAATGGAGATTACTGGTTCTTTTGTTCTTCAAAAAAATCTAATAATATAAGTTACATCAAAAATTAATTTGGATCAACGTATTTCTGCAGATATTTATTTTTATGACAACATGTAATCGTCATAAAATGTTATGCCTACATGGAAGCGTTTGAAATAAAAAAAAAAATCTTTTTTAAAAACTGTAATCCCCGTGGTGGGTAAGGGTGTGTAAAAAATGTTCGCTTGTCCCAAGCATTTTTCGGCAAATCTTTAGCCATTTTCAAAGAGATGGCGTAAAGTACTGTTAATTGTTTTTTTCGCAATTGTTTTTTAACATCTACTTGCCCGATGCCTATATATTAGTAGTTTTTATTGCTATTCCCGCGAAAAGAACATGGATATAATTCGATTAAAAAACTCATGTTTAACGCAATATTCCAGTTGCTAAATAAGCTATGGCTAATACTGGATGCCAGATGTTTTATGTAGAGTGCTTTTCTGACAGCCAGATATTTCCCGCTACGAGAAATAAAAACAACTGAGGAAGTGACCGGAAGTCCTCGGTTCAACAGACACTATGGTCAATTTCTGTATTCTTTCCCACCTCCTATTTCTTTGAACGTTATACTTATATACAGACATTTCTTCTAACTTATTAAGTATTTTATTAATAATCCGACATTATTTTATCTTACTTTAAAACATATTTCATTGTATGCCTGGGTTTGAGTGGACATTGTTAAAAAAACAGCCATGTCTACTCAAGAATTTTCACCCACTAGATATAAAATTTACAAAATATGTATAAAAAATAATAATGGCAGACTCCTCTTTTTCGATGACACACATCAGCTCGGATGGCTCACTAATCCCTATTAAAGATTGTTGTGAATATGGATTATCTCCTCTTTGATAATCCAAGCTATAAAAGCTGTACATTTCCGCTTGTCAAGTAGACGAGTAGTAAGATTCTTAATTGAATAAAAAATTACTAGACAGAATCTCTCGTCCTGTTTTCATTACATTTTATTCAATTAAGAATAGAACAATTTATGCGACCGGAGCGACTTACCACAGATCCAGAAAGCGATTCAGCCGACAAGTGCTGGAAACATTGGCGGGAGACATTTACAAATTTCATCGTGGTTCTACATTCAGAAAGACCGGGACGTCCCATCAATAAGCGTGCTCTCCTAACCAACTACCTGTCTCACACAGTCAATGAAATTATCTCGGATTGCGTTACCTACGAAGAAGCAATGGATGTACTGAACGCTACATACATAAAGCCCCAAAATGAGATATTTTCTAGATATCTACTTGCGACTCGCCGACAAGAATCAGGCGAAACATTGGACCATTTCCTTAAGAGCCTTCGGACACTGAGCAAAGATTACTAGACAGAATCTCTTGTCCTGTTTTCATTATAAAGTTACATGCTCCGAAGTGTTTGTGTATTATCTAACATCTACAGGGCCTGTCTTTGTTTATAATGCCACTACGAAGAACGGTATAGTTTAGTTACAATTTTCTCATCCATTTTAATGAATGCACACAATTTAACACTCAAAAAGTAAATAGAATATATCCTCTAATAATCAACAATATTCGAAATTGCTTGGAAACTGAATGAAATGTTCCTCTTCTACTAATTGGACCCTGATACACGAAAGAACTAGCGAAAAATGGCAGAAAAACTTACAATGAAATAAAAATTATGGATGTTATCATAATTCTCTACTCCTAAGGTATAAAGCTGTAACGTTTCCCTTCGTTTTTTCAGCTGTTACACCCGTCCTGGCTATGACGATAAAATACATCCGCCTCCTGTGTTAGACGATAAACCACATCTGATAGCAAGGCCTCTGATCAGGTTTTTTGGAGCGTGAAACCACCTGTTAATTGCCAGTGTTCCCAAGTCCACCCTGGCCCGGGGTGGTAGCACGTGTTAGGATCTCAGCTATGGGCAAATAGTTAGCCCCCAAAACCGTGGTTAAAAGGTGCAAAAACAGGTTTTAATACCAGCAAAACATTATTGTAAAATAAATATTACCAGCAATACATTTTTTTAAATTACCAGATATACATATATGATAGAAAATTATTACACGAAATAGATTTTTGAAGAAAAAAAAATATTACCAGAAATAAATTTTTTTGAAGGAAAAAATATTACCAGGAATAGATTTTTGAAAAAATATATTACCAACAATAAAAATTTTGTCGGCATTAAATATCCCATTGAGGCTGATATGCCGTAAAACAAAACAAACCAAAGCAGCTGTTACACACGGTAACTAAAATATATTCTTACTTAAATTCTTAAAATCTAGGTACCATAGTGAAGAATTTATTCGAAGAATTACCATAATGATATTTATAAAAATGCACATGGAATCTGAACTACGTTGATGGGAAAGTGAGCAGGTCAGGGCCCATAATATTAGACTTTTCTTTGGAGTTTACCAACAATGCCTATATATACAGCAGGAAGACCGGACCATATGCGTCGGTAATATGCAAAGCATGAGCAACATAAATACATAAGATAGATTCTGGAAAGCAAGATCGTCGAATATGATGACACAGTCAACCAACATTCTCAGCATCGGTCTTAGCAGTGGATTCAATATAATCTTTCCGCTTTATTTCAGACGAGAATGTTAGCCCGAGAAAGCAAATTGATTTACTTTAATTAAAGGTACGCATCAGCCATGCAGATGAGAGACCGATAATAGAGAAAGGTTTCGTTTTGGAGGCACTAAATTTAGAAAGCCAATCCTCGCCTCAGATAACAACAGACTGTAGGTTTATTTCACGTCAACTGTAAATTTGACCTTAACGAACTTATCATACTTACGAACGAGACAGGAGTAAATGTTAGTTTCACGTTAATATAAACTAATGAGGTGTTTAAAATAAAAAAATATGATTTATTGTTTACGAGCGTAAACTGAAAACAAAAAGATATGAGAAACTTCGTGATCTTTCAGCACAGAATGTTAGGTGCCGAAATGAATACGCGACTGTAACTCGGGGAATGTTTTCAAAAGGAAAAAAAAGAAGAAAGCGTTGTGTATTCATAAGCTGTTGGTGCAATGACACGGGCGTAGATGTTTCAATATCATCAAAATGACGAAGCTTATTGTAAGTTACCATCAATGTAATATGATTTCTCAGTCTGTTTACGTGCGTGAAAATGTATTTCTCTGTCACTATTAATTTCCTTGTCAAAGAGTATTCAAATGACTATCGCCTAATGGAATACCAAATGGATAATTCTTCTAATGCCATATATATATATATATATATATATATATTTCATAAATCCAAATGACATTAGAAGAATTACGTATATATATATATATATATATATATATATATATATATATATATATATATATTGAACAATAAAAAATATTAAAATCTTCAGACACACTGGGTTGTAGATTAATATTCTTTCGTTTTTTCTATTATTATTTCATTTATATATATATATATATATATATATATATATAGAGAGAGAGAGAGAGATACAAATATGTATATTTAAACATATATTGTTAAACATAACATAAAAATGAATGTCTATTATATCTGATCATGACCTGTTCTAATGTTCGAATGTTTGCTTTAATTTCGGGTGAAAATGAAGACAAAAGTTATGCCACATTTGGAATTTTCTTTTTATTAAATTGGTCCTAAGCTTTCGACTCACATGAGCCATCCTCAGAGTTGTTATATAAACTTATAACAAAGATATCCACTGTCAAAGCTAATATTTTGTTATTTTGACATAAAAAAAAAATTGCTATGCGACGATAACGGTCGTTGAACAACATGAAGCAGGTCGTAAGCTTAAGATACGGTCGTATGACGTCATACCACGTGATAGACCGAAGTATTGCAAGAGAACCAATGCAATGTAATGCGTTGTGACTAGTTTGATATGCAATTTTTTGAGTGTGGGTTGCTTCGTTTTAATGTAGATGGCCTCCAATATCTGAAGATTCTTTTACTGACTTTATCTGTGGGTATTATTGTGTTATCAAATAATATCTGCCTAATATTATGTACATGGCTATGTATATATAGGACTAACTTACTAAAAAGAATATCTAAAAAAAAGGATAAAAGAGAGACCTTATGGAGTAGGAACAAAACTGAATAGGAATTAAGACGAAAAAATATAACGATTGACACTGAATTTACAATTTTGTGGATCAAAGTTGCCTGGAAAGTAAAAGGCCAAGAAGAAAGTTCCAGAAGCTAGAATTGCGAAGGAGAAAACTGTTAGCAAAGAACTTATGGTTGCATCTTAGCAAATGCAACTGTAATATTAGGATACCTAGCTGCCAAACTGGGCTTAAATTTGTAAAGTTGAGGTACTGTTATTTACCGAAACTAATAACACTAATTGATATGTTTCATTCCTTATAAATAAAATGGACAATATTGTAAGTGGAGGTAAGATGCTGTCAAAGCAGTTAACCACTAGCAGTAGTTTGCCGACTTCACGCCGCTGGCGAATATTGTATTTTGTTGAAGTTATAAAGATTACCATTTCATATACTGTTGAAACTTGACTAATGCATGGAATAATAATGCAACACAAAATGTACTTAAAAACAAAATGTACTGAAACAAGAAAGTGTACACAATATTTATATATAGTCTGTTGGTATATTCTTGGGAAGACCGTTCCTGGAGAATGTGTTGACTTAGTCGAAGTCGGGCAGTCTCTGGATTGGATCTCTTCTTCCTCACCCTCGTCTTCCCGGTACCAACCAGATTTATATGGTCAGTACTCACTATGTAAATTAGGTGAATCCTACCACAACATATACAACCTCCGTTTTGGTTATTCATCATTCAGTAACGCTTTCTAGATTACAAGTGGTACGAAAGAGGAAAACTTGTCAGAAAAACTCCAATGAGAGTACTTACAGAAAAAGCACAAGGAAGTTACAGTAGTGTGATGTGAAAATGAATGAAGCCGAGATGCCATGTCCGGACCGATGGCATTGCTGGTACATGTTTGTATTTTATCGAGAATCTCTAAATATATAAGGGAAGCAACAGGCAAGATTTGGCAGCATTGTTCAATGTATGGAGGAATGGTTGAGCTAAAAAATCTATGAGAAATACTGTCTAGCCCGATACAGTAAATCAGCTTTCCTCGTAACAGACCGAGAAATTGATTCAATATAATTGTTCCACTTCAGGTCAGAGGTAGTTAGCCCGAAGAATTGCAATCAATCTCTGTCCTGGAGGTTAGCATCATTCGTTCAAATGGAAGGCGCAAGTTTTATCTGAGACGATTCAAATGGCGCAATTCCGTTTTGGACGCGTTAAATAAAAGCATATTCTTTCCCCAGTTAACAACAGACTGCACGTTGTTTTCAAGATCAGCGGCTACTTTAATCTACTTGAGCCGATCAAACTTACTAATAAGACGGGAGGATATATTTTTTCAGCAGTATAGATAATAATTTGACAACTCTATCTCATCGGGAATATACACGTTCTGATTGAAAGCGAAAATACAGGAAAAAATATCAGACATGCTGAAAAACTGGTCCCCTCAACCGACAAAAATGCAACTTAGAGAATGTTTGAGAAACCAAGTAAATAGATGAAAATCGAGATAGAAATCAGTTGAATGTGTCATCTGAAGACAAAAAAAAAATACCAGTTCTTATTGGGATCTGGGAATATCAGAAGGGGCATATAAAAAGCGAATCAAATTCCTGAAAGACATAAAATATGTGAATGGCAATAATGCATACCCATGGCCATTTCTCACATCTTACCTCGATGTCTCTCCATGAAATGGTCACAATTACGTTTTTTATTGCATCGTTTTATGACCTCTTGTAAGTTTTCATTTTTCTTTTTATACAATTGATAACTCAATAGAAGGTCTCGGAACCATTTAAGCTGAGCTTTACTGTGAGTTTGAATGGAGTGCGTAAAAAGAGGGAGTCAGGCATTATAAGATACATGACGGTTGACATTAGACTTGAAAGGGTGAACATTCTAGTGATCGGGGAATCATTGCTTCGGGAGTCTGCAAGTCAGCTTAGCATTTCTTAGAAAGAAATTCTCTAAATGGAAATTCCTTCTTACCAGTGGAATACGAAGCGGGTGAAGATGTGTTAACTCTGTGTACGTAGTAGTGTTGGTCTTAACTGTGAAGGATTGGAATAGTCATGACTTCTTGAGAAATATAATGGAGTGGTTTCCCTTCGTATTCTCCGCAGTTTGAAATTTTAGTGTTCTTCTTTTAGACTTGTTACTCAGTCTGGTAGGATGTAAAAAAAGAACCGCCTGAATTCTTTTCCGGATTATTGCAAAGCGAAAACTATTTGCATTGTAATAATAACTGTGACTCAGCTAAATAATCCGGCATAATCACACACACACACACACACACACACACACACACACACACACACACACATATATATATATATATATATATATATATATATATATATATATATATAATCCGGCATAATCACACACACACACACACACACACACACACATATATATATATATATATATATATATATATATATATATATATATATAGGGTAAAAAAAAATATTGGTATACAAAGAATTTTTTTAATTTTCTGCATTTCCGACTAATGAATAAACTTACTTTTCATATAATTAACAATACACAGATCCATAATAAATCAATATGCATAGACAACAGAAAAAAATGATTTAATAGAAATACATCCCATTTATCCATTTTAATGGGTGAAAAAAGTATTCGTACAATGCAAATTGTCGATTTTAAAACTTTTACATGGCTTTAATACATTAGATTATTCAAGGACTATTCTATAATTTCCCACTAATGCTATTAATAGTTATTTCTAACCTGAAAATACAAACAGAATATTCTGTAATTGATATTCGTGCAAGAAGACTTTCATCATGGTAAATACATAAACAGAACCAATTGTTAAGCACTGAAAAATAGGTAAAAGTTACAGGAAAATCTCAGACAAACTGAATATTCTATTGCGACCATTAGTTTCTTTTATCAAAACGTATAAAAGACTCACAACTGTTGTAAACCAAAGAATAACAGGTGGTCCATGGAAAATTAGGAAGTAAATGTGCCAAATTAAAACAAAACCAATGTTTATTTCTCAAGAGTTGCAGGATGATTTGCTTTAATCAGGGATCTGTGTCACTAAATGGACAATAAATAATGAAAATAATAGAAACAATATAAAGTCACGATCCCCCCAGAAAACTCGAGTTCGACTAAAAAGACAAAGATGCCAGATTGAAATTCGTTCGTGAACATAAGATAATGTCGTTATTGGAAAGGATTATTAAGGACAGACAAAGCCAAAAATGAGTTGTTTGGACATAATTCTAGAAATCACGTATTGAGGAAAGACGCGATGCCTTCACACAAAAGAACACAGTTCCAACTGTAAAATTTAGTTTTGCAACATCATGGTTTAGGGATGTTTTGCTTCAAAACGTACTGGCAACATATCAATAATAGAGGGCAGAATGAATGCCGTAGCGTACCACAATTTTTTGAAGCAAAATTAAAGATTTCAGTTAAAAATCTTGAACATCTTCCTGACTGGAGCTTCCATCAAAATAATGATCTTAAGCGCACTGCAAAATCTACGAAAAAATGAAAATTTGCTACAAATAATATAAATATCCAGAAATGACCTAGACATACCATAGATTTAAACCCAATTGATAATATGTGGTGTCATTTGAAAATTCAAATCCAGTCGAGAGCTCTAAAAACTATCCCTGATCTGAAGACCATAAGTGAAGAATAATAGAACTAAATATCAACTAAAATTTGCAAATCATTAATTGAAAACTACAAGAAAAGCTTGGTTGATGTAGAAGTGAATAATGGTCATTCCATTATTAAGATTATATATGAGGAAAGCATGTATGGAGAAAAGACTGATTTCGTTAGAAAATCTTGAACTTCATCCTGATTGGATCTTACATCAAGATAACGTTCTTAAGTACACTACAGCGAAATGGCTTCCTGAAAATAATGTAAATATCCTGAAACGGCCAAGTCAGTTCCCAGATATAAACCTAATCGAGAATCTGTGACATTTTTCGAAAATTAAAATCCAAACGAAAGTTCCAGACATCCCGTATTTGAAGACCAGATGCGAAGAATAGAATATAATACTAACTAAAATTTTCAAATCATTAATTGAAAACTACAAGAAGAGGTTTGTTGCTGTAGAACTGAATAATGGCTATGCTACAAAGTATTAAATGATTATGTATTTTTTTTTTTTTTTTTGTATTTCACGAATAGTTTGTTTTCGCTCTTTAAAATGAATAAATGGGATTTATTTCTATTTTTCTATTTTCTTTTCATATTTAGTAATTATGCATCTGTGTAGTGGTAATTATACGAAAAAATAATATATATATATATATATATATATATATATATATATATATATATATATATATATATATATATATATATAATGAATTAACTGATGTAAAATATGTTTTTCTTTCGCTAGACAGTTCTGACCATGTTTCAAAAATGGAAGCTGAAGGCTTCGAATTTTATTTTCTAATTAAATTAAAGGCATTAATTCTATTTCATCCTCAAGCGAATTTTGGAGTAACTCATTTTAAAATTTACTCGGCTTTAAAGGCACTGCAAACAATTATAATCTACAGTTTCCAAGGATACAGAGAAATCCATACATCCAGTACCTTACTGTTCTTTCTTTATATATATATATATATATATATATTCTGTATCTTTTGGCAGGATGTTTTTAGTAAGACATATGTCATTAAATAATTTAGACAAGTTTTGTTTGCTTATTTTTAATAACTTTAACAACCGTAGAATACCTAACCATATCGTTTTTCAAGTCACAAGTAAAAATGTAATTTTCAGATGAACACAGCATTTTTTTTTGTATTAGGAAAAACAACACACTGATGATGACATTGTGCGAATGTCGAAAGAACTCGGAATAAAAAAGAATATGCATCAGCATAAGTAATTATCATTCTTCCTGTAATAAGGTTACTAAGAAACGTGTCCGTAATTATGAGAGGATCCTATTAAAAATAATATATAAAACTTGTCTAAATTTTTTAATGAGACATGTCTTAGTAAAAACATGCTGCTATATATATATATATATATATATATATATATATATATAATAGTTTGGTTCAAAAATAATGACGTAATAATGTCGTTTTTTGACCTTAAAAAATACGTTAAAAACGACATTATTACGTCATTATGTTTGCACCAACCTAATATATATATATATATATATATATATATATATATATATATATATATATATATATATTCTGTTAATGGCAACGGACGCAGCAGCTGGTAACTGGCAACAACTAACTCTTTTGACAAAGTAGTCCTACATTTACCTTCCACTGAAAAACATTTAATGCAATCAAGACTGCATGCGAGTTTGCGATTTGTAAAGCAAATCAGGTTACAACGTCTCAACAGACGTGTTCTGACTAAATCATTCGCAATTAAGAACGGATGTATTGTAGGGAAATGATGGATTAGCAGAGAATTCATGGAGGGCGCATATTTGTCCATTGTGTAGCTGTACAATATCAATGCATTATCAACACTGCCGCCTTTGAACAGTTTTAACAGCTTGTATAACGTGCTGGGCAAATAGTAATAGACGTGTATGTCGGACTATTAAGAAAGACGGTAAGTTGTAGTCGGACTTTTAGGAGTAGAGTTTTTTTTTCCTTGTCTGGAAAGATCTGTCTGGCTGAATTTAATCTAAAATAATATTTCGAATCCATTACATTCAATTACGTGCTAATACCCTTGGGAAATTTATGGATCCTCTTCTTCTCCTTCCAGCTATGGGTAAATAGCAGCTCAGATTGGGTTCTATAGCCTAGGATGGCAACAGGTCTTGGAGAAGGACAACTCTGAGCTCAAATCTTGCGGAGGGTTGTTTGGGGACCAGATCTCTGTATTCGGCTTCAAAAAAGTGTGGATGGTTCTGCACAAAAGATTCACCCCTATAATCAAATCTCATATACTGGTGTCGGGTTGTCGTTTTTCTTTGAACTGATCTGCTCATACGTCGAATTATATATATATATATATATATATATATATATATATAATTAGAATAAAAGGTCCACGTATGTAAAAGAAATGGATTAGTTAATAAGACAAGTATAAACGAATGGGTACCAAAATAATCAGTATGAAATAAATAAATATTTTCTTACTGATATTGGTAACCTTTCGTTTCTTCTTGTCTTATTAACTAACCTATCTATTTTACATCACACACTAACCTATCTATTTTACAACACACATACACGTACACACACACACACATACACACACATATATATATATATATATTTAGCTATTCTAAAATTAAGTTGGATGTAGAACTTAGTTTTATCTCTATCTATAAAAGACAGTATGTGTGTATGTGTGTGTAACGAATGCACGGCCACAATTTCGGACGGATTTGAACCAAAATTTACATGCACATGCTCCAAGTTAATGAAAAGGCGAAGACCGACTTTGCATTTCCAAACTCCCAACGATAGTGGAAATAATCGATTTTTTCATGTTTCTAAAGCTGTTTTCATGTAGTTTGCGGCCATTTTCTACTGGCCAAAGTGAGAGCCTATAACTGGCTGCTACGAATAGGCAGGAAGATTCTATTGGCCAGCGTGTGAGCCAACAGATGCCAAAAAAATCGATAGCTGCATTTGTCACAAGTGGGAAAAATTTAAATATGCATGGCACTTTACCCCAATTGGCTCATTCGCTTGCTTGATTCTGATTCCGCAGAACTGGGTTGGGTGTGAAGAAGTATTTATTGTTAACATTCTTTTTTCATTCGGTTTTTCCAGTTACAAGTCCTTTTTTTAAAGCTGATCATTTTGTGTTCATTTTGTTTTTGTTCTTTTTTCGTAACAACTTTAATGTTTGGTATAGAACAGTGTGAGATAGGCAAGAGGTAAGGCATGTATCAACATCAGCACGGCAAAGGGCACTCCTTTAAAGGCAGGGAAGGGCAAAAATATTTTAAGTCAAGTGATAGCGATTGCTTTATGATTTGTACGATTTTTGAATCAAGCACAGGCAACGCCGGGCCATCCTGCTAGTTACTACTACTCTCTGTAACAATGCCTATCCATTTGACATTGTTTAAGCAGTAATTAACAATAAAATCTCTGAATTCAATAAGGTTAAACCTGCTATAGTACAAAGATGTCCTGTGTACCTGTGCGTTCCTTGGCTGTGTAATATTAGTGATAGATATGCTAACCAGGTTTCTGTAGCAGTTCGACATTGTTACTTTGCTGCTAATACTCGTCTGGTTTTCTCTGCCAACCATATCCTTCCGTCCATGCGTAAGGACGTTCTCCTTCCACATCATAATAGTTCTTTAATTTATTCCTTTAAATGTAATTGTGGTTCGCACTACATAGGGAGAACAACTCAAAGGATGCATGTCAGAATAAAGCAACACGTCCAAACAAAAATCCGCAATCTTAAGTAGACTCCTTCAGACATTCTGATCAATACATACAGGTCTTCCATCGCAGAACACCTAATAAATAGCCATAATTGTGCTGCTAGTTTCAGTGTGGATTCATTTACCATTCTTAGCAAGTCCCACTCGAATTACCACCTGAAAGTGTTTGACGCCATTTATATTTTATCGTTGAAGCCCTCTCTGTGTAAATAGAAGGACTTCGTAATGGACCTCCAACTAATTTCCATCTAAGCAATTATTTTTTTTCCTCTCCATAAAGATTGTCTACTTTGTTAGCGTTAATTCTCTTTATTAACCTCGATTTAGCTCTCTTGAGCGAGGTTCGAAACCGGTTAGCTATCCCGTTTTTCGGTGTTTATTTTTTATTTATTATCATCATGATTGGTAATAAAATTTTGTCTTTTTTATGGCAGTCATATATTTATGTATTTTATGTGTGTGTATCTTTCTCTCTTTATATATATATATATATATATATATATAGAGAGAGAGAGAGAGAGAGAGTGAGAGAGAGAGAAAGAGAGATACACATATACGTATGAAAACATGTCTTTTGAATACAATATTAAATATATTTGAATATTTTAATATTAGATTTTGGATGCTAATAAAGTGTTAACTAAAACAAAAAGAAAGTCGAAAAGGGAATTTTACATATAAAAAAATAATTATATATAAAAGCTTAAGTACCTACTATATATAATTAAAAGCGTGAAATATTAATAAAGATTAATAATAATTCACATTTAGATAATTCCTTTTAAATTTAAGTAAGTATGTATTTAAAATTCTACAATAAAGAATTTTAAAAATAAAATAATATGTGGATCAGTTTTAATATTTAATATTACTACGATCCACTTGAATTATATACCAACGGATTTATTACCTGTAATATATATATATATATATATATATATATATATATATATATATATATATATATATGTATATTAAATAAAAAACAGACCACTTTAAGGTTTAATGTAATAAATTATTTAACCAGAACCCTTTTAAAAGGACTGCGGTTCATCAGACTTTACTTTCAAACAAATAATGAAAAGAAAATTTACACATTTTTTACGAGCCGTATTAAATATATGTAAATTAACGAAGTGATGAAGTGAGGGTGGGGGGAGAGAAGACATGAGTGAGTTAGCAGATATTGACACATTTAAACGGTTAACTTAACGGAAGTTATATATTGAAATCGAAGGGGTAGCGAAGAAAAAACTCATAGAGAAAAAAATTATTTAAATAAAAAAAAATTATTTAAATAATAAAAAAAAAATTATTTAAATTATTTGCTCTGGATTTACATTGAGCTTTCTGGATTATATCCTCCTTGGGTTTACCCATACAGATTACCTAGTTTTCATAAACTATATATATATATATATATATATATATATATATATATATATATATATATAGTTGTATATTTAGGCAGAAACCCTTCCTTTATGCATGATTCATTAAAAACGGCAGACAAGGTACGACGGTTAAGCTTTTCATTTAATTTTTCTTGTGTTCAAACAAGAGTTTGGACAAAGAGTGTGTAAAAACTGTCCAAATGAGGACGCAGAGAATAAAAAAATAGTTTCTAATATGTCAATTTTTTGTGGAAAATAATTTCCTTCAAGTTTCAATAAACTAATTGGTCATGTAAGGTCTTCCAATTCCTACCTCAAAATATTGTATATTTTGCTTCCCCATATATATATATATATATATATATATATATATATATATATATATATATATATATATATATATATATATATGGAAGGAGAGAAATTAAATAAACACTTATCTTTTTTATAAATGAAATATACAAAACGAATAGGCATGGCAATAGTGTATTTAAGACTAGGAGAAGCAACAATATAAACAGGGAAAAAGACCAATAAATAAGAAATGTTTCTTTGTCTTTATATTTCTTTATCTTTATATTTCTTTATTTCATTTTCTGTTGTTGCTGTTTTGTTGGGGGTGGTTATTAACCTGAAACTGTTTTGCTCAATGGACATACTTGCCAATTACGAAGTTCCATTTCCCGAGACACCGAGATAAAATGTTGTATGGAATAAATCGACTTCGAGGCAAATGATCTTCATATTAGACGTTACAATCATGGACGCTTTCATTCCAACTATACAGATTACAATTTACAATTCAGGCAGAAGCCACCTGCGCAAAGCCGTATAAGTTTATATGAAGTTATTCATACAAGCTGCGAGCAGTGAAAACTTTGCCAACGTTACTCCGCAAAAAAGCGTAGCCATTTTTTTTTTGTAACTTGCACAACTGTGCCCGAATCTGAAGATACTTACAAGAATTTTGTAAAAAGATGATTACTTTTTCGAAGAAAAAAAAAATTGCCTTAGAACTATTATTCCAAACACAGACCCTACTAACGGATGCGTAGTAAGTTCGAAAAATATCCACCCTTTTTTCTTTTGTAATATATCGATAACCAATAGCTTGGCAATTGCTCTAATGTGGCAACCAATAAGAATACAATATTTTCGGCGCATGCGTGTGCGATGATTTTACAGTGGTATTCGCTCGGCAATATGACGCCGTTAATTTAACGAGTGTAAGTCTCCAGGGTTTCATTTAGGGAAATTATCAATTGACATTTGATTGAAACTACGGCATTCATTTATCAAAACATTTCGAAAGATTAAGAAGATTATGACAAAGAACTCGATGATGCAGGATTTACGTACGATTGAACCGCAACTCCTATGAATAAGAACCGGTGCTTAAAATAACGGTTGGTGTTTGCATGAAATAAAATTTATTATTAACAGTGAGGAAAAATAATAATAAGAATATCTGACGTAGTTCTGTTCGGGAAGTGGCTATAGATTATCTATATCCTTTCATCAATGGGCGATATAAAGGGTAAAAAAATACAAAGGATCATGTGGATGCTAAACCAAAAGTGAATTCTTCAGATGTTTTGAAAATGAGAAGGGATGCTGAAAAGAGAGTGGACGTCATTTTCCGAAATATATATATATATATATATATATATATATATATATATATATTATAATATTAAACTATTTTTCATGTCTCCAAATAACGTACCCTTAATTATAATATATATATATATATATATATATATATATATATATATATATATATATATGTATGTGTGTGTGTGTGTGTGTGTGTGTGTGTAAAACGCATTCCGCCCATTAGCACTCTATCATTTATCCTAAAATTGTGCAGACACAGACACACACACACACACACACACACACACACACATATATATATATATATATATATATATATATATATTTATCAGGCGGTCGGACGTTTCGGGTTCAGCCCAAGTGAGTCACCATGCAAGTATATCTATTTCAAAGTAATAAACATCTTCCGTAGTGCGTCGTTTTCATTCTTGAATTGAAATGTATCAAAAATTAATAATTTAACTTCGTAATCCAATATGTTGACCGAAATACATTTCGTTTATATTGTTCATAAGCGCAAAGAAAGAAAGAAAGACAGAAAGAAAGAAAACAAACAATACAAGTAAAAAAAGAATGAAATAAAATTAACGTTTCTTATCGGTCTGCGTAGATCTGAACCGCCCTGGAGACATACATATTCTGCAATATATTTCTTGTTTTGATTTTATAAATAATCTGTTAAAGATTTCTAATGATTTGTATACACTGTTTTTCAAAGAAGACATTTTTATAATAAATATTCAATTTTTTTTAAAAATGTATTTTGTACAGAATAAGATTTTTTTTATCCAAATGTATCAATTGAAAAGGGGCAAAATAAAAATAAAATTTAGCCTTGCATACATTTGAATAAAATTAAAAGAAGTAACATCCTGAACTCGTCGACTGCAGGGGTTGGATTTGACTGGGGTAATGTTAAGGAAATATGATATCAGTCAGCACTAGTGGTACAGAAAGACTCATAAACACACTAATGCATCTCTATCTATCTATCTATCTATCTATATATATATATATATATATATATATATATATATATATATATATATATATATATATATGAAAGGCACACACTTATATAGATAAACACGATTTACACGTTTAAAATGTAAAAAATTAAATAAATGTTTATTTTTATAGAATTATTACAATAATATTAAAATATCAATATTTGTTTGATTTTCTGTAATTTCATGCACAGAGATTTTGAAAAATGATATATTTTAGTTAGAGTGAAAATAATTTTAGTATCTAAATTAGACGAATAGTATATTTTGTTAAATTTTCAATGAGCCTGACAAACACTGATGGCCAAATCAACTGCGCCCTACACATAATAATGAAGAGTGTTACACTCTGGGAGTTAGATGTTCAGATATAAGAATTCATGAGGTCCCAGAAATTTTCGCACAACCATGTCTTGTTTTTCTTGCTTGTGTGGCATGGTGCAGAGTCTGGTTGCCAGACATAGGGTCATCCAACAGCCACACACTTAAGCTAGGGCATAACTACCTCCTCAAAGTACTTGATTTAGACACTCGTTTTGAGTGAGATCCTTTGGGAAGATTAATGGAGACATCACGTCGACATCAGCCGGGATCACGCCAAACAAATTGTTAAAAACGATTAGACACCTCCAACTCTATACGAAATCGTCCCATATTGACATCCATTTATCTATCAATCTATCTATTTAGATATTTTCATTATGCATGTGCATTTTTACATATCTATCTATCTATCTATGTACCTACCTACATGACTGAAAACCTAGTTATCTATCTATCTATCTATCTATCTATCTATCTATCTATCTATCTATCTACATGACTGAAAACCTAGTTATCTATCTATCTATCTATCTATCTATCTATCTATCTATCTATCTATGTACCTACCTACATGACTGAAAACCTAGTTATCTATCTATCTATCTATCTATCTATCTATCTACATGACTGAAAACCTAGTTATCTATCTATCTATCTATCTATCTATCTCTGTACCTACCTACATGACTGAAAACCTAGTTATCTATCTATCTATCTATCTATCTATCTATCTATCTATCTATCTACATGACTGAAAACCAAGTTAGCTATATTGATAGTTACTCATCTTTTATAGATGTTCCTCTCTATGTAAACCTTCTTATCTCACTGAATCTATTCATTACATATCTCAGTTTGTTTATATCTATCTATCTATAAGTTTACTTAAAGACTGCAGAAAAAGTATACATTTATTTACACTATTTAGTCAGTGGTAGTGCAACACCTATTCCAAATAAAAAAAATAGTCAATATTATTATTATTAATAATAATAATAATAATATAGAATGGATTTCAACAATTTTAATCAAGGACATATCCCTCCAGCCATCACTATCCATTACCGAAGGCGTTTCACAGGAATAGATGTGTTTTTATATCTGACTGAGAGCCCAGAAAATAACTGACAATTATGCAGATGAATATAATAATATGTTTTTTTGTTTGTTTGTTTTATTATAGCCCTGTGAATAAACTGTACATTTATTCTCTCTTTTCTGTTTTAAACCACTCTCTCTGTGTCTTTCACTCTCACTTTCTATCTCTCTCTCTCTCTTTCTCTCAAAATTTATCCGATATATGATTCAATTGTTAAGAACATGAGAGGAAAAATGCCAGCTCTTTTGGATTAATTAAACATCTTTTTTTTTCCCCAAGAAGCAGAATAAATGATCAGAAATTTTAGTGGGAGTCAAGGCTGTTATAAAATCTTTGAAATTCATTAACGACCCACACAAAATTATGTAAGATTTCATGGTTGAAAAAATAAAAAAAAATATGTGAAGCAAAATACTCCCATTTAAACAAATGAAAATGAAAACGAGGCCATATTAAATCTATTATACTACTTCTAATAATATGTAACACGAGAAAATCATAAAACTCTATTTCATATTCCTAAATTTGAGATTTAGAATTTAGGATAAAAAGCAAAAGACTAGAAATGAATGAATAACGTTTCAGCAATCAGATGATCTTTGAATAATAAACTGATCTTTGTGATAAAAATCGAACGAATATTATTAAAGAATAGGTCATTAATAGTCATAAAAATTCCTCATGGAAGCCATTCAAAGATTATTGCAACGTTTGCAAACATTGGAATTTCGTTGACCTGACAACTGCGACAGAGTGCCAGTGAAACAAAATTCAATAATTTACAATTATGGAAACTTTCATAGTCTTTTATGCCCCAAGAATCTTTAGATGATCTTTACAATGTTCTATATATATATATATATATATATATATATATATATATATATATATATATATATATATATATATATATAAAAGTGAACATAAGTCAACATTTAGAGGTGACAGTCTGTTTCATGTTATATGCAATCGTCAGGCCTGACGATTGCATATAGCATGAAACAGCCTGTCGCCTCTAAGTGTTGACTTTATGTTCACTTTTATATTTCTATCTCTGATATTGAGCACTTTATTCCATAAATATAGCACACCTTAAGACTATATTTCTTTATATATATATATATATATATATATATATATATATATATATATATATATATACTTTGATTTTTACCATGTACAAAGCCTAGGACTCATTCGAGGTAGAGGGTTATGTAGTAAGCGGCACACTTAACAGTGTAAGATTGTAGCGATCAGGAATACACCATCTTGGATGTCATTCCCACAGAGCAGCGGTTGCCGGGATGAAGCGGCTCAAGTGGAAATTACATCTCCCAAATTCTATATTGAGGACATGAGGGTGGTTCTATACAATGTGTTTCGCATGGCGGGTCTTAACCGTACAGGTTCGAACTGGTGGAACTATGAAATCTAGTTCGACTGAAAACTTTCTATGGAAATAACGATAGGACTGTGAGAGGCCTGCCCGTTTCGTCTGTAAGAAAGAGGTTTTAAGGTTGAAAATAATTTGTCGCCAAAAACGACGCGAAAGCGGTTTGAACTCTATCGAGACTGGTAAGTGAAGACTGGGCAGCTGCTATCGACATATAGCAGCAGACATCCATTTTAAGACTGATATGGCTCTTGTAAAGTTATCAGGTGCTTACTGGAGCGATATATCGAAACGACTATTTCTCCAGCATCTTTAGATCCAACTGAGCTTGATTTTAAGGCCCTATAGGCATTCAAGGCTTGGAATCTCCTTTAGAGAACGTCTAATCATCATGATTGATAAGAGCTCACGGACTGTTCCTCAATTTGAAACTCATAGCAAAGCTCAGAATATTTTCGAGAAGCATGATCACTTATGCGTTGACGGTCAGTCAACTATGTGCCATCCGTGATACACGTTAAGTCGATCATGTATCGTACGATACCTGACTGACGAGGCCGATTTTTTCCCGCAGTAGGATCCTTCCGCGGTAGACAAGTTGCCATCCAAGGCTATAGAACACGGTCTGACCTGCTCTTTACCCATAGATGGGGGAAAAGAAGGGGATTCATATATTTTCTCGGGGCTAATAACACCTAAATGAATGTGATGGATTTGACTGGAATTCGAACTTAAGCCTTTCAATTTTACCTTAGTTAATATAATCTTTACTTAATCTAACGAGATTAAAGTTTTGAATAATTTTTAAAAGATTTCTGAAACATTATAAATTATTATAACTTTAAAAAAATCAAAATAATTCTGGTAAAAAAAACGTTGTTCATGAATTTTTTTCTTAAGACTATAATATCCTTAATTTATATTATTTATAAAAGCAATTAAAAGCTTATTTAAATAAATAAAGTCATACATTTATTCAGTCTGTTATGTGCTATGCGTGAACTATAATCTTGGGAGTGTGGTGGTCATGTATCTAACTGGAACGAGTTGCTACCATTACGATGATATGGCACTAAACTAAACAACTGTCTTTATTTCACTGACACCTTACTTGAGAAGTACTATTATAGTCAAGAAATACACCGGGCATTTTTATTTCTTTAAAAAGTTCGCCCTTAATAGTTTGGGTAACTATTACAACCTAGAAAAGGTTACTTCTTGAGGAATAACCAAAACGGAAGTTGGAAATGAAATGATAATCTTTATGACATCAACAAAATACAATACTCGCCAGCGGCATGAAATAGGTAAACCCCTGCTAGTGGTGGACTATTTATGACGATATTTACCTGCGTCCACTCGAGGTAGGATGTAACACAAGTTAAATTAAATGTAGGGAATTCCGAGCTCGTAGGGCCATAAAAAAATTGTCTACCAACCCGGACGAGTCTCGTCCAGGTTCCTCTCTTCGCGAAGACAGAGAGTTCGACCAGTGTGACACCATTTATGGAAGCAAAGAAAAGGAAGAAAAGAAGGGAAAAAATGAAATTTTGATAGTGACAAATGGTGAAAGGGCTATTATCGAAAAATTCTAAAAGATAAAATTAACTGTGTCGTGGTGGCGGACTTATATTATCGGGAATAGATAACAGCCACTTGGTGCTGGCGAAAATCTAATTGACAAATTCCAGATCGGCTAGCTAAACCCGGGACAGAATAGATAAACATTAACTGTGTCACGAGAATGCCCTGACCACACACGAGCTGAAAAAAAAAACAAAGGAAAATAGGGTCTTTGTCGAGGGAAAGATATCGTTAGACAAGGTCTGGTTTTGTTAGAACGATAATAGCGAAACTATTTTTATCGGAAAAGTTGGCGGTGTTTGCTGGATGACCACCCACTGATAATTGAAAATCTGATTGACGAAGTCCAGATGAGAATTGAGGTTATCACACTACTGGCTGCATTGTTCTGTTGGCGGCCAGAGAAGAAGAGAGAATAGAAAAGAAAAAGAAAGAAAGGAAATAGAAAAAAAAAAAAGAGGAGATAATTCTTTTTCTTTGAGGAAGATATTTTTTTAAGAAACAAGGCTAGTCTGGTCACGCCCACACTGTTGATCGGCCATTGACGAATGTTAACGAGAGCCAGGCGGAGGTGGTGATGCAGGGGAGGCTGCTACTACCCTTAAAGAGGATAGGTATAAGATGTTACTGCGAAGAAGTAGGAAAATCGTTGACGCCCTCTGAAGGTAGGGGTAAGAGAAGACTTCCAAAAATGGAAATAATAAATTTTTCCTGACCGAAAACAAAAGAAGGGAATTGTGGATTGAGAATTATCAAGGAACCTCAAACCTCAACAAAGCCCACCCCGGTTTTTGTCGGCGTCCATATAAGCAAAGTCGCAGCAAGCGAAAATCAGAGTTTTCCCAGTTCAGAACAGTTCGGTTCAGCTTCCAGTTCGCAGTTGAAGTGGGGCTCTCAAAGCTGACTTGTAAGATTCGCGCAACTTCCGAACTCATCTTCAATCCAAGAACAATTTATTTTTGAAGAGCGACTTAGATCCATACCACCAAAATAAGTTTTACGACTATCGCCTGAAGACACAGCAAGAACCAATTTCTTAAAGAACAGACAACTTAAGATGTTAAAACTCACCTAACAAACACAACGTGTCACGAATCCATATAACTGGTCGGGAGATAGACGCAGTCCTATGTATCCAGCAACCAGATATAAAGTATTGTTATCCTTTTTTTGATACCTTGAACTTTTGAGTTATTATTTTATTTTATTTTACACATATTTGTGTGATACCACCCTTATTTGAACTCAACCTGCATTACGGCCCCAACGACTGATTGATTTCGTCTGCCTAAGATCAATTCACAACGTGGGTAGACGGACTGGAGATTAACGCAGTTACTTTGGTAACCAGACGTTGGAAGCGAGTTGGGAACGATGAGGCTGATATCGGATCTGACCAGATTCCCATCCGAATCACCAAAAGGTTAGAACGTCACATTTGGGTGCCGCGACCAATACCAAGGCAGTTGGTCGTCACAGGACGGGACAACACGACTGACGCAGACAAGCGGACGTCACGTTTGGAGCGGCGACACCCGAACGAAGCAGCGAGGAACGAGCGAAGGCTGCGGGACGTCACACCCGGCAAGAGCTTCTCATGCTGTCAGCTCACACTGCCAGCTTAGGCAGCAGATTACCTCCACTGAAAATAGTATCCAATGTATTTATGAGGATTGGCGCATATCCATGAGTAATCATAGGTAAGTAAGTAACAGTTGAGGAGATGAAAATTTTACATTAGGTTTTTATGGTTGAATTTACTTATGGCAAAAAACACCCCAGAGAATTCTTAGAATAAAAAATGGATACAAATTAGAATATATTTTACCTAAAATTGGGATAAGATAGTTAACCGAAGACATTGTATAATGAAATATTAATTCACCTAATTTTGCACGTTTGGACGATCATGTTTCTTTCGATTCATGACTTACTAGACAGAGTTTCTGAAGTAGCTTACCGTTTCTTTCTGCGGTAAACTAGTTGGCAAACAAGGCTATAGAAGTTCACCTCTTCATTTTCTCATTCTGAACCTTATCTATTACACCATATATATATATATATATATATATATATATATATATATATATATATATATATATATGAAATAATGGAATATGCATACACCTGAGTTCCCTTTCACTGGAATATGATTTGCGGGTGTCCGTCATAAATACAGACGGACGTGTAGGTACGACATAGTTTTAGTCTATGACGACGCCCATTGGACTACGCCATTGGCTATCTTATTGGTCTACACATATTACCTGCGACTACGACGAGTACTAGTCTATTATTGCTACCGTGTACTACTTGGTTACAGTAGCCAAAACCCACTTAGCTATTTCGATCAAATATATCCCTTTCCGGGACATATCAGTATATATATATATATATATATATATATATATATATATGTGTGTGTGTGTGTGTGTGTGTGTGTGTGTGTGTGTTTTATCAGACAAACAGTAATTACGTAATAGCAATTCAATAATGCAATTCTGATGCACTAATTTGGCTTCGTATCTATACGGCACCATCGACTGTTATAAACTTATATTAATTTATTAACAGACCTAGAACGCAATATTGTGGTTCTAGCTGCGCTGGTGCCATTTAGTTCTCGCTCTATAGACACGTGATTACACGGCCTTGTGGGTAATGAATTCTTTTCATTCTGCAAACCTTAACCCCCAGATTGATCTTTGCTATCCTCTCAATAATTTATCACTGTTAGTATCACAGATGTTAGAACAGAATCATATGTTACGGTTTTTTGTGTATATATGTATGTAACTAGTGAGTTAGTCAAAATGACTTAATTCCCTTTATAGTCTACCAATAGAAGGTTTACCAATCAGAAGTCGCAGAACATTGTATCCGTCGTGTATAAAGGCGGCCATCTTTGTTACCTACAGGAATGACCAGTGCCAACTTGTCAGGCGAAGATACCAGAAGAAAGAACTATGCTCTGCTACAATATCCACTGCGAACCTGAACTACGCTTTCCTACTGTCTCCGAAATATTCACTGACAACCTCTGATTCTATACTCCCTAAAAGACGACCGTCATGAATTTGTAACATCATATTCCTTAGTCACACTAGCTCAAATCTTCAGAGGCTAGGGCCCGTTATGCTACACACATTGTTACAATTCATCACCGATTTCCTTCGGCATCGCTTATTACAACGAAAATTCCTAAGAACGACTACTTTGCGGAAGAGAATCGCGACTGCATGCTTTTTTTCAATTACAGTCAGAACCATATGGGCGAGTGATTAGAACGTTCGCTTTCTGACCACAAGTTCAGGGTTCGAATCTCACCATAGTCGACTTATCAGGGAAGTATCTTCTTGATGTTATCTGTCTGGAATAGGCGATCCTAGTGTGTGACACCTTTGCAAAATGCCTGAAAACCATGCTATGGGTTTACGAAGACCCTGGAGAATCATCGACGCTGTGGGCCTGAGCATGCTAACTTTGTTCAAACTGTTGCTCACGCTAGATAACTCGCTTTCTCCCAGAAAGCTTAAATGAGACCCGCTCAGCATAGTTGAAGTATAAACTAGAGGTGGGCTCTGTGAGTGTTGAACAAGCACACATGTGCCTGAACAGGCGTCTGCAATGGGGATTAGCTAGTGCTTCTAGTTGTCTGGCATCCTCGTATTCAAATGATTACGACATTTACTTTTACTTTACACTCTGAACATTCTCAGGTCTATGGGTAAACAATCCCAACTTCATTCGTAAACAGCAGTTTACACTCAGATAGCTTCAATCAAGAGAAATATCAACATCATCATTGACAATCGCACGTATTAATGTAACAATCGACTAAAATTCATATGTTGATTGATAGTCAAATAAAACTCGAATTATCAGATACCGGAACATCAGTGGATAATATGTATAGACTGAGTGAGATGGAATTTTACCAGGCTGTCATTTAGAACAACACAGATTCTTCATGAAGACGCCCTCTTTGCATGTTCTATTTTATCATCAGTCCATTTTTATTATCAAGTTGATTTCCTTTCCGTTATTACTACTTCCTCTTCTACTACTACTACTGCTACTATTATTATTATTATTTTCTTTGATTTCTGTTGTATACACATTTACTTACGGGTCCCAGCCAGAGACCTAAGGTCAGAAATAGTTTCATAGGATTGTACACTGATCATATCTGTAAAAAAAAAAAAAAAATTAAGGTGACGCACATTTTACATAGGTAAACCTTTTCGTAATGCGTGGGCCGTGTTTTTTTTTTGTTTTTTTTTTTAGTACACTTCTATCAATAGAACCTAAAACGCTTTTCATATCGTCTTCTTCTGTGACTTTAATTGCAGTTTCTGTTTAAGAATTTCCTTGATTGGTATAATTTCATTTAATGTTTTAATTATTACTATTATTTTTATTGTTGTTATTATTATTATTATTATTGTTGTTGTTGTTGTTGTTATTAATTCTCTACTCTTTGAATTATCTCCACTATTGATAATATTAATCTTCAGAGTGGAATTTTCATCTTCCCACAAACATGATTCCGAGACAATATCCTTTATTAGCTGAAAGATTTACCAGAAAATCTTCTGTTGAATCAGACGAAGAAATGACATGAATATTGAAGTGTACGTGTCTCTGCCAAGTAATTTTCAAATGGAAACAAGTTTCATTTCTTGCGAGTAAATTAGTTTAGCCAGACTGAGGGAATTATGAAGCATAAATTGAAAATCGCCGAGTAAAATATACCGCTTTCGATTGAATATTCCGGGATAATATTCCTTCTGCTCAAAGTCAGCATTGTCTAAATATAAATGCATAACATTGTTATTTCTGGAATTCGGTTTCTATCAATGTTTGTGATTTTGCTTCTGATCACTTGTTCATTTAATAATTTATTACAATTTTTAATGATATCTAAATTCTGATTATCCTTGGATAGTTTCAAGTAATTAAAAGTTATACTTGTGTCTGTAAAGTGTACAAGTGTGCGCCCCCCCCCCACACACACACACTCAAAAAAAATCTAGAGAAACAATGTCTGGTAGTGAATCTCTACTTTCATCAAGCTCAGTGAGGTAAATAAAAACTGGCTTGTAACATTCAACAACTCCAAATCCAAGGTTTTCAGCATCCGCGAACAGAGCCGAAATTTTCGCCTATCATGATGAACAATCGCACTCATAATGAGGCTTCGTGCTTTGAATGCCGGTTGATTCTTAATTTTTCCCCAGACCTCGAGTACAACGCATAAATACGATCTATCAGCAAATATACTGGTGAGATGGTATTTTCCTTGTCAGTCAGTCAGTTATGTGCCATGCGTGATACACGCTTAGGCGATCATATAACTTTCGATACATGACTGACGAGGCAGATATTTTTTCCTGCAGTAGGTTGCCATTTTTTCTGCTGTATACCAGTTGCCATCCAAAGCTATAGTACCCGGTCTGTCCTACTATTTAACTGGGTGGGGGGCGGTGGAGAGAAAAATGGATTCATACCTTTGCCAAGGGTATTATCACGTAAGTGAATGCAATGGATTCGACTGGAATTCAAACTCGGTTCCCCGATACCTCAATCTTAGCCGCTATCCATTACTTCCCCGTTGTACCGTACCTGGAAAGGTTTTTAAAATGTCGAATGCAATATATCTGAAAAGAGTCTTTCTTAAAGATAACCTACTCTGAATTATAATTAATTAGGAAAAATCTATTGATTTGAATCCAGCCCCAGATAATTGATGCCTAACTCTCATGCCACAGGTATAACAGTTGACGAAACTTTCACGCAAATTGGGAAAACATATAAAGAGATAAATTGTGCTCAGCGCATGTATTCTCTTGAGGACCAAACGTTCCACCATCTGCAGAAGTCTTTTAACTAGATATTTCAACCTTTGATTCTCTCGTCAGAATGCATTTCGTACATTTATACAACTATCATTCGTGCATGCATTCAACATTGCTGCTACATCTGGTATGGTTCATCTAAAATATCTCGAGATTCTTGACAAAATCCAAAGAAATGTCTGTAATATAATTGATCTTCACTTTGGCATCTCGACTTCACTCCCATTCTCTCCGCCGTGATGTGGCCTCTCTCCGTCTCTTCTACAAATTTTTTCATAGCAACTATGCAGACAAAGCTTTACTCCCAGGTGCCTCGACTACATAAATTTAAGCACCAACTAGAATTGCAAGAAGGTTGGATTATTTTACTATTGAAATGACTAGATGCAAGTCTATTTTCTCTTCTAATAGTTTATTTTCTCGCATTTCTCACGTATGTAAAACCCTTCCGTTCTCTTGATTTACCACCACCTACAAAGATTTAAATGCAATGCCAATGGCAATCTTCTGTATTCAGGAACCCTCTTGTTTTATTGCATTCTCTCCTCATTAAAATCTTAACATTCTTTTTCTCTCTCAGTAATCCCTTTCCGTCTACGTGTTATTATCACCCTACTTGGGATAATAATATTTAAAAAAAATGAAAACAAAAAGATAGTGAAGTATCCGATAACACTCCTTCTTCAAGATAGCGTATTCTGAGCGAATTAATTTGGAAAATAGTCATACGTAGCTTTTATGTCTTTAGTAGACTCGTGTGGGTCAATTGTATTTGAAAAGGAATTAAAATGCCGATTGTAATTCATCTGATAATCTCTTTCTTAAAGATAACGTATTGTGAACGAATTAATTTGGAAAATATTCATACGTAGCTGTTACGGTTTCAGTAAACTCGTATGTGTCAGTTGTATTTTAAAAGGTATTAAAATGCCATTTGTGATATATTGCCTACCCAACACATATATCTATGCATATGTATATATTTTCCCATAGTAGGGTTCAGCGTGTACAAGGCCCAAAGACCACTCGAGGTAGTGAGTTTCAGTAAGAGACAGTTTATGCGGATATGACAGTAAGAACGTTTAATCCCATACTTGACCAAAGCATTGTTTCGCGACAAGCTGTTCGAGTGGTACTTATTTTCTCTCTAACAGAATACGGAGGGAATGTGGGTAGCTTGCTACAATGTGAGTAGCATGATGGGTCTTGGAAAATATTCATATGTAGCTGTTACGGTTTTAGTAAACTCGTATGTGTCAGTTGTGTTTTAAAAGGTATTAAAATGCCGTTTGTGATATATCTCATTCTTGAAGATAATCTATTCTGAATTATAATTAATTGAGAAAAAGTCTCTTAAACTGAATCCAATTTAAAGCCCCAGAGAATTGATGCAAAACTCTAATGCGTCACGTTTAACAGTTGACGAAACTCTCAAGCGAATTGGGAAAACCTATAAAGAGATAAACTGTATATCACGTATGTATTCTCCTGAGGACCAAACGTTCGACCATCTGCAGCAGTCATTTAAGTAGAAATTTCAACCTTTGAGTTTAGTATCGCATTCATATAAGCGATGTAAAATGGGTTTTGCAAGCCAACAGAAATCGAAAAAAATTAACAAAAGTGGTTATCAATAAACAGGAAACCAGAAACAACACCAACAACAGGAGGACGCCCAGAAATGTACTTTCTGCTGGAATATGAAAGATGTCGTCAATTAGGAATCACGGAGATATGGAAGGACAATCGTTACCAGCATTTATTGTTAGACACATTACTCGATAACCGAAAACATAATGTTTTCTCAGCCCTCTATGCTCAACAGATTTAGCAGCTACAGCTTTCCATTTGTTTTTCTTCTCTTTTAACATTGAAAGGTTTTAAAAGTAATTAGTTCATTTGATTAGCATATCAACACCTCTGTCGGTTATTTAATGCCGAAATGTAAAGATTTTGTACACATTTTATGGCTTCAAATACAGGATGGGTTTAAATAATTTTATACGTTCAGGGCAAACGTATTATAAGATAACTCTGTTGATGGTAATTCTTCTATAAAACTGTATTTTTATACTTTAGTACTGTATTGATTGCCATTTTGCTATAAAAATAAGTTACAACTGGCAATTATATTTTATAATATATTGCTGGTATTTCTACAGTAATATATTTTTGTACTTCGTGGTCCCCCAAACAAAAATCAAAACACTATTTTTTCATAAGTGGGGCCTTAAAAGGTACTACGGCCCCAGAAGAAAAAGCGGTTGTTCGACGCTCAACAAAACCTCTAAACTGTCGACCAGAGGCCTTGCATCCGGATGTAGTTTATCGTCATACCCAGGAATATATACGTGTTTGAATATCCAGAATCAAAATGAGTTTAAAAGCAGTCTTTGAAACATTTTCGGCTAAAAAATTTAGGTGTTTGTGCGTGTTTGTGCATTGTGTGTATGTGTTTGTATGTGTGTTTATGTGTGTTTGCGTGTGTGTATATGAGTGTTTAGTCCAAGAATGTTTACGGACAGTATCAATATGGACTGATAAAAAACTGTATGAAAATATTTCCTTTCTGTCATATATATATATATATATATATATATATATATATATATATATATATATATATATATATATATATATATATATAAATATACATTATATATATATATATATATATATATATATATATATATATATATATATATATATATCGATTAATATATATATATATATATATGTGTGAAAAGTGTGTGTATATAT
>CAHIKZ030002557.1:1975000-1987500 GCA_903632075.3 Acanthosepion pharaonis
AATTCCGAAGTACATTTTCACTAATGTTGAACTGTATTGTATGAACCTGATGGTTAAGTTAGATATTGTCTCTGTAAGATTAATGAGGACTTATATTTTATATTAGCATGGTATACAATTAAATTATAGATCACTTAGAAATTGGTAATATGCTAAGAATATCATTGTAATTTTTTGGACACGACGTTTTTATGAGATATAGGTCACTGCGTTGAAGCTAATATCTAAGCGATATTTTCGTGTGAGTTAAAGTTTTTTGATGTGCAAACCTAATGTTTGTTCATCTTTCCCAAAACAAGCTTCAAAAACAGAATGACCTCCAATCTTTGCAGATCTAATAAATTAAAGAACCGATGCTCTGTAGAGATGTCCTACTTTCATGAACAGTCCCCGCCCCCCGCAGGGATCCTTCCCCGTATTCCATATTCATAGTTTTTCAATTAAATGGTCAATAGTTGGATGTACTCTATAGCCAAATAATCCTAACTTCCTACTTCCTATCGTATGTACACATCAGACACATCAAACAGGAACTCTCTATATGAAGTCCTTATTGAACATTCATTCAAAGAGATTTTCTTGGATACTAAGTTATCATCATTTTCATCCGGGTTATTGATTCATTTTTTGGTATTACTATAAATCTTCGGCCATTTTAATCTACGGCCTCCTCAACGTAGTGTATATACAATTTACAGCAAACTTGGATAACGAAAGGTGTAAAATGCATCCCTAAATTAAATAAAACGTTCTTTTTAAAATTCCACGAAAGTGGAGTAATGGATAACGGCTCGGACTGGGGAATTCGGGAGTTCGAATCCCCGTCTAGTAGATTAAATTAATTTACCTATTGATAACCTTGAAAATTGTATGAATCAAATCGCGCTATATATGTTGGCAACCAATCTAGTAGAAGGAAAAATCTGAATTCAAATCAGGTGAGCTCCGTTAGGCTGTCTGGCTAAAGGATTGCCGAATTCCTTATCATGACCGTGAAGGTTATTCTGGTCGGCAGATAGGTGAAGAAAGGCCGAAATTTTGGGCTTATTGTATCAAAAATGAGTAAACTAGTTCGAATGGATTAATGTAAACAATTAAAAGAAATAATAGCTGTTGAAAAGACAGAAAATGAGTGAAGCAACTTATACTAATAAATGCAAAGGATAAAAAAAAACGTTCGTTATCTATACACTTTAACGTATATTGTGTTACACAGATACTTATCGATACCGTTTGGATTGATTTGCAAAACAAATATGTTAAAGCTATTCTGCTGACATAATAAAACTTGACGCCAAAACAAACATTTATTATCTAGTAAAAGACAGCTATAATGCCTCAAAATTATACAGTATTGTACGCATTAAAATACAAGGAAATCATGCAACTTTTACCAGCATTAGGTGATCAATGGGAATATCATTGTGGAAAACATTAATTTGCGTGATAACATAACTAATAATTTTACAAATTGTAACACGCTGATCAACAATAAATGTGCGTTGTAGCGACAACAGATACACAAAATTCTCAAATGCAGATAAGAAAACCGTAAAAAGTCATAATTGACCCCCCCACACACACACACATAGGAACGGGTTGAAATAAAGTGAAAACCTTGTACATTGTGACAATCAAACCCCAAATAACAAAAAAATGTAGCTATCAGTACAAGACAAATGTAGTTAATATATAATTTGATATTATATCAAACTTTTTTATTGTCACACATTACTGATTGAATTTTCAACTCAGTCGAAATGCCAGGATGCAGTCATCGGAAACTTTTCTAGCACATTACTGACGACACCCAGTTCTTGATAATGATGGAGTAACGCGTATGTACTTGAAGAAAACAGAAGGAAAATGACCTTAGACTTGTAATCCAAGATTTCTATTTCGATGTATGTTATTAGAAAAGTAAAAAAATGCTGTCATTTTTATTTATCAAAACTTTAATAAACACACAGACGCACAAACAGAGAGAGAGAGAGAGAGAGAGAGAAAAGAGTGAGGTAGAGTGTGTGTGTGTGTGTGTGTGTGTGTGTGTGTGTGTGTGTGTGTGTGTGTGGTGTGTGTGTGTTTGTGTGTGTATAATAAATTTGGGGATTTAAACCCGACAGAGTTTTAAGTTATTTACATTTGGAGAAACGTTTCGAAAATAATATCCGAAAATACATTTCGCCTATATGGCTTCATCAGATGGGTAACGAAAAATGTGTTGTGTGTATATACATTTATGTGTATTTAAAATAATTAAATCTTATATTATTTTTTCCGAAGCTAGCATTGTTCGAGATTAGAAATAGGAACAAAATAAGTGACTTTTAAAAAAATCGTTTAACATTTTATATTCTCCGCCTCGAGTGTCCAAAGGTCAATAACTTGAGTCTGTCAGGATTAAATACCCCAAATTTATTGCAGGCTGTCAACATGGAGAGTGCATTTCTTTTTATGTTATTTTTACCTATTCTGAAGTATTTCCATCTCATAAGTCGGACACTATTATTTGAACTCAGCTTTTTGTACTATTTCTTTTAGTTAGTGTTATAATTCTATCTGGGTATTTATTAAATAGATTGGTCACACTGCGTTATTGCTAGGTAGGTCTGTTTTCTTTTCTTTAAGTTTGTTCCTTTGTGACCTTTTAGAGTGTTTTTTTTTTTTAATCTTCTTTAAATCTTCCTTTATTTGGTTTTTGTTTATTTTTCCTGTCTGTTTTTGCTGAGCATATTTTGTGCCAATAGCTATCACATCAGAAACTTTCTCAGGAGTTTGGTTTGATCTCTCTCTCTCTCTCTCTCTCTCTCTCTCTCTCCCTCTCTCTCTCCCTCTCTCTCTCTATCTATCTATCAATCAATCTCTATCTATCTATCTTGGAGATATATGGATACCTATCTCTTCTTTCACAGCTATAAGGGCTAAGGGCAAGTCAGTAAGTGTTCTCTATCTTTGGTTTGCAATAATTCTCGGAGAATGGTAACACTGAATCCGGAGTTGGACATGGTTTACCAATTCCATTCTGTAAATACCTACTCCCTACAGAGACAAAACACTAGCGGTATGAAGCTGTAATTCCTTAATCTGTATGTGGTGTCAATAGGGTTCAAAGATACACCGCTCCTATCTATCTATCTATCTATCTATCTATCTATCTATCTATCTATCTATCTATCTATCCACACACACGCGCGGGCGCGCACACACACACAGACACACACACAGACACACACACAAACACAAACACACACACACACATATATATATATATATATACATATATATATATATATTCCTGGCACCACATATAATGTCGCGGTGTTCTGACGAAGCCTAACACTCTCCAGGACGGTTTTGGATTCACCTAGACCAGGTTTCCACCCAGGGCTATAGAACCACTCTGAAGATGACTCATGTTTGCCGAAAGGTTAGCTCAAGGACCAATTTAATAAAAATATCCAAATGTAGTAAAATTTTTGTCTTTATTTTCAGCCGAAATTAAAGCAAACATACGAACATCAGAGCAGCTCAGGATCAGACATAATAGACAATCATTGTCTGTTATATTTAACAATATATGATTAAACACACACATATATATATATGTATATATATATATATATATATATATATATATATATATATATATATATTCATTATGTCGATAAATTGCATACCCAACACATATATTTATGCATATGTACATATTTTCTGATTTGAGGTAGTGGGTTTCAGTAAGAGACAGTTTATGCGGATATGACAGTAAGATAAAGTTTAATACCAGACTTAATTAAAGCAGTGGTTCGCGATAAGCTGTTCGAGTGGAACTTATTTTGTCACTAACAGAATACAAAGGAAAGGTGGAGAGTTTGCTACAATGTGAGTAGCATGATGGGTCTTGGCCGTGAAGGTTACAACTGGAATGCAGTTCGCCAATGCACTTTTCTTCGAAGTAGAGATAGAGCAGTGAGTGGCTTGCAACACTCCGCCTGAGAGAGAGAGAGAGAGAGAGAGAGAGAGAGATTGGATTGTGGAAAATAGTTTGACCCCCCTACAAGAACTCTGGGATGTTTCTGAACCCTATCGAGACTGGAACGCGAGAACTGAACTGTTCCTGCCCAAAGTATTACATTTTAAGGCATGATATGGTTCTTGTAAAGACAGAGGATAGCACCAGGGGTCAGGTAGTTACAAGAGCGGTACAGTGAACCAATCAATTTACCATTTTACATGAATCTTTAACGATGGTTCTTATGTACGAGTTCCACTTGAGATCTTCGTCCAGTTTAACACTAGGATGACCAGCTCCTTCGACATCTTTATTTCCATTACGCCGTGAAGCAGCCATCTTTAATATTCAATACTCAAGTCAGAAATAACAAGTCTGAAAAGAAATTCACGAATATTAGTATACCTCATACTGAAAGAAAGTGATTATATATATATATATATATATATATATATATATATATATATATATATATATATATATACATATAATATAATTAGATGACTAGACACGTTTCCAAAACCCTCGAATTTTTTTTTTTTTTATTAGTCGATTTAAAACAATTTCGAGGGTTTTTCGAAACGAGTCTAATTATCTATGATTATATATATATATATATATATATATATATATATATATAAATTATGTGTGTGTATAGATAGATAGATAGGGCACATAAACACAAGTATTATTGCTTGTGAGAAATGTTTCAATGCATTTACCCTATAAATAGCCTAGGTGTCAAAAACGACACCTCGGCCATTCAAAGTAAAACCTCAAAATATCAGCTATTCCACTGAATATTTTTTAAAGAATTAAGTCTGTTAATCATCTTTGCTAAAATTCAATAATTGTCCATAAGCCTCAGCATCGAACCAAAACTAGTTATTCCATAGGAATTTGTTGAAAATTTGAAGGTATCGAAAACTACACCTCGGCCATCCTAGTGTTAAGGTGTGGAAGAATTAGGAACAGAAACCTCAATAATGTGCGGGAAGATTAATTAAGAGGGCAGTAGATTATGATTGACATCGCATTTAAATTTTTGCCGATTAATGTTTGTTGGAAATGAGTTCCACAAACGAGAAATTCGAGAAAAGAAACTGTCAGCCTAGAAATTACGGTTATATCTAGCCCGCTCCTTTGTAAATTGATGAGATGTCGACGCCAGTCTAGTACTGCGCTTAAATTCAAAAAGTCTACGTACTGTAGAGCCGAGCGATATTTTTTAGTAATTTTTTTAGAAAATGTGGCACAAGGCCAAAATGGGAAATGGGAGAAAAAGACGGTCTTCTTCAGTCTTAACGTTAAACTTAGCTAGCCATAAACACTGACCCAAACATACAACAATATGCCTTACAACAAAACGACGCATTCTTACTTACCTTTTTTACTACACCCACCTTAATACCTCATTGTCTCTATGAAAATCCTAACTAAACCCCATATTTACAATTCATGTAGAGTTTACAATAGATAAGACCTCTTCTGAACAATTACCATGAAAGTATTTATAGCAAAGACGCAGGATTCGTTGGATTTCATCAAGTATACAAGGATTTTTACAAGGTAAATAGCAGGTAAACCTGAACCTATGTGTCAGTAATATTTTAAACATGAACGAATGGTAATCCTATAGATACATTAACTATTATTTCTTCTCTCGTACTTATCGTTCGTGGAACTTATTTTCGGCTCCATTCTTTCCAGCTAAATGTAATCTGCAAAAATTTAAATGCAATGTCAATCGCTCTCTAGCGTCTTTTTGATTACTCTTATCTCTTTCTACTGATCATTAATGTTTTTCCTCCTAATTCTTCCTGTGGTTTTGTGGTATTACTGCCTTTCTTGGGGTGATTCCGATAAAAAAAAGTATGATAGATTCTGGAGAAAAAAATTGTCTCTCACAACATAAGGAAAAAGAAAGAGAGAGAGTTGGAGAGAGAGAGAGCGTGATAGCTATGTTTGTGTGTGTTTTTGTAGGTGTGAGAGAGAGAGAGAGAGAGAGAGAGAGAGATTTGTTTGGGTGATTCCGATTAAAAAATGTATGATAGATTCTGGAGAGAAAAATTGTCAATATAGTAAAAAAGAGAGAGAGGGGAGAGAGAGAGAGTGGGGGCAGCTACATGTGTGTGTTTGTGTGTGTTTGACAGCGAGAGAAAGAGAGAAAGTATTACTTGGGGTGATTCCGATTAAAAATAATGTAATTATAGAGTCTGGAGAGAAAAATTGTCTCTCACGACATATTGAAAAAGAGAGAGAGAGAGAGAGAGAGAGAGAGAGAGCGGGGCAGTTATATTTGTCTATGTTATATTTGCTTGTGTGTTTCAGAGAGAGAGAGAGAGAGAGAGAGGCAGTTATATTTGTCTGTGTTATATTTGCTTGTGTGTTTCAGAGAGAGAGAGAGAGAGAGGCAGTTATATTTGTCTGTGTTATATTTGCTTGTGTGTTTCAGAGAGAGAGAGAGAGTGAGAGAGAGAGAGAGTGAGAGAGAGAGAGAGTGAGAGAGAGAGAGTGAAAGAGTTGCTTGGTGTGATTCCGATAAAAAATATGTGATACTAGCAGCATGGCTCGTTATTGCTCGTGCTTGATTCAAAAATCGTGCGACTCATACAGCAATCGCTATCACTTGACTTAAAATAATTTTGCCCTTCCTTGCCTTTAAAGGAGTGCCCTTCCGTGCTGATATTGCTACGTGCCTTACTTCTTGCATATCTCACACTGCGAATTGTTCTAAGCTCTATACTAAACATTAAATCTGTTACGAAAAAAGAACTAAACAAAATGAACACAAAACGATCAGCGTTAAAACTAGGACTCGTAACTGGAAAAAAACCGAATGAGAAAGGAATGTTAACAACAAATACTTTTTCACACCCAACCCAGTTCTGCGGAATCAGAATCAACGTTGAGTTTAAAAAAAGCAAATGAGCCAATTGGAGTAAAGTGCTATGCAGATTTAAATTTTTCCCACTTGTGACGAATGCAGCTATCGATATTTTTTGCATGCTAGCATGATCAGCTGTTACATTCCTGCCAATAGTCTTATTCGTGGCTGTTGGTAATTCACGCTGGCCAATAAACATACATCTCTAAACTGCTATTTATAGAAAAAGATATTTATGAAAGAGAGAGAGAAAAAATGTTTGTTTTGTTCAGAGAGACAGAGGAGAGAGAGAGAAAAGAAAGTTTTGATTCAAATGCTGGATTAAAAAATTGGAAAGAAAAACGTCATAAACATAGTTAAAAAGAGAGCACATAGATATTCTGAGAGCTATTCAGCTTTTGTGTTCATATGTGAAAGAGAGAGAGAGGGGGACTGAAATTTGCACAGCTATTTTTGTCTAATTGTACATGTGTGTCTATTATAGAGAGAGAGAGAGAAAAGAGAGAGTCTTGCTTGGGGTGATGCTGATTAAAAAAATATATAATATATTCCGTTAATTAGAGAAAAACTGTCTCTCATAACATAGTTAAAAAGAGAGAGACAGAGTGAGAGAGAGAGAGAAAGAGAGTGAGAGAGGGAGAGAGATTGGGGCAGCTATGTTTGTGTGTGTATGTGTATGTGTCAGAGAGAGCGAGAGAGATCTAAACTGAAGATTTGCATTCGTTTCTATTTGCACATTCCACATTATAATTAATTGCTTTCATATGTTCGTCTTTATTATAGTTGCCAGAGACCAAATTAATTATCAACTATTAAATTGGCTTCGATTAGTTCTATAATTTAGCTTTTCAGTCATTGAATTTATCCCGGAACATTTTACATTGTTTTATATTTTAATTGTCTTCAATAATTATTTACCCGGGCTTTATACGAATATTTGCATTAATTTTCTCCGTGAAAAAGGAGTGCCGATTGTCGGTCTCCATTACAAAGGGAGATAATCGAAGAACTTCAAATTAAGGTAGTTAATCACGTTTTGAAAGAGACACCAAAAGGACATGATCTAATTATCATGTCTCAGAACGAGGCAGTTTGATTGAGATGCTAATATCATTTACTTACTTTCACCTCCAATTTAAAAACCCACGTGTTGATTGCTTTAACACCTGTTAAGTTTACACCCGCTTCCAAACGGAATGCGAGAGTTTAAAACATAAACTGACATGCTATAGGAAACTAGAAATTTGCGACATAAGTTCGAAACATTCCTTCAAAATGTCTACTATTCGGCGATGAAATAATTAGGATATTTCGCATTTGTTATCGTTTAAGATTTTGTTTGAAGTAGACAAACGTATATTTAATTAAAATACATTGTAAACAAATTAAGAGAATACAATTTAAAATAAATAAGGTTGCTGGGCCTAATATTTTTAAGGGTCTTTGGTAAGTTAATGCTATAAATGAGATTTACTTGACACTACTGAATCATTTTTTGACACAAGGTCAGTTTTTAACTTGGGAACCCGCGTGTTTTCACACGGGCCGCTGGACTTAGTTGGTCATAGCTTGTCCCAGATGCTCAGAGCTGCTCTAAGCTAGTCATAGCTGGTCTTGGCTTGTCATAGCTGGTCCAAGCTGCACAGAGCCGGTCCAAGCCATTCGAAGCCGTGATACCACCAGTACAGGGATGGAACCCTGTGCCAGGCAAGTTAATGCTATAAGTTATTAACACTTGGAGAAACATTCATGAAAGTATACATATTTAGATAATTACTTGATCCCCTACTGAATCATTTTGTGACACAAGGTCAGTTTTTAACTTGGGAACCCGAGTGTTTTCACTCAGGCCGCTGGTCTTTGTTGGTCATAGCTTGTCCAAGCTGGTCAGAGCTAGTCTAAGCTAGTCATAGCCGTGATACCACCAGCACAGTGACGGTGCCCTGTGCCAGGTAAGTATAATAAATCTTGAATAAGTCTTCGACTATTAGAAAACTTTACCATGAAAAAAAAAATCCTAATCAAAATCGGTGACGACACAATAAATGTAAACGCAGACGAAATTTTAAAAAAGCCATGCGTTTGCTTAACCTCTGAATTGATATATGTTTTAAAACACTTAAATATGATAATCCATTAGATAGCATCACTGTTTGTTGTTTTTTTTTTTAATATATGCGAGTAGAAATCCAAAAATAAGTAAAGGAAAGAAGGCGTATCACTTGTTTGTTTTTTTATGAAACATGTGTCAAAGAAACATTGTTACAGAAATATATTAGTAGATATCAATTTATCTCTTGAGAAAATTTTTCTCTTTTTCGAATGGTTGGGCGGGTCCTACTGACATCAGTTATGTTTATTCTTGATTTGTTTTGATATTTAGTTTGTTTTGACGTTCAACCCTTCCTTTCATAATCATCCATCCGATTTGTATATATATATATATATATATATATATATATATATATATATATATATATATATATATGTAGTTATTTATTTAAAAAATGATTCCAACACGCTACATAAGAGGTCTCTCCATGTTTAAGGACCAAAACAAGAGCCTAAAACTTCACTATAATTATTTGAATTAAATTGAATTAAAAGTAAGCTCTGTTCCATCAAGGAAATTTTCCAGAAGCAAATGGACGAAATTTTTTTTGGGAATAATTTATTTCTGAAAAATTTACGTGTTTTTAATAGCATATTCATAATTGGAATCCAAATTTCATGGTAACAGCCAAAGCGATTGTTTAAATAGGGAGGTGTAAGAGAGGTGTTAATAATGAATGTATCAGTATAGAGTTACATTCATAGATGTCAAGTCAGGGTAAGGTAGGTGTCTAAATTCAAAACGGAAGATGTTTAAAATTGTGCAAAATAGACCAGTCTGGTTTACGTGTTACAGAACAATGGAGATTTATTTATTTTTTATTTTATTTCTTTAAGGGTTTTGTGTATATAAAAAACTGCCGTAACATTTGATTTTTTTTGACGACTTTATAAAGGGTTATCTATTTTTGTAGGGTATTCAAACTATTTATGAAGGCTATGGATTATAAAAATTATATTATTATATACTTGTTTTTAAGCTAATTATTCAATGCAAAAATTCGATGATGCATTTGATTCAATGCAAAAATTTGATATATATATATATATATATATTGTAAATAATATTTATCATCTCACTGCCATGTTTTTTTTTTATCCCCCTCCCCGAGTGAATGTGGTATTATAGTGTATGAAGGATTGATTAACGACGGATGAGTTTTTTTATGGTGAATGAGGAAGTTGTAACGAGTGAATGGGTCACGAATCCGATTGACTAGGTATAAGATAAGTTTGTGAAGACCAGCCTGAACCCATTCAACCCGTTTCGGCCTTGTGCCATAATTGTATTAATTTACAATACATCTCAACATCGTTACAGAAATATATTAGTAGATATTCATTTATCTCTTGAGAACAATTTTCGTTGTTTAAAGAAATTCCTTTGTTCAAAAATTGTCCTTTTGCGAGCAACGTTTGAGTTGGATTTACAGATCAATCTTTGCAATGGCACTCTCTTCTCCAGGTGTAAAAGATAAAGCGGGAATGAGGAATGAAGGTATGACCTTACTTACTCTCTCTCTCTCTTTCTTTCTCTCTCTCTGTCTCACTCTGTCTCTCTCTACCTCTCCACTTTTTCTGGTTTCTCAGGTATCTGTATATCTCTCTCCCCTCTCTCTCTTTCTTTCATTCTCTTTCTTTCCTCTCTCTTTCTTTCCCTCGCGTTTTGATATCTTTTTTTCCTTTTCTCTCTCTTCTTCCCCTCTCTCTTCTTTCTATCTCTCCTATCATCTCTCTTTTCTCTCTCTCTCTTTCTTTTCCTCTCTCTCTGTCTCTGCTCCCTTCGTTATATTCTAATCTCCAACAGTTGTTTTCACCTTTTGCCGGACTTCGTGAATAGGATGACGGCAGCAGCGACGATCACCTGCTACCAGGGTCGATGCCCGTGATTTAGGGCCCCTCTCGCAAACGTCCACGAAACGTAGTGTAGGGTGACCTACCGGACACTGTCCCGTGGCCATCTCACCGTACATGATATCTTTTGTTATACAGTCGTCATTCATTCGATATGTATGGTCCAGCCATCGAAGACGAAGTTGAGTTGGAAGAAGATTCTATCTATATTTCTGAGACGAGGTATTATGTAAATTATTAACATTATTTGGACTATCGTCCTCATCTTTTGTTCCATATTTATTACAACGTTTCGGCCGTTGTACGCTACGGCCTTCGTCAGGTGGTTGGAATGTCGAACTGTACCCTTTATTTCGCTCACTGGGGTAGACTTTTCTAGTTCCACGTACCATGTTTGATGGATGTTAGTTATCAGTTATCTCCTGTTAATTTCCCTCTGAAAGTTCTCCACTGCCTTAACACGGTATTGAACTGACACTCTTTAGTTCCTGTCACTGGATCTAACCAACGACTTTGTCCACTGTGCCATGTGTCCTTGAGGAAGATGTGTCCAGGAAGAAGATGCACACTCAAGGAGTCAGCTTGCTCCAGAGTTGGCAACTTTGTCTTTTTATGTAATGCAGGGGATACGTCGTAGACAACGGGTTTGGGAGCTTCCCAACCAGTTTTACTGCCTGACGTATGTTGTACATGTTTCACTGGCGTAAAGTCGAGTACTAATGACACATGCCTGGAATAACTTAATTTGGTACGTAAGGTCATCAGGCTATTGTTCTATATTATCTTGCTCAAGTTAGCCAGCACTGATGTTATTTGAGCAATGCTTTTTTTCATTTTCCATGTCGAGCGATGGTAGATCCTAAATATGTAAAGTGATTTGTGGCTTTAAGCTCAACGTCATCGATACTGACTGATGGATATGCAGAAACTTCCTGTCTCGTGGCTTTTTTTTTACATTAAAAGCCCGAAATGGCTGAACTAACTAATCAGCTTTTGAAATCATGTTTGGCGTAGGTGATCATCAGCAAATATCATTTATCTGTTGAGCATTATACGCACATAGTTCTATGCCCTCGGGCGGATAAATAATAATTTGCGGGTGCTTCTTGTGGCTAAGTATACAGCGATTAATAAAATGGAAACAAAGATGACAAAGTTTGTGCTTAAAAGCATTTTTTTTTTTACCTCAAGATGCATTTTAGCACAAACCTTGTCATCTTTGTTTCCATTTGAAATGTTATTCTATCTCTGTCAGTTCCAGGAGAAACATCGTGAACAATAGATGGCACAATACATCGCCTTGATTGATCTTTCAAAAGCGCTCGACTTTTAGCAGGAAATGTCTCATTCAGTTGCTAATGAAAATCGTCTGTTTCCCCACAGCTGCTGAGCACCCTCATCTCCTTTTATGACAATATGCGAGGTGTAGTCATCTATAATGGTGAAGCTTCAAAGCGCTTCTCAATTTAATTCTGGAACTGATGGAGAGAGAAAAACATGGCCACTGTGAATCTTTTAGCCGTAAATCCACATTAGGTTTCTGGATAGATGTAATCAGAAAGGACTTGGAATCGCGTTAAAACCATAAATAATAAGAAGAATAACGCTCTCAATTTTATACGGAGTAATTATCTTGGA
>CAHIKZ030002557.1:1992500-1995000 GCA_903632075.3 Acanthosepion pharaonis
TCCAAATTCAAAATGACAGAGAAATAAAAAATAGAGACCTAATGTCATCATAAATAATAAGAAATTCAGAAAGTGTATTCTTATTGACATAGCAATATCATTTGAGAGAAACATCTCCATGAAAATTATTGATAAATTGTTCAAATACAAAGACCTGGGGATCGAGTTTAACAGGATGTGGGGAATGAAGACTGAGACTCTACTAATAGCAATCGGAGCTATGAGAAAAAGAATGAACAGTTTTATTAACAATATCCCAGGAAGCATCAAACATACAAGTTTCCCAGAAGATCTCATATACAAATGAAACTAAATAGAAACATCACATATACTAAGAGAAGTGCTATCAATTAAATGACAATTATCCTATAGAGACTAAGGATCATAGTTTGACCCGGTTTTACAGGACACAAACCAGGATATATAACATACACAAATAATAAAAATAATAATAATTATAATGAATTGTTGGAATAAAAAATAATCCCACATATATTTAAGTAATTCATCGAGTTTAGAAGAAACTTCAACAAAATACAAAAAGCACTGGACGCCTGTTTGTTCCTATATTTGCTGATCAGCAGCACGCATCCACCGCCGAGAATTGAAACTCGAACTGTTACGTTAGGAGGCAAACGCTATACCAACTACACCAACGGGCCTCGGTGGCCAGGCAATAACGAATTAGACTTGATATATCTCTCTCGATCATATATTCCGTGTTGGAATTCATCCGAGTTTCTCTTTACCCATAGGACTGTGTTTACGAGCTATGACTACTATCTGCAAGCCGCTCCATCCAGAGCATTAGAGAAGCCGGTTCAAGCAAGGATATATACAGAGAGAACTCTGTGTCCGAGTGACTGTGTGTGTGCATTTGGTTGAGTCTATATATATATATATATATATATATATATATATATATATATATATATATATATATATATATATATATATATATATATATATGTGTGTGTGTGTGTGTATGTATATATATATATATATATATATATATATATATATATATATATAATAGCTGACCATTCGTATTCGTGAATATCCGTCTACTAACGCGGTTAGCCAATCCCTCTTGCAGACTCTCGCTCCAGCACAATTGTGTTTGTTCAACGCCCACAGAGTCAACTTGTGGTTTATACTGCAACTCTTCTGAGCAGACATTAGTTACAGTTTCTAGAAGAGAGCGTATGATCTAGAGTAATCAACAACATGAACAACACGCTGTTTCACTCAGAATGCTTACGTCTACCCGTGGTATGGTTTTCAGGTACTTTCCAAAGGTGCAGTACGCTGGGAACGTCCCCACTCCAGCCCGATAACAACGATAAATATGCTATAAAATCCCTAAATGACCCAAACGACTGTATTAGTTTTGATTAATGTTCTACACCAAGACGCAATCTAATATATTTCTAATCGCTTCTCTGTAATCCCATAAGATCAGTAGTTATTCCTGGTCATTGAAACGGAGATTTTGAAATTATTAATATTATGATAATGTTGGATTCCATAACTTATAATCATTTTTTTTTCTACTGATGAGTGTTTTTTTACGTAAGTTGAAATTACAATAATTTAGTTAATATTCAGCTGAGGTCTCATTAACGTCACGACTTCCTGCCATTATCTGGTCATTAAATACACTGACTGTGGTCATAAACTGTTAACACTTGCATGTTTGAAAAAAAAAAAAAACTCAAGCAGATTAATGAATGCAAACTGGAAGGCTATGTGTATCCGGAGACATAATTCAATAAAAATCATTGTTGCGCCGAAGAATTATCAGCAACATGATTTCCTTATAAATGGTTATATTTTGCATGTTTTCGTTGGGATAGTAATCCAAAGCAACAAGACAGAGAAAAAAGTTGTTTTTTTTTTTCCTTTTTTTTTTTTTTTTTTTTTGTGTGTGAAGGAGTTCATACGCTGTTTGTGATATCCTACCTCATTGGTAGTATATTGTGCTGATGATGACGATTTTTAATGTTCGAAACAATATAAATGTTCAGCGTTTGAAGGCGTTTCTTGTGAACCTGGTTATTTTCGGAGATGTAATCGTATTAATCCATATTTACTAAAGATACCATGCCGGCTAGACAGATATAAATAGCTAGGTAGACAAAAATTTCATCGAAATAGATCTTAAAATAAGAACACAAATATACAACACTGCACACACACACACACATATATATATATATATTTCTGCATGCATATATATATATATGCATGCATATACATGCATATATATATATATATATATATATATATATATATATATATATATATATATATATATATATATATATATATATAATGAATATATGAGACGCCCAGAATACGTCATACGCTGAATGTCTGGCAATCAGGATATTACTGTGAAACTTAAAGTCACGAATGCGTTTGGTTCTTTATTTTTATAACATGCAGACAAATGCAATATGTCGACTATATGTGGCTTTATCTAAAAAATCTTAAGAAC
>CAHIKZ030002557.1:2000000-2072500 GCA_903632075.3 Acanthosepion pharaonis
GTGTATAGTCTATTTTGGCGGTTATTTTACCGGAAGTCGTTTATTTGTTTATTTATTTGGGTTAAATTATTTTGCTTGTCATTATTAATTTTTATATTCTTTTCTTATATATTATTTTTTTTTATTTTAATCCATGTTTTTTTATCAATGTAGGAAAAAAATATAATTAAACCACTTATTTAATAATTTTGTTGTGGTTTGGAAAGATAATTAAAGTTATTTATTCAGTTTTGGGGTTGATTTTTGTAGTTTATTCTAACTATTATTTTGGCGGGGGCAGTTTTTAATTTGTTTATTACTTCATGTATTTATTTGGATTAATTATCTTTATTTGCTTTTTCTAACGGTTAGTTTATCGGGATCGGTTTGTTAGTTTGTTTATTTGATGATTAACTTATTTTACTTGTTTTTTTATTATTTATTTATTATACTGTATATTTTTATTTACTCGTTTCGGTTTTCGATTTTTAAATATCGTAGTATTTTTTTGTTTTATAACAATTATAGCTATGTTTTTCGTTCGATTTTTGGTTTGATTTTTATAGTCTAACTAATATTTTGGTCATAATGTTTTTTTTATTATTTACTTTATTCATTTGGGTTCATTGATTTTTTATTTCTTATTTATTTATTCTATTTCGTCTAATCAAAGGGGTGTGATTTGTTAATTTGTTTGGGTTAATTTGTTTCTTCATTTATTTATTTATTGTATTTTTTATTTTATTTTTTTCAGTTTTCGATTTTTAAGTAACGTAGTAAAAATTTGTTTTCATGTCTGCATTTTGAGATGAGCTCAGATATTTTATTTTTTAACTTATTTTTAACTTATTTTTGTCTGAGAAGGTAATGACAGCTATTTTTTCCTCCAAGCAATGTTTGCATGTTTTTGGTTGCTTGTTGTAGGCTGATGATCTTTTCCAAGGTATTTTTGGTATGATGTGCGTTTTGTTTTTAATTTCTCAAATATACATAGAAAACATTGTGCTGTTCGCATATTTACTATTTGTGAAAGATGTTTTGTTTCCAGGGTCCTTCAGTTACTCCTATGTATACTTTTTCTTCATTATCTGGTGATTTTATCGTGACTTGGTATCAAAACAAGATTTGTTATGATTAGCAAACTATTTAGCATGATCAAAATGTTCCACTTCATGTTTAATACAGCGATGGACCCTATTAGAAACACTTCCACAAACCATTCGATATATTCCTACATTAATTTGAAAGAATTGACCAGAAACTGCTTGCTTTAATTCAAGCATTGTTTTTAATTTGAGCCTGTGTATAAACATCTTTCAGTAAACTTGACAAGAAATATCTGGTGGTGTTAGGTCTGGTGATCGTGATGGCCGTTCAATTGCTCTATGTCGTCCTATCCACCTCTGCCGAAATTAAGATTTGAACATTCGCGAACACATAAGTCTCAGTTAATCACAAGCCATCTTACGACTGTATTGTTTTGTTGGATAAATAAAAAGGACATTACTTTTGCTGCACTCTGGCATGTAAAACACACACACACACACACACACACACACACACACACACATATATATATATATATATATATATATATACATTTATATGTATATACACACACACACGCACACACACACACTCACATATATATATATATGTATACATAATTATTTACGCGCTGCCCCACGTAGCAAGATGTGGCACAAGGCCGAGTTGAGTTTAAAGTGGGGTATTCGAGCTCGTAGGCTCGGGCGAAAACTCCCTACAGACCACGTAAAAACGGAGTCAGTTTCCTGAGACGAGAGTCCACCCCTAGAGCAGAGCCTCGTCTAGAGGATACCCTCTGACATAAACCAGTATATATATATATATATATATATATATATATATATATATTTATATGGACGCATTATACAACTTTCTACAAGACAACCTTCAAGCTCACTTCGCTATCTACAAGCAAGAGCAGTAATTCCTGATAAAGTGACTTCCGGCTCTTGAGAGTGGATTAACTTTTGAGAAAATAAATAGTGTGATACTCAGAAACGTCAGCGTACAATAATATTACATCGGTTTTATTACGATGCTACCAAGCCAACCAAATTAAAGCAAGTATACTTTATTGACCAATCATAAACCTCTAACCAGGGCTATAAATTTTAGCCTGAATATACTTCTTTTCGAGAAACCAGTTATACTGACTTATGAAAGAAACAGAGAAATATCTCTGTGTTAGTAGCAGCCAAAAACGAGAGAGGCTTACTATCATATATCCACATCCTACAACCACTCACATTATCAACGACAGATACAGCTTTACCCATGAAGACAGCATTAGCTAGCTATAATTTTTTTGTAAAGGATTATTTCATTTCTTATTATGTAACTTTTTTTTCATTTTGTACAAGGAAATCTTAGTGTAAAGAACTATATTCATTTCATCCATATTTCTAAAATCAAAGCAAATATAAAATAACATTGATTACTCATTATCTCTTATATGTTGTCAGAATTGCATTTCATGATTCATTTTTTTTTATCTTTGTGTAAATCATTTACCATTTTGCAGGAACATTTATGTAAACTTCAATTCATCAGCCTATTTTGATTAACAGTTATACAAAAATAGAAAGACGTGTAAGAGAAGGATGCTTCTTTTCACCAGACATTAAACCTATATGGTGAGGAGATTCAGAGAGAATTGTCTTACCAGGTTTCAGTATTGTCGACGAAAATCTCAATGTGAGATATGCAAATGACAGAATATTGCTAGCAGACGCAACATCAATTGCAAGACAAAACCAATGGTGATCAGCAAAATGAACTGCCTAACAAGCTTATTGAATATGGAGGCACCAAAATCAAGTAATTAAAACAAGTAATTTGGGAAGTGTTTTACCAGAAAATGGAAAGCTGGGCACCAACAACCGAATGTCAATGGGAAAAGCGAAAGATGGTTTCCAAAACATAAACAGGTATTTAAGTAACAGGAATATTTCTTTAGTAACAAATGGAGGACTACTGAAATTTTACGTAATATCAGTACTCTTATAAGATTTCTGGGCAGGCTCTTCACTGGTAAAGAAGATACTTGAAGTAATAGAAATATCGTTCTACAGAAAGATGCTGAAATTGAAATTACCATTTAATGAACAGCTGAACAACGATGAAATGTTAGGCGTTTCTTTAGCGACACATCAAGTCTTATGGGTCATTTAATGAGGAAAATTAATTTTCCTGGAGCATTAGTAACGTCTTGTAAGAAAACGTATCGCTGGTAATATTTTTTCTTTACAGATACGTATTTCTGATAATTTTTATGTTAGTTAATTTTTAACATTTTGCCTTTGTTTACTATGAGAATGTATAGTTGGTATTTTTACTATAAAAATGTATATATGTTTATACTTTCATCGGCTTTTGGTCCAAGTTTGGCGGTTAAGTATTTGCTGATGGCTGGAACCATAGCAGGTGCTTCCATCCGGGTCATGGCGGACCTGGGAAGAACAGCAATTCAGAGATAGTTCGGCGCTCCTCAAAAGCTCCGGACAGGAGGCCTTGCTGCCGGATGTAGTATATCGTCATACCCTGGACGCGATTTATACTTAACATCAGGATGAGACAGTTGACATTTCTGGGGGTATATTAAGGAAAGAGTGTTTATTTAAGATTATATATATATATATATATATATATATATATATATATATATATATACCAATTGTAGCAGAACGAACAGTGAGATTACAGCGTTCAGAACATTGATTTAAAAATAGTGCTCAATGCATAAAGTAGAGCCGTAAATATTTCTTTATCTTATGTAGTGTTACATTAGAACATGCATATAACCACTACAAAGTTGCACATTTTCTTTTCAACGTCACAAAAGGGGAAACCCTTTTTTAAACGTCTCATCAGGTGTGAAATTACGATGTTACACTTGGATTAACATCATAATTCGCCACCTGATGAAACGTCTAAAAAAGGTTTCCCCTCTTGTGACGTTGAAACGAAAATGTACAATTTTGTAGTGGATATGTGCATATTTTTAATGTAACACTGCATATATATATATATATATATATATATATATATATATATATATATTTAAAGATATTTTTGTAAGTACAAAATTTAATGATCGAAATAAAAGTGTAAAATTTAATATTACAAGACATATTAAAACAATGTTAAATAATAAAAAAAAAACACTCAACAACAAGGGGTGTAAGCAACCGGTTTCGCTCCCGCTCATCAGGCTTCCACAGGAGATTCAAAAATTGAAACAGAGAAGGTACAATCAGAATAGGTGGGAAAAAATACATATATGTACATATATATATATATATATATATATATATATATATATATATATATATATATATATATAAAGGCATGACCCAATGAATAATTTAGACAAGTTTTGTCTATTTATTTTCTATAGGATCCTCTCATATTCATGGACATTCTTCTTAATATCCTTATTAAAGAATGAGAGAAAATTACCATGTTAATTACATATTCCTTTATTCCAAGACTTTCGACATTAGCACAATGTTATCAAGGTGTTGTATTATCTAAAGGAAAAATTGTTGTGTTCATAATTTTTCTAAGACAAAATTATTGTATTTATCTGAAAGATAAATTTTTTACGTGTAAAGTGAAAACCGCTGAAGTTATTTGCAGTACGATTTAAATTGCACATTACAATTAATTACAAACGTTAGCATTACATAAACAGCAGAAAAGAAAATAGGAAATACTCTGATTATTATTCATGTTAATTAATAATATTATTTTTTATTATTTAAAATTATAAGAGATTCCAACGCCTCCTAGTTTAGAGGTCTTAAACCATGGGTTATAAAATTTGAATTAACCTTTAAAGAAAAGATATATGCCTACAACAGAATGAAAATATTTCGGCTTTTGCTTCAATTCTGTTGTCGTCATGACGCTGGACTTCTTTCTCCCTCTTTAAAGTATCATTGAGTTGAAGGGATGTCATTACTCCCATTCGGCACGAACTCTTTGCCGTTCTACGTTGGAACTCTAACCTCTAACTCTGTCTGCCTCTCTGTTCCTCTGTTCTCTCTCCTCTCTGTTGAGTCTCACTCCACAGCATTCTTTCTCACCTCTCTTTGCTCTCAACTCATTGCAGCCTTTCCCCTCTCTGTCCACTGCCGAAAATTCAATGATTTTATGCATGTTTGAAGCCTGGCTAAGCCAAGATGAGTCACGAGTGGAATATATATGGTTAAAGTAAAGAAAAAAAGACAACTCCCGAATCATGCTTAAAAAAATATAAGCTAACGGTAATATAAAAACAACTGTCAAATTTGCCACTTGTACATTATTTTTAATTTTAAAAGAAAAAAACAGAGCATTAACAAAATAAATGCACATAGATAATGACAAAAATATTTTTATTACTTTAATTTAATTTACAGCATATATAATAATGTCAATGAAACAATCCATATTTCTATGTCCGTCTGTCTGTTGATTTGATCCTACTCTTCGTTTGATTCCATCTGTTTCTCTCTCTCTCTCTCTCTCTCTCTCTATATATATATATATATATATATATATATATATATATATATATATATATATATATATATATATATATATATATATCCATTTTGTTACTATATATATATATATATATATATATATATGTATAAACATTCAAAATTAACTAATAAGGGGATAGATCTGTTTCAACAAACGCAAAATTCAAATCTTTGATTCCGACACGAATAAGGTCGATGCACCGGGTGTGAATATGACTGACGTACATCTCTCCGCGTATGAGGTTATTTTGCATTTTGATGTGTAATTCATTAGCTCTTTTATAATAAATACATTGTGCTCGTTTAATAATTGATATTACTAGGATCTACTTGGATAATATACCAACGGATCTATGACCTGTACCTGTACTATGTATATCTATCTATCTATCTATCTATCTATCTATATATATATATATATATATATATATATATATATATATAGATAGATAGATAGATAGATAATAGATGGATAGATAGATACTATTAGCGGTAAATATACATACATACATTTAATTTGTAGGTCTGATGATTTGGATCGTATTTACGATTCCAATGGAATAAATTATGACCATGGAATATTAGTGTTTAAGCCTTTATATATATATATATATATATATATATATATATATATATATATATATATATATATATATATTAATGTAACTGAAATCACACATATCTAAATCAGTTGTTTTCTTTCTACGAATTATTATAATTGACTTTGTAGATACATAGACCTTCACGCACACACACACACACATATACACACACACACATATATATATATATATATATATATATATATATATATATATATATATATATATGTTATGCGTACATTCCGATATATATGTGCATTAAAATTCGTTTTTCTTATGTGTGAGTGTGATACGGAAAAATTTGAAAATGTAATTGTATTATGAATTCCTCATATTCCTCTTCTGTATTTTGAGCTCAATTCCGGGAGTGATTTCTTTTCCCGCTAAACGACCAAAATATGGGCAATTCGAAATGGGACGCGACAGGGGATGACGAAAGCGTTTTGAAAGTAATAAATAGCTAATCAGACTACATTCATCTTCATGAATTCAATATCGACGCTATTTATAGTCTTGTACTCAGACAAAATTTATTTCAGCATAGATACCAAAAAAATTTGATAAGTGTCATATTATAGAAAAGAGACTTTTACTCATTGCCCCAATCTCACTCTCCATGTATGTATACATAGCAATATACATATGCATTCATATATATATATATATATATATATATATATATATATATATATATATATATATATATATATAAAGGAGTCCACTGATGCTTCATATAGATTATAGAATAGAGTAGATAGGTTGGTCAATAAAATCAAATCAAACGAAAATGTAGCGATGAAATCAGAGATTGAGGTTCCAACTTCGGCAAAGCTTCGTCCGAGTTCCTCTCCGCCGAGACAGAGAGTTTGACAGTTGAACAATCTGTGCGACTGTTTAAATTTAACAGCCCCCCCCACAAGGAATATATGCGGCACAAGGCCGAGTTCAACGTGGGTTTCTCCGAGCCCGTACACTCGGCCAAAAATATTCCCTTTGAACCCGCCTAAACGGGTTCAGGGCCTGTCTACCTCCCCGGACGAAACTTTGCCCTGCGGCAAAGCTTCGTCCGAGTTCTTCTCTGCCGAGACAGAGAGTTTGACAGTTGAACAATCTGTGTGACTGTTCCCCCAAGGCCTTCTCTCCTACTAATGTTATAGTAGGCGGAAGAGTCCAACATGGACTCTTTAGAGGGCGGACACCACAACAGTTACAAATTATAGAAAGTTATAGAAGGGAAACGACCACAAACATCAGGAAGGGACGCGCAACACAGAAGACTGTATCTCCAGAACAACAAACTTGTACCTACAGCTAACTAGAATAAGTTACTCACGTGCCATGCGAGATACACCTTTAGGCGATCATGTATCTTTCGATACATTACTGACGAGACAGATATTTTTCTTCCCGCAGTAGATTGCCATTTCTTTCTGCGGTAGACCAGTTGCCATCCAAGACAACAGAATCTGCCCTGCTATTTAGCAATAGCTGAGTCGGGGGGGGGGTTGAAAATGTGTATCCATACCTTTCCCAATGCTATTAACACGTAAGTGAATACAGTGGATTTGAGTGGAATTTGAACTCGGCCCTCCGATTCTTCAATCCGAGCCACTATTCACTACTCAATTACTTATTTTCATTCGCAGGAAATCCATCATGGAATCTTAAGTAATGGAATATATCAAATAGTAAATGTTAAAACGGAAAAAAACAAAGGATTTTGGGCCAGTTCTAAAACAAGAATAAAAGAAAAAACTACAATAATTTCTTGAGTAAATACAAAAACAAATTTTTAAAAAAATGACTACAATGTTATTTGTGCAACAAAAACCTAAGATCAATAGATCATAAAAACATAACACAATTGATGTTTACATTTCTTTGCATTACTGATAGGGAAATGTTTGTTTTTCTCAATGAAAGTATCCCTATGTACGCGTACGAGTGGAATAATTCAAGTATATCTTGCCTGTGCCATGTCCATGCATTTTTGAAATATTAGGTTGGTGCATAATTATCAGGCATTTTTACTCAATATTTATTATGAAAAAAGAAACATAACAATTCAACTGTGGCACCATTTACGAGGCAGAGAAAGGAAGAGAAAGAAAAGAAGGCAGAAAGAAATGCGAGACGATTCATAGGTGATAAGCAGACACACACGGCTAAGAGATAATGAAAATATGGATAAGTAACAAATGAAACAGGGTGTCATTACAATGACAGGGAATTTCTGAGTAAAAAGGAAAGGGAAAAGAAAGAAGGAACCAGATGTGTTTTGATAACGGCTGTGTTATCTAGACCACTGGCCAGGGAAAAATTCAAGTGAAAATGCTATTTCGATAAGTGACGAGAAACAGGCCACTAAAAAGGACTTTGGACAGATATGAAAAATTAAATCCCACACAAGCAGTGCGCTGACCGAATTCTTTTCGACGAAACAACTTTGGCCGGCGATAATAAAATTATGGGGAACCAGAAGTGTTTTTCTTTCTTCCTTGGAGGCGACAGACTGACTGAAAACTTTGGGGATATTTCTTTTTTGAAGCCATGTTAAGAATACCACCCATCTTGATGAATTAGCGATAAGATACCTGACAAACACCACGTGTAAAACAAGAGTTGTCCGTGGCTAGAGAAATGATAACGGCGATTTAAGCGAAAGAGAAGAGATATTTTTTTTTTTTTTAGTTAAGCAAGATATTTTTTCCCGAAACAAAGCCACGGATTGTTCACGCCCGACTAAGACATCATTGGTCAGGTGGTGATCACGTGACACAAGGAGGAGGGAAAGATACCCGACCAAGACCTCATTGGCCGAGAGTGATCACGTGACGCACGAAGAAGGCTGTCGACGCCCCATCCAGAGTATAGGTATGAGAAGCTGCTACGAAGAAGTGGGAGGGCAGTTCACGCCCTCAGAGGTATGGTGAGAAAGTGGGAGGAGGAAGTGTTCCCCAAAAATGGAAAAGAGTGGAAAATCCCTAACCAGAAATAAAAAGAGGTGGATATGTATTTAGAATTATCGAGGAACCCCCCGACGCCAACAGACCCAACCCGGTTTTGTCGGCGTCAATAAAAACGAGGCCCCAACAGGCAGAAATCAGAGTTCGGGCTCGAGTTTCCAGAGTTGAGTTCCCAGAGTCAGTCTCAGTTGAAACCGCCTCGGAGATAGCTGACCAAGATTCACAAAATTCGGACTCCACTTCAACCAAAAAAACAATTATTTTGAAGAGCGACTTAGAACCAGACCACCGAAATAAGTTTTTCGACTTTCGTCCAAAGACACACCGAAACACCAATTTCTTAGAGAGAAAACAACTTGAAGCGTTAAAACTTGCCTAGCGGAAACGACGTGTCACAATCCACAGAACGGGTCGGGAGATAGATGCAGTCCTATGTATCGAACAACTAGACATAAAGTTTGTTACCTTTTTCTTTGATACTTTGAACTTTTTGAGTTTTCATTTTATTTTCTTTTATGCATATTTGTGTAGTATAACCCCCGTTGAACTCAATTTGAATTACGACCCAACCACTGTTTGATCTCGTCTGTCTAAGATCAATTCACAACGTGGGTAGGCAGACTGGAGATCAATGCAGTTACCTTGGTAACCAGGCATTGGAAGCGAGTTGGGAACGACGAGGCTGATATCAAATCTAACCAGATTCCCACCCGAATCACCAAAAGGTTAGAACGTCACATTTGGGTGCCGCGACCGATACCAAGCCAGTTGGTCATCACAGGACGAGACAACACGACTGACGCGACAGGCGGACGTCACGTTTGGAGCAGCGACACTCGGACGGAGCAGCGAGGAGCGAACAGCTGGGGCCGCGGCGAGGACGTCACAATTGGTGCTGTTTGGGGACGTCACAACTGGCGCCGTGGTAGATCAGGATAGAACGTCACAGTTGGCGCTGCGACCGGGGGACGACGTCACACAACGATATTTTAAAATGATTATCGACACGCATTATTATAACCTTTAAATTAAATAGGATTTTTATTAAAAACAAAAGTAAACAAACCAGCAATTTTTTATTAACAATTAACTCGCCTACTAAAACACCTGATATGCTCCAACCCAATAATTATTTACCATGCATAATTCTTCATCCTGAATTTTCATGATGGATTCAGCGTAAGGGCCATCACTGCATTTATTCCAGTTCTAGAGCATGATTTTTTTAGCAAGGTTTGCTTTGAGTTTAATGATGATCCTAGGTATCATGCTCCATACGGTCAAAGGCCAGTTTACTGTCGAAGTGCCATTTGCTCAACAGTCAAAGGAAAACAGGCAAATAAGGAATGCCCTAAGCCTGACATAGAAACCAGCATCAAACTGTGTCTGTATCAAGTGTAGGATGAACTGTGATTCCAAATAGGCCTAGCATACTGAGAACATCCTTATATTAACCCGCATAATATATGCCTTGCAGTTTGATCGGACACAAGATTGTTCTTTTTTGCAATGACATATCGTCGTTGATTGAAGATAAATTCTAACCTGATGCATACTACAAATAGAAAATATGTTTTAAAACTTCTGCGCAATGACATCAGTCAGGATTTTTATGTGGTCAAAGCTATCGTATATTGAATACACAAGGATAAATAATATTAGATAGTTGACGAAGTTGTACTTGAAGGACGGGAATTAGAAAAAAAATGATGCGAAATAAAGAAAACTACAAATGGTACACATTGACAGAAGGACAGAACATTGACAAAGACATTTGTGACCCATTTGAGAAGCATTATATATGAGTGCAAACGAGGTGACTATAGTAGCTGTTGTTATAGAAACTGTGATTTTTGAATCAGTCCATTTGAGCTATGGTGAAATTAACAATCTGATGAAGAACACAGTTACAATATTAGTACTGCATTCCGAGACAACACAGACAAACTATAGTAAAAAAAACAGAAAGAATTGAAGGAAAGATTTTATATCTTCATTAGCTTGAGGATTTATCCTCTAAATCCAGTTATAAAATACGGTCAACTACTTTGTACAGTGTTACATGATAGCCTTAAAAAAAAGAAAGACGTAAAACGACAAATAAATGGAGAATTAAAAGGAATGGAAAGCTATAGAGAGAGTTAATTACGAGTGATAGGAACGAACATACATCGGCATGGTCACGCCAAGTGCACCTTAAAGAGAGAAAGGGTATCGTTTTTCGTTTTACAAAGGGATGAAAGTATCGGGAACAAATAGACAAAAACTGTTTCAAACAGCAAATACGGCCACCCTGAATAAAAGAGTAGATTTTAAAACCATACTTGGCCCAAGATGAATGTAAAAACTAGGGCGACAAAGTAACGAATGTCATAAAATGGAAAGCGTGAAAACGAATTAACGTCGACCATCTAAACACATAAACAAAAGGTATGAATACAAACGTGAGGCTGCAGAGAAAAGGAATAGAATAAAATACACGTGGACATTAAAAGAAAAGCTCCGAAACAAATAGAATAAATGAAAAAAAATAGGAACAGGTAATTTGAAAAGTTAGAGAAAGAATTGTCAAAATAATTATTACCATTACTGGCTAAAACGGAGAGTATAATATATAAAAAAAACAAAAAAACAAAAAAAAACACAATGAAAAACAGATCACAATCGAGGACAAACATCTTAGATTCTGCATGGATCAATTTAAACTGAGACCTTACTTTTTTCATATATCTAAAATATTATTGCAATCTATAATTTTAGAAAGTAAAGATTTCACTGAAATACGTTCCACTCTGTCTTAAGAAATCCAGAAAATACGAAATTAGACAAAATGGTCAGAATTACTGTAAAATAATTTGGCGCCAAATTAAAATGATGTCAGCTTGTTGAGCTTTAAACATGACTAAAGATTTTATGACGGAGATTCCGTATCGAGATAATCTCTGTTCTTTCTAGAACATGTTTAATAATGTCCAGCACATAAAACGTCCATCAAACCAAATATATATTTTAAGCGTTTATCGTCGAATAAATACAACTAGTTTGTTAATATAAAGTTTACTTGACAGACAAAACATCGAAAAGTACTCACGAATCCATCAAAGTTTCAATTTCATTTTTCGAGCTGCAGTTCCAACATCCGTTCACAGCTAAGACACGTCACGCCACATACACGAGAACGAATCATCTCCGTTCTCTTCCTGTCTCCTTAGTAAAAAAGGAAGTTCCATTATGACAACTGGTTCGTGGAACATACCCGGAGATAATGCTTTCCTAATCAGGAAAATCACAACCCCTGTAAGTCAAGCTTTAAGCGATATATTTCCGATATGTTCTCTTAGAAGATGTCTCTTACTTTCTTCCTGTTACTTGCAACATCTTCAATCACTAACCCCCTATCTTGATCCTCTCACGAGGGTTGTATTAGGTGAATAATTATTAAAATGATAATCTTAGTCTTATCATTGGCAGACTCGGCACTGTGTTTAATGAGCACATGACGATAAATACCAAGCAAAGTTTGATATTCAGCAAAGTTCAGCAAAGAGTTTGTTTTTTCGTTTTTTGTCGGCTAACAAAATAAATAAATAAGAACGTCTGATTTGATCCGAACCAAAAAATAAAAATAACTTAAATTACCTACATCAAACGTTCTAGACAAAATGTCTCGTCGTATTCACGATAGTTAACAAAATCTTGTTCTTTTATTTTCGGCTTTTATAGTTTCCTTTCACCTTTCTTTTTTTTTAAAGTTCATTGGTGTCTACTATATACTAAATGCTTTGATATATCTAGCTACCAATGTTTGCCCTTCTTATCCGGAAGTGAGTCACGCATCTTTCGTAAAGAGATCAAAGAATAACACCGAAGAGATATTCTTTAAAAGATAGTACGAATAATTATTAAAATTTAGTCAGTTCCGGTAACGTCGTATAAGCAAGCCTAAACAGAGTTAAATTCAAATTAAAAGATCATCTCCGGCGTGTACATTATTCAATAATGTCTGAAGTATATCGTGAGGGTTGTATGAGGTTATCAGTGAAATTAATAACGTCCCTGAGGTGTCGGCTAATCTTATTATGTACTTCCATGTTTCGACAGGTGGGGGGGTCCTCAAATCCGGTTGTCCAGTCATCGGTGATGAAACATCAAACTGAATCTAAAATTGGTGTTAGTGTTTACGTTCACTACCAGCCAATATCGAAACGAAAAGCATGAAAACATTCATTTTACCCGCTCCACTTATGTGTTAATTACTGCGGTACATTAAGCCTCTTAGACTTGGGTGGCAGACGGTCGATTGGAAAGAAAAATATTAACTGAAATTCCATGTAGAAAGCAATAAGAAAATTATCCACTGTCTTTTCCAAAAAACGTCATTGCAATTCACAATTAATAAAATGAGGAATATGTGGAGAGCCGTGATCGCCTATCTCTCGAAGGTTTGTAGAATTAAAAAAAAAAAATTTCTATAAATTTATTCCAAGGCCAAGCTGAGATTGTCCTAATGTTATGATCGAAAAACTGAGGGGAAAATTTAAAATCAAATATGTGACATGTTCATATCGTTTCAAGCGTGGAATTAGTTTCAGTAACGCAAGATTCAATCCCCATCAAACATATGAAGGTAATTAAAAAATGATCTGTTCTTTTGTTATAAGGTATATTTAGCTTTGTCATTTAAGTGAAATGTCAATTGTCATATTGTTTTATTATTATTATTATTGTTGTTGTTATTGTTATTATTATTATTATTATTATTATTATTATTCCTGTTCGTTTATTGTTCTCTCTTCTAAATAATATTTTTACTTTTTCCTCATATTCTTCCATACTCAATAAACCCTTGAATCTTAGTGGTTTTATTGCCTTGCTTGAGGTTAAATGATTAAAAGTAACGTTTTTAATCACATTTACAGTTTGTGTTTCAGTCAATCTGTCGATGTTTTTTTTTTTTTACTAAAATCAATTTAGAGACTCAACTAGATTTTATAGTTTTAGCTTTCGTCATACCACAATAAAATCGGTGAATTCTGTTAAATTTATTTTCGTTTCCACATCAAAATATTTGTTTCCACAAAAATAAACTGCAGCCAAGTCACCACACAGTGGCGAACGCGTAAATATTTATCAGCTTATAGAAATTCATAAAACAGTAGAAATTATTTCGCATTTCTGTGCCGTATTTATAGTTCATTATGTTATAAAAATGATTTTTTTTCGATAAAGGTCCTTCAATATTTTGATAGCAGATCCGATATTATGAATGCCCAAAGATCTAAAGACCTTCATGGCGGACACCATCGATGCCACTTGCCACTAGAAGCATTTTCAATGACCCTCTGAGAAATCAACCATCGCAAGGAATCACCAATTTCCAGTCAAATAGCAACAATGAAAACTTGCGTTGACATTTCAAATGATACAAGGCAAATAATTCATCAGGCAACTAGCGACTTGAGAAGGACTTCTTGAGGTAGACATCGTCCTCAATCATTGCTAACCTTTTCAACAGCCGTCTTAACATATATGTCACTCTATTGACACGTCTACGTTCACAAGTGAAACTGCAAGAATAAAAATGTAAACATAGAACAAGGGTCGGCAACTTACGGCCCGCGGGCCGGATCCGGTCCGCAAAGGCATTTTGACCGGCCCGCGAGCCTGATTACCAATGACTCTATTTTTAACATGAGAGACGAGGCTTTCGAATTCGACAAAAGGCCTGCTGTTATCTCAGTGCACCAAAAATATTAGACTATCTGCCAGTTATCTTTCATGAGACTTATTTTACCAAGTTGTGTTGCCTACGTTTAATGTCAAATAATGGATACATATTTGTTATGACACTTGGCTACATTAAAAGATAACAGAAGCGAAAGGAACGATAAAGTGAAAGAGGCCAGGGAGAGAATGACATGCGAGGTAGCAGAAATCTAAAGACAGTTAAACATACGCGCATTATACATGCCTCATGAATGTGTGGATGATACCGCATGTGTACGTACGTAAGTGTATATGTTTGCAACTATTTGTACTCGTATGTATGGGTATATGTGATTCGTTTTTGTTTGATGTGTGTGTGTGTGGTTCGTTTGTGGAACAATTTTCAATAACAGTTTCAAACCTACACGTCATAATTTCATCCATTTTCACTTCGGTTTGATTTTTTTTTCACTTTGAAGTATTTTGACGTTCCTTGAGGAAAAGTAATTTTTGTGAGGTGTTTTTTTTTAATTTTAGATTTTCTTTTGTTTTTTCTGATTTCTCAGTGTTTATTTTCATTATGGGTTTTTAATATTTAGGTTGACAGGGGTCTGCATATGTAATTTTCCTTAATTTTTCATTAAAGCCCTTCGTCCGGCCCGCGACCCGTCATTATAACATGATCCGGCCCGCGGGGTCGAATGAGTTGCCGACCCCTGACATAGAACTTCACATTAACACTGACAAAAGATCTTCGACATCTTCCATTTTTAAAAGGGTCACGCCATCAAGAAGGGTAAGCTATGAACCATCTCAGTTGTATCTCTTTTAAAACAATGCCTTTCCTTTACCATTCTTTGCTGAGAACCAAAAAGATTTTCTATTAAAATATGTATACGTTATTATCAATTGTCATGCGTGATACACGCTAACGCGATAATGTCTCTTTCGATTTATGACTGACCAGGCAGAAGATTTGCCTGCAGGAGATTGCTGTTTCATTCCAGCGCTACACCGGCTGCCAATAAGAAGCTATTCTGTTCTACTATTCCACCCATAGCTGCAGAATGGATGATGTATACATACCTTTCTCAAGGGTATTTGGACGTAATGTAACGAACCCGACCGGAATTCGAAATTGACTCTCTGATTTCTCAATCCGAACCCTTACCATTTCATCACGTTACAGCACCAGATATTCCCAAGCGGTCACCCGTCTGGGTATTGACCAGATTAGACGTTGATTAAGTTCGGTGATAGGACAAAAATCGCTGTTTCAATGTGATGAGCCTCGTAACACTATCTGCTTGATTAACAATATCTACATTACGTATGCCAGTGAATTCATCGATTGATTTTTACGGCTTATCAACCTTTTGCATATCATTCAATACCAGAAAATACTTTTTAGATTCTAAGATTTTTTTTTTAAAGACAATAATAATTCCCTGATACAAGTCCTACAAATTAGCCCTTAGCGGATGGGAGAGAAAATGTGGATTCATACATTTCCCAAGAGTAAATGAATAAAACAAACACGACTGGAATTGGAACCCGGCTCGCCGTTTAATCATTCCATATTGTTACAATCCACCACGTCCAAATCCAAGTTTACAGCACTTGCAATTCCCAAGTGGTCATCAATCTAGGTATTGACCAGGTATGACGTTGCTTAACTTCGGTGATAGCACAAAAATCGGTGTTTCAAAGCTTGATTAAAAATATATACATTAACTATTTCAGTGAATTGATCGATTGATTTTTTTACGGCTTATCAACACTGCATATCATTCAAAACCAGAAAATACATTTTAGATTGTAAAATTTTTAAAAGACAATAATGATTCCCTGATACAAGTCCTACTAATTAGCCCATAGAGGATCGGAGAGAAAAGGTGGATTCATATATTCCCCAAGTGTATTTGCGAATAAATAAATAAAACAAACCCGACTGGAATTGGTAACAGGTTCGCCAATTGATCATTACATGCCGTTACAATACATGACGCCCACATCCAAGTTTACAGCACCTGTTATTTCCAAATGGTCAAATACCCAGGTACTAACCGGGCTCGACTTTGCTTAACTTCTGTGAAAGAAACGGCGTGTCAACGTGAGACCCGCAAGTCCTTCATTACCAAATTTAGACAAAATCTACATTATTTATTTTCAGTGGAGTTCTCTTGTGTCTGAGACACAAATCTCTTATTACGTTTCTAATAGAATAAATAGATTAACATATGTAAGTAAAAAAAAAACATTCGAAAATTACTTCAGAATAATTCAATAAGAAGACTATTTCCCGTGTCTACGATTTATTTACTTTATTAAAAGAAATGAAAGATGTAAAAATATATTTCCATACAAAAGAAAAAAAAAGAATATGAACAAGTATAAAGCCAAAAAAAAAAAAAAAATACCGTATAAAAAAACATATATTATTTCCGTCTCTGGTATCTTCTCACACCAATAAAACTTGTCGATTTGTTTCTTTTAACATGTTCATGGGTTTTATTACTCATTTCCCACTTATACATCTCAGCACGCGAGTCTTTAATCACAACCATCTTGACGTTCTACAGAATAATATCACTTGAGGCAACAAAGTCAAAAAATGCCCTAAAACTTGGTGAATATTTAAGCAGAAATATTTGAGTTTGCAAACATTCTAGGAGAGAGAGAGAAATATTCTCTTGTCCGTAGAAGTAGGCAACCGCGTACAAAATCTACTTACTGAGGTCGCGTGGTACAGCTTTGACCCTTTAATTCCACGAATAAATCTACAGGTTGAAAATACACGGCATTTATATATATATATATATATATATATATATATATATATAGAAAAAGTTTCAAATTAAAAATTATAATGTTTTATTTTATGAAAGTATTTATTTATTTATATATATATTTGATATTTCAAATTGTCCTCAATTTTTCATCAGAAATAACTGTTTGTTACAAATAAATTAAAATTACTGTTTGTTGGCAAGTAGCGTCCTTCGCGAGACGCGGACGTCACGTGATATGGAACGTCACTGTTCAGATATTCCTAACTTAAATCTAACTGTCATAAATATTTTAAAAAATATTTTTTTACTATATCTAAAGAAATTGCTTAGCTATTGAAATATTTATAAAGATTTAAAACACCTAAGTCCCTATTCAACCCTAATTTATGTGTATTTAATTTTAAAATCAATATGTTTTTTTTTTTTCTGCGTGTGAATGTGGAAGTAAAATCGGAATCTATTAATAAACATTTGCAGTTTTCTAATGTGTGTCCTGATTGATTGTAGTGTTTAGCTATGGGGAATAAGGGTTGTTTTGACGTATTGTTTGTTTATGGTTATTAAAACGAAATCTAAAATTGTTTCCAGACTCACCAATATATCCACTATTAGGACATAAGTTGCAGAATAAATAATAGATTACGTTATGGGTATCGCAGGTGAGGTTAGGTGGCTGTATCCTGATATTGGTGTTGGGTACGTAAAATGTATTAGCTATTACTAAATGTTTGCAAACTAAGCAACGAGGTTTGTTACATTTGTAATTTCCTGTTTGGTTTCTATTGTTTAGATATTTGGTAGAGGTGAGGATAGCTGATAAGTTAGGTGATTGTTTCATTGCATTTATGGGTGGTTTATCGAAAATGTCTTTGATCTTGTTGTCTAATTGGAGGTTCTTGTAATCATTTTTTAATTTATGAATAAGTGTGTGGGAATATTGATTGTGGTTAAAAACCATGGGAATCCGATTGTTGTTTTTATTTTTCTTGTATGTGAGAAGTGTGTTACGATTTATCAGGATAGTTTTATTTAGTGCTTCTTTTATTATTTTTATTGGGTATTTGCATTTTAGGAATTGTTTTGTTAAGTTATTAATATTGTATAGAAAATCTAAATGGTCTGAGCATATGCGTTTGGTTCTAAGAAATGAGCTGTATACAATAGATTTTTTTTAATTTAAAGGGATGACAGCTGTTAAAGTGCAGGAATTTATGTTGGTTTTTGTGGGTTTGTTGTATAGACTGGTAGAAAGTGTATGTTTGTTTAATTTTATCATAACGTCTAAGAAAGGGATGGATGTGTATGAGTGCTCCATGGTAAATTTAATTGTATCGTGGAAATTGTTGCAGAAAGTGAAAAAGGTTTTTAATTTTTCTGATCCATGAGTCCATAATAAGAAAATGTCATCAATATATCTAAAGTAATGTGATGGTTTATATTCGAATTGTCTAGTATCTTCTTTTCTAGAATGTGCATAAAGATATTAGCATAACTAGGTGCCATTTTGTGCCCATTGCTGTGCCACTAATCTGTAAATAGTGTTTGTTGTTGTATTTAAAATTATTATGTGTTAAGATGAACTTTATTAATTGGCATATATCTGTAATTTGGTAGTTAGGTAATTTTTTGTTACTAAGGAACTCATAGCAAGCTGATACTCCTTCAACATGTGGAATGTTCGTGTAAAGGGACGAAACATCCATCGTTACTAGGATTGTATCATGGTGGACTAAGTTAATGTTTTGTAATTTGCTGAGAAAGTCAGTAGTGTCTCTAATATAACTAGGTATGTCAGGCAATAAAGGTTTTAGGATATTGTCTATGTACCCAGATATAAGTTCTGTGAGGGTGCCAATGCCTGATATTATGGGTCTACCAGGTGGCATGATTTTAAGGGTTTTGAAATTTCATAGATGTTCTCTTCATTATTTGATTGTGTAATTTGATGTGGGTCGGATGAAAAAGTGTTAGGGTGTTTTTTTCTGAAATGATTTTGGGGAGTTTATGTAGTTTTGGGATAGTGTAGAATGTTGCTGTTTTAGGGTTCTCAGGAATAAGAGATTTTATGGTATTTTTTATGTTGTAGTTCAGGTTCTGGTGAGAAGTGATAATTCTGTTTTGAATGTGCTAGTTGGGTCTAGAGGTAAGGGTACATAGAATCTGTTATTTTGAAGTTGTGATTCTGCTTCTTTAATGTAGTGGTTAGTGTCTAAGATGGTTATAGCTCCGCCCTTGTCGGCTGGTACGATAATTATGTCTCAGTTGTTTTTAAGAGTATAGATGGCTTGGTGTTCTATTTTGGATAAGTTGTATTTTTTTATCTGGTGTCCTTTGTTTTTTAAGAAGTAATCCATGTGTTGTCTGGCTTTGTGGGCATATTGATCCAAGTGTTGGTTACGTCCGCTTGGTGGGGTCCATATATTGTTCTTCGTCGGAGGAAGTTTGGAGCATGATTGGTTAGCGCTGTTGTCTGTATTAGAAGTAGGTTTGTTGTCTGAGAAATATTCTTTTAGTCTCAGTCTACGAAGGTATTTTTTTTCCATATCGTAGCAAAGGTTTAGAGGTTTTAGTAGTTGTGAGGGCAGAATGATAATCCTTTATTTAATAAAGAGGTTTCTCCTTGGGTGAGAGTGTATTTAGATAGGTTAGCGATGTGGTTGTCAGCAGAGGTAGTATTGGTGTAGTTAACATAATGAGATCTTCGTGGGATCTGTTGTATTAAATAGTCTTTCAGGTAAGTTATGTGTTGTAAAATGGGGTCCTCAGCAATTAGTTTATTGAGTTTTGGTTTTTCAAAAAATATACACTGTGTCAGTTTTTTTGGTACAGGAAATTGAGTGCTTTTTTTACTTGAGAGTATTGAAACGGAGAAAGTGTTAGGTAGAGAGAATAACTGATTTTTTTAGATAAGTTCATGTAAAAAGATTTTTTAATGTAAGCAGTGTTGTGCGCAAGATTTCTTAATTGCGTGGAGGTTCTGTTGTATATATGTTGGGCTTTTTGTTTTTGCAATGTAATAAAACTATGTCGGAAATTGTATTTAAATCGGAATCCTTTTGGTATTAAGTCCATTTTCTTGCAAAGTCCGAGAAATATAATATCCGAGTGTGTCTGTGCCAGTTTGTAGAAAATTTTTCTAGTTTTCTTCTATCGTGGAGATTTTTGCCGTTTTAGGGTCCAAATAGCATAATGAGAAGCCACGTATACTTTCTTAATATGTATATATAGAAAAAGTTTCAAATTAAAAATTATAATGTTTTATTTTATGAAAGTATTTATTTATTTATATATATATTTGATATTTCAAATTGTCCTCAATTTTTCATCAGAAATAACTGTTTGTTACAAATAAATTAAAATTACTGTTTGTTGGCAAGTAGCGTCCTTCGCGAGACGCGGACGTCGTGATATGGAACGTCACTGTTCAGATATTCCTAACTTAAATCTAACTGTCATAAATATTTTAAAAATATTTTTTTACTATATCTAAAGAAATTGCTTAGCTATTGAAATATTTATAAAGATTTAAAACACCTAAGTCCCTATTCAACCCTAATTTTGTGTATTTAATTTTAAAATCAATATGTTTCTTTTTTTTTTCTGCGTGTGAATGTGGAAGTAAAATCGGAATCTATTAATAAACATTTGCAGTTTTCTAATGTGTGTCCTGATTGATTGTAGTGTTTAGCTATGGGGGAATAAGGGTTGTTTTTGACGTATTGTTTGTTTATGGTTATTAAAACGAAATCTAAAATTGTTTCCAGACTCACCAATATATCCACTATTAGGACATAAGTTGCAGAATAAATAATAGATTACGTTATGGGTATCGCAGGTGAGGTTAGGTGGCTGTATCCTGATATTGGTGTTGGGTACGTAAAATGTATTAGCTATTACTAAATGTTTGCAAACTAAGCAACGAGGTTTGTTACATTTGTAATTTCCTGTTTAGTTTCTATTGTTTAGATATTTGGTAGAGGTGAGGATAGCTGATAAGTTAGGTGATTGTTTCATTGCATTTATGGGTGGTTTATCGAAAATGTCTTTGATCTTGTTGTCTAATTGGAGGTTCTTGTAATCATTTTTTAATTTATGAATAAGTGTGTGGGAATATTGATTGTGGTTAAAACCATGGGAATCCGATTGTTGTTTTTATTTTTTCTTGTATGTGAGAAGTGTATTTACGATTTATCAGGATAGTTTTATTTAGTGCTTCTTTTATTATTTTTATTGGGTATTTGCATTTTAAAAGGACTCATGGATCAGAAAAATTAAAAACCTTTTTCACTTTCTGCAACAATTTCCACGATACAATTAAATTTACCATGGAGCACTCATACACATCCATCCCTTTCTTAGACGTTATGATAAAATTAAACAAACATACACTTTCTACCAGTCTATACAACAAACCCAAACCAACATAAATTCCTGCACTTTAACAGCTGTCATCCCTTTAAATTAAAAAATCTATTGTATACAGCTCATTTCTTAGAACCAAACGCATATGCTCAGACCATTTAGATTTTCTATACAATATTAATAACTTAACAAAACAATTCCTAAAAATGCAAATACCCAATAAAAATAATAAAAGAAGCACTAAATAAAACTATCCTGATAAATCGTAACACACTTCTCACATACAAGAAAATAAAAAACAACAATCGGATTCCCATGGTTTTTAACCACAATCAATATTCACACACTTATTCATAAATTAAAAAAATGATTACAAGAACCTCCAATTAGACAACAAGATCAAAGACATTTTCGATAAACCACCCATAAATGCAATGAAACAATCACCTAACTTATCAGCTATCCTCACCTCTACCAAATATCTAAACAATAGAAACCAAACAGGAAATTACAAATGTAACAAACCTCGTTGCTTAGTTTGCAAACATTTAGTAATAGCTAATACATTTTACGTACCCAACACCAATATCAGGATACAGCCACCTAACCTCACCTGCGATACCCATAACGTAATCTATTATTTATTCTGCAACTTATGTCCTAATAGTGGATATATTGGTGAGTCTGAAACAATTTTAGATTTCGTTTTAATAACCATAAACAAACAATACGTCAAAACAACCCTTATTCCCCATAGCTAAACACTACAATCAATCAGGACACACATTAGAAAACTGCAAATGTTTTTATTAATAGATTCCGATTTTACTTCCACATTCACACGCAGAAAAAAAAAAGAAACATATTGGATTTTAAAATTTAAAATACATAAATTAGGGTTGAATAGGGACTTAGGTGTTTTAAATCTTTATAAATATTTCAATAGCTAAGCAATTTCTTTAGATATAGTAAAAAATATTTTTTTAAAATATTTATGACAGTTAGATTTAAGTTAGGAATATCTGAACAGTGACGTTCCATATCACGTGACGTCCGCGTCTCGCGAAGGACGCTACTTGCCAACAAACAGTAATTTTAATTTATTTGTAACAAACAGTTATTTCTGATGAAAAATTGAGGACAATTTGAAATATCAAATATATATATAAATAAATAAATACTTTCATAAAATAAAACATTATAATTTTTAATTTGAAACTTTTTCTATATATACATATTAAGAAAGTATACGTGGCTTCTCATTATTATATATATATATATATATATATATATATATATATATATATATATATATATATATATGATTAATACCAAAGACGTCATCAACTGGTTTACCAACATCGATAATAAACCTGGCTGCACCCTAATACAGTTCAATATATTGCTTTATTACCAGGCAATATCAAATGATTGCTTCATGACTGCCCTGGAGTTTGCTACAGTATATTCTGAATTAACAAAGGAAGAAATGAACATAATTCTTAGTGCAAAAAAATCGGTCCTCATCCATAATGGGGACCAATGGATAAAAAACACTAATAACAATTTTGATATCACCATGGGATCTTTAGACTCTGCAGAGTCGTCTGAACTTGTTGGTCTATTTATACTGTACAATCTAACCGCTCACCGTGAATTAGACATTAAGGACATCGGTCTATACAGAGATGAGGGGCTCATGGTAGTCAGGAGCTCCACAAATTTTAAAATAGATAAAATTAGTAAGATAATATACAGTGAATTCAGAAAGCTAAATTTAAAAGCTATAGTCAACACTAAATTAAAAAGGGTAAACTTCCTCGCCGTAACTCTAGACTTAAGGAACATCATATACCTACCTTACAGAAAACCTAACACTAATCCCGTGTATGTAAACCCTAAGTCAAACCACCCTCCATCTATAATTAAACATATACCCACATCATTAGAGAAAAGAACCAGCATGAACTTCGCTAATAGGGAAATTTTGCGACAACATAGTAATTTTTATAACACAGCCCTAAAGAATAGGGGATACAAAAACTCTACCATAAGTTATAGAAACAATAGCACTAACAGAAAGAAAAACAGGAAAAGGAAAATCATCTGGTACACCCCTCCGTTCAATCAAATGGCTAGTTCAAAGCTAGGACATACGTTTCTAGCTTTAATCGAAAAACACTCCCCTACTAAAAGCAGACTTAGCGAGATCTTTAATAAAAACACCTTAAAATTAAGTTACAATTGCACTGAAAATCTAGAAAGAATCATAAAGAAAACATAATAATAAAATCCTGGAAAAACACACATGCCAAAATAGCATTAATAAAAATCCTAAACTAAAATTAGACAAAAATAATGAAAAACTATATGATTATAGAAACCCTGAAGACTGCTTGTTGGAAAATAAATGCCGCACAAAAGCTGTGTTATACCAATGCACTATCTCATCCATTGAGAGTCCTAACACTGATAGGATATACATTGGGTCAACGAAGAATGAATTTAAAATTAGGTGGGGGCCGCATAAAAGCTCCTTCAATAATATTAAAAGTAGAAATGAGACATCTCTATATAAATATTTCTGGCATTTAAAAAAAATGAATAAAACACCAAAAGTAAAATGGAAAATAATAAATAGAACAAGAACTTGTAAAACCTGGGATGACCCGTGCCCTTTATGCCTACATGAAAAACTACACATAATGAAGTTTCTAAATAATGAGAACCATAGACATGAATTAACGGTTTTTGCTAACATCAACAAAATTTAGTATTAAATAAAATTTATTAAGCTATAGACATGAGTTAACGGATTTTGCCGACATCAACAAAATTTCGCATTAAAAAATTAGCATAAAAAAATCAAATTTCATACTTTAATAAAAGGCTAAAATGCTTAACAAAATCATTAAAGGGCAAAACCCTTTATGAAGTCATCAAAAAAACAAATTGTAGTTCAGTGCGATGCATTTATATATGAAACAGCCCGTTGAAAATAAATAAATAAATAAACAAACGAATAAAATAAACAAAATTATCCAGACACTTATCAACATATTATGATGCCAAATCTATCTATCACCGGGAATGAACAGACGATGCGCGTACAAGAAAGACATAATTGGCTTTGAAATAGACACCCCACCCTACTTCAGCTTGACCTCTCCCAGCCGTTTCCATAGTATCGAATGAACACGCTTATAATGAAACATAAATTTCAAAATTGGTCATTCCTAAATTTTCGCTTGAGGATGAAACAGGGCTTGTTAGTTTAATTCATTTTAATTTTAATAATTATATTGAGGGTTTCGGCTCTCATTTTTGAAACATGAGAACTCTTATGTAACGAATGAATCATATTTTAAAAAAAATATAATATATATATATATATATATATATATATATATATATATTGGCTCGGTGCATAATTATCAGGCGTTATTGCTAGAGATATTTGTTAATAAAAATTGCTGTTTCGTTTACGTTTTTTACTAAAAATAATACTTTATTTTCAAGTAATAAAAATGCGTGTTGGTAATCATGCTCTCCGGAATAGTCATTTAAAAATCTTATTGTTGAATTGTTATGTTTCTTTTTTCATAATAACTATTGTATCAAAACGATTGATAATTACGCACCCACACAATATACATACATACACGCATTTGTGTGTGTGAGTATGTATATGTGCGTGTGTAAAACTTTTATGGCATTTCCCGGCCTTGATTTCCTATTTGGCTTTTTTCGACTATGTCAAATATATCGTATATATTAAAATGTTTTGGTAAGAACCAGTTCCTCTTACTGTCCTGAATGGACTGATCCATTCAGCATTTGTCCTTGGTAATTGTTTCGAAGTGATAAGGAAGATAATACTATTCTATCGACTTGTTTAGTTGAGTAGCAAATACTATAATCATGACTGATTCGGTCGAGTCAAGTGGTGTGACTTGCCAGATCCCCACATCACGTTGGCGAAGAGGGTGATTCACTGTATCTGTGGTTGACAAAGATTCGTTTTCTTTTTAAATCGCAGGAGACAACGGAATATTAAAGCATCTTAAATATACACTCGAAGCAAATTTTCAAGTCAAAGAATTAATAATGGAGGACATGAAAGGATTAATGTTGGAATTAGTAAAACAACAGCAAGAACAACAACACGAACAGCAAAAAAAATCTTTCAGGAAACATTGATACAACAAGAACAATTGCCAAAATTCTTAGAACATTTTAGGAAGAATAAAAGTATCGAAGACATGTCTATTCTTTCTCCCAGGATTCAGTAGTAAATTCAGTTGACGAAATTAAATGTAACACGAACGAAGATGTTACATTTGCGACATACTACACACGCTACGAGAACATTTGAAAAAATAAACCGTATAAGTTGGTCGGAGGAGAAAAAAGTGCGCCTGTTACTAAGTTAGGGTCTAAGGAACACGAGAAAATCGAATCAGTTGTCGTTTGAAGAAAATAATTTCAGTGAAAAATGTTCCCTGTTCAGTCCACATTGATAATTCCTAAATCTTGTATCTGAAGATTAAACCAGTAATGCAAGTAGCGTAAACATGAAATATGAAAAACTCAAGTGAAGCGAAATAACAACCGACATGATTAAGCGCTTGATCTTCATACAAGGGTTGATAGCAAATATGGATGCAGAAATCTGTTCTATAGCATTTCAAGTTCAAGTTGGGAATAATCAAACTCAAATTGAGACTAAACATTTTCAAGTTGATACTAAACAATTTCAAGTTAATACAAAACAATTTCAAGTTGAGACTAAACAATTTTAAGTTGACACTAAACAATTGCAAGTTGGTACTAAACAATTTCAAATTGAGACTAAACAATTTCCAGTCGATACTAAACAATTTTAAATTGATGCTAAACAATTTCAAGTTGGTAGAAAACAATTTCAAATTGAGACTAAACAATTTCAAATTGAGACTAAACAATTTCAAGTTGGTACTAAACAATTTCAAGATGGTACTAAACAATTTCAAATTGAGACTAAACAATTTCAAGTTGGTAGTAAACAATTTCAAATTGAGACAAAACAATTTTAAGTCGGTAGTAAACAATTTCAAATTGATACTAAACAATTTCAAGTTGGTAGTAAACAATTTCATATTGATACTAAACAATTTCAAATTGAGACTGAACAATTTTCCAGTTAATACAAAACAATTTCAAGTTGAGACTAAACAATTTTAAGTTGATACTAAACAATTTCAAGTTGGTTGTAAACAATTTCAAATTAAGACTAAACAATTTCCAGTCGATACTAAACAATTATAAATTGATGCTAAACAATTTCAAGTTGGTAGAAAACAATTTCAAGTTGGTAGAAAACAATTTCAAATTGAGACTAAACAATTTCAAATTGAGACTAAACAATTTCTAGTTGGTAGTAAACAATTTCAAAATGAGACTAAACAATTTCAAGTTGGTACTAAATAATTTCATGTTGATACTAAACAATTTCAAATTGAGACTAAACAATTTCAAGTTGATACTAAACAATTTCAAGTTGGTAGTAAACAATTCCAAATGGTGACTAAACAATTTCTCGGTACTGGATGAGCACTACTGATGGGTCTCAAAATAGGACGAAACGGCCGTCCAGTGCTTTCTGTAGAGTTTTCTTTTAAACTCGATGAATGATTTAATAGTGATTATTCCAATGATCCTAATAATTCATATATCAATCAGATATCTTACTCCTAGGCCATTGTCGCACGGCAGAAAGGAAAGACATTTTAACATCTTTCTTCTCTACTAAATATGCCAGCGAACCGGAGAACTCAATTCATACTTAAAGAGTAATGTTTAATAGCAGTAGCAGCCACTGTTTTTAACCACCCACTTTTTTTCGAGAGCTCAACCGGATTTTTGGGGGCATATATTTCCATCCACACACAGACTGTTTCGCTGTATCACAGCTCTTCAGGGTGGCTAGATGTCCAATTGCTTCAGCCGGGATCGAAATCCGCAAGCGAACAAATAAATTCTTGTACTTTCACTTCAATATTTGTCTACTTTCTTGCTGTTATTCACCTTTGCTGTTACAACTCGCACGGATGATCTAAATATAAAAGCTCACCTGGCTCTTATAATTACTGCATACACATTACAATTTTGTGTGTAGCATTTTACAGTATCTCGATTATATTCGATTAATAGATATACACTTGTTTCTCAGTTATCATTTACAACACCGCTCTTCAGGACCTTGGGGACTAAGGGATTGCCTTATCATAGTGTGTCTTGAATTGTAATATTTCTAAAGCAAGGGTTTTCAAACTGTGGTTCGCGGACCACAGGGCGTCTGCAAGGACAAGATAGGGGGTCCGAGGACAGCAAAGACTTTATGGTGACGTGCAGCTTATAAGCGCATATAAATAAGTAACTTATAAGCCGATCATGAAATAAATTGATTCAATAAACTATTTCCTAGATTTGATATACTAATATAATTTGTATCTTAAATTGATAAAGATAATGGATTCTCTTCATGCAGAGAAGGAACCAATGGATTTGAATTTTGGATCTATTTTTCGATTCCTGTGTGTGTAATTGACAATAAAACTGTTTGTTAAATATTATTACTGTTTTCAATTACATGTAAAATTAATTATTTTAATATAACAAAATTTAATTTTGTTACATTTTGCAGCAACATGCAGCATTAATTTATTTGAACACTTACATCTAAATTAAGCTTTAAACCAGCTTTTATTGCATTAATGCAAAATTATGTTATATTCAGCAAATATTTATGTATAAATTTCATAAGCGTTTATAAGCTGGTCTCTAAGGTAAAGCCTGAAATATAAAAGGGTCCGGAAGTCAAAAAGTTTGAAAACCCCTGTTCTAAATGATTCGTACTTAATGTGGATACATATGACATAGGTATATGTTCTGCATATGACTTTGTTATCTAGGAATAAATGTCGCTGCCAAAAACTCAGTTTGAACATAGATCGCCAGTGAGCAAACACTGAGCGATTCCATTATTCAATTAAGTAGACCACGTGACCAAAGAGTAAACGCATAAGTAGGAAGTTGCGTGACGTTTAAATGATCTCTGCATTCCTAGTCTATCCTCTATTACTATAGGACCGCTATTCTGTACTCTATTCGCTAAACTATTTATCTATTCAGATTACTCTACGGGTTACTTGTAGAGCGAGTATTATTTAGCAAGTAGTATTAGAGCGAGTGCTATTCGAAGGCGTCTGACACCAGTATTGTTCAGCAGCGTTACTATGGTTGAAATCTGCGATTATAATGTCTCTACAACGTGCATTACGAAGTGACAACGAGTATTCGTTTGCATCACAAAAGTGTCAAATGCCTGTTCGTTGACATCACAAAACCTTTAAACCGCAGTAGAGAGATGAATCTATTGATTCATCCAAAAGACCTCTTCTATTTGCGGCAATGAATGACTGTGGCTGGGTTCGTAGGGCCATCCTGAGAGTACGTCGCATATCCACTCCATCTTGTGGGTTGGACTCAGAAAAACTACGTCGCTCCTTAGATAACCCTACGCCAGGAAGGCCGATTTGCAGCAACGCTTTCCATGTCTCAGTGTCAATTTTGGTCTGTGTCAAAGATATTTTCAACTGATTCATGGAGGCTCGTTTTAGGTCTTCGCGTAGCCGCCTGCAGCTGAAAAGTTCTCCAAACAGGATGGAGCCTCGCTACTGGGAAGAGCTATCCCGGAGAGGATATCGTTGTTGGTGATGCGGTCCTCCCGACTGCTGCGAGGGATTCTTCGGAATCTCGTTTGTCTGAACCGTTGTAGACGTTTGATATGCCAACGATACGAAGTCCAGGCCTCAAAAGCCTACAGAAGGTTTAGAACACGGACAGAGAGACCATGATTTTGGTTTTTAAGTTGAGGTTTTCCATACGCAGTGCGAGCCGTTTTAATTCTGTTATCAAGATCTGTCTCAGGTGAAATTATCTGAGATGATATCGCCATGTTAGGGGAATTCATCGACTACTTCTACTGGTTGTCAGTCGATGTAAATGTTCACGTCCGGTGTTGCTTGATCGGAGGCCGGCTGCATCTTTCTCTTTTTGACACTGACTTGTATTCCGAAGTGTTTGTGGGCCTCGTTATACATGTTGTCCGATCTCTGGGGGTTAATGACAGTTTGGTTCGCAGTTGCATTGTTCGCCAGTATACTAAAATTCTCGCACGTGAGTTGTATTATTTGTATGAAAAAGAAGTCGATCGAATTTGTACCGGATGTCAATGCCAATACGGTCAGGAAGTTCTCGGAAGTGTATAAAAGCTAACACACCAGTAATTGGAAATGGATCTGAGAGGACCCAACGATGGTTAACCGGGGCTTCCATTCCGTCGTGGCGTATACAGATCAGAGACTCGAAGGGATCCGGACAGCCAAACAGGCAAGAGTGGCCCACATTACTAGTTTTCGGACTTTCTCGAAGACCTTCTGGAGATCCCAGAACATGTACATTAGTTGTTATTCTCCTCACAACTCTTCGCCTGGAACAGTCGCAAAGAGAATTAAATGCCGAAAATGTCACCCGAAGACCGCAAACCACATTGTGATTCTGGAAGGATCACTTCTGCCTAAAAGAGGAGTCTATTCAATAGCAAAGATTTTGACAACAATGCTTAGCGGAGAAATGCCACGATAGTTTCCGCAGTATTTTTTAAGATCATCACAATGCTAGCATTTCTCAAGAACTCAGTGACTGTTTTATCTTCGTAGATTTTATATATGAGAAACAATAGCCGGTTCTTTAGTTTTAGATCACCGCGGGAGAAAAACGTCAGCGGCATAATGTTGGTTCCCGCTGTTTTCCAGGTTTTATGAAGCGGAGTGTTTTTTTCATTGACGAAAGGCTCTGATGTGTGACATCCAATGCCTGTCCAGGAGTTGCGGGTGCTTCGCAAGACGTCCTTCGGCGTGGTGGCAGTCCTTGAGAAGGCTCTGGAAGTGTTTTTTTCCAGCGGTCCAGGATGGATTTAGGATCAGTAAGGATGTTGGTGCTAGTTTGGTTTGGTTTGTTTTACGTCGTATCAACCCAATTGGGTTATTTAAGGCCGACAAAATTTTCATTGTTGGTAATATTTTTTTCAAAACTCTATTTCCGGTAGTATTTTTTCCTTCTTATTTCTGGTAATATTTTTTATTTCCAAAAATCTATTTCTGGTAATATTTTTTTATTTCCAAAACTCTATTTCTGATAATATTTTTTATTTCCAAAAATCTATTTCTGGTAATTATTTTTTATTTCTAAAAATCTATTTCTGGTAATAATTTTTCGACAAAAAAGCTATTTCTGGTAATAATATTCCTTTAAAATGTATCGCTGGTAATTTGTTTTTCAAAAAATATATCGCTGGTAATATGTATATTTTTTAATACAAAAATATATTGCTGGTAATATTCGTTTTTCAAAAATGTATTGCTGGTAATAATTTTTTACAAAATGCTTCTGGTATTAGAATCTATATTTACACTTTAATTGTGTTTTGACCCCAGGTTCGGGGTTAGCTATTTAACCATAACTCGATCCCTAACAGGTACTATTACAACAGGTCAGTGTGAACATGGGAACACCAGCAATTAAGAGTTGTCTCCACGCTCCTGAAAACCTCCTGATCCTATGCCTTGCTTTTGGACGTAGTTCATCGTCTTACCCAAGACGTGGCTGTAGCTTATCGTCATACCCAGGACGGGGTGGTTCTGTTCGAGTCCGTTGATTTGACGAGATCAAAGATTTTCTTTGTGGAAGTATAAAAGCGACGGATAAGCCATTGATCCACATATTGTTGGATGCCTGCTACGTTTGCCTGAAACCAGTTGTTTTGGATTGCACGAGTCGACTTTGGTAATTTTTCGTTGCCTCCTGATAGATATGTTTTCTTTTCATCTGGGGAAAGGTTCTCGACAGCCTGGCTTAATTCTTGTTTTTGATCAATCATCTGATGAGTTTCTTCCTGATGCTCGTCAAAGCAGTCCTAATGTTTTCTTTTTCTGAAACCCAAGGTCTTCTTCAGCTGCTGATATTATTTCATTGCTAAGGGATGTCTATTTTCCTTTGACCATTTCCGCGTTCTATCTGTCATCGAGGTGCTTTTCAACGGATAATTGAAAGAACTCCGATAATTTGAGTCCTGGAGTGGAAGCTTTGGTGAGTCATGCCCGCAGGAGGATGACTAGGTGGTCGCTAAATAGATAACATGAGACGCAAGACCAGAAGAATGTGGTCTATACAACATTCATTCGCCCCAGGAATGGAATGGGTGATGTGGACATAACTTTTACCCCTGGATCGAATGAGGGCATACTCCAAAATATGCCAGTGCTTGGATCTTGGGTGCTGCCATGTTGTTTTTGTGCCGGTTTGAGAGTCAGATATCTTTTTGTGTCGTAATTACCAATATCATGGCGGCTGAGAATGCCCTTCCATGTACGGTGATCACAGCAAACTTTTTTCTTTCTTTCTTTCTTTCTTTCTTTCTTTCTTTCTTTCTTTCTTTCACACTGAAAGTAAACGTCTCTGTTCCGTCTCTTCTCTTTTTCGTTGGGATAGTCCATTATTTATGAGGTATTGGCAAGACATTTCTTTTCTTTCTTTTTTTTCTGTCGGTGAAACCTAATAGCGTCTCTCGAATATTGTTCCATATTTCCTCGCGATCAAAAGGAAATAAACTATTTATGAAATATTGGCGGGTCTTGACGTACGTATTGGCTGACTGACGAATGAACAGCAACAACAGTAATAATGTGTGTTTTTTCATTGCTCAAAAAAAGCGATAAGACATTTTAAAAGGAAATCTTTATTATATTTTTATTTAATTTATTATATTTTTATTATTATGCATTTATAATCTTTAATTATTGAAATACATATTTGTTTATATTTTAAGATAAGTCCTACTATACATGTTTTTTGTTGTTGTTTTTAAATAACTGTTATTTAGTAAGTTTAATTTATTAAGAAAATATCTCACTAAGAATTATTATATTAAAAATATTTTATATATTGTATTTGCTAAATTATCACATTCGTACGAAGAATCCTGACCTATTTATATTTAACGTAACATGTTTCACTTTTTTATAAAAGAAGACGTAATTTTGGAAATTGTAGGAAAAGCATTTCGAGTAGTAACGTTTGTTTTTTTTTGTTTTCTTCATCTCTGATTATTCGTTCAGTATCGTCAATTTATTTCTTTATCATTTATCATTCAATTATTTTTTAACAACATTTGCCTATAATGATCTTCATTTATCGTTATTCATTGATTGTAAGGCAACGTAACGTAACATTTTCGGATCTCCAGAAAAGACGACGCGTTTTGACGAAGCTTCAAAACATTAAAGAATTTGAAGTCTTAATGAAAAATGTAAATATTGCTAAAAGTAATATAATAATTTAATATAATGTGCAATTATAATTTAATTTATTGTATATATTTGTTGTAATGGAATGTCCCACACTCCCTATCGTCCATTTGGACTGACTATATCAGTAGCTATATAGAGTAAGCACAGGATATACCTGGCGGTTGGGAGACAGCTACCCGAACTGGTATAACCTGGGTCTACGAGGAATATTTATCCAAGCATACGGGCTTGGTTTTACCCTGTATTAAAAACGGCCTTGTGCCAAATCCTGCCTCGCAAGAAGGTAAGGTAAATATCCTTGCTTCGGCGGTTAGTTAGAAACGCTACCCCAGCTGTGCTGGTCGAACTCTCTGCCTCCGGGCTGAGAGAATCCCCCAGACTAGGCTATGTCGAAGGGCAGAATCTCTTCTCGGGAAACAGCTATCCGACCCCGTTTTATACGGGGAAGTTTTGGACGAGCACACAGGCTCGGATACACCAAGTAAAATTCGGACTTGCGCCACATCTGACCATATGGGGCGGTTGGTAGATTTCCTTGTTTCAGGAATGATTAGACTGAGAAACGATTCCCTGTCTTTCAGTAGAGTATTCTCTTTTACAATTGACCTTTCATCTACGCACGTGTTGGTGTTCCTTCACTCGAGTACCACATTTGTCTGTTTGTAACATATTTAAGGATACATCGATATTATTGTTTGAAGTTATATATGTAGTGTTTATTATTGGTATTTTTAACTTTTTCAACAGTTTCCAGGTTATTCTGTATTAATATTTGCATGTTTTTGTGCAAATATCATGACAATAATTTCTCTTATTTTTACTTTCTGTTTTTGCATACGTAAATTTATATTTGTAAACTTCCTACTGTCTACTCCCGTCCATTCAGATAATAGTTTGGGGGTTAATTCATTGGCTTATTTTATTTATTTATTTATTTATTTATTTAGGTTAAATAAATAAATAAACAACACCCGGCAAAATAACCGCCAAAAGAGACGATCAACAATGCACTACTGACCCGTATATATAAATAGCCGAGAAAAAAAAAAAAAACAACACACGTGGCCATAAGATTGCGTCTAGCATGAAACAGCCTGTCGCCTCTAAGTACTACCTCCAATGTTCACTTTTATATATATATATATATATATATATATATATATATATATATATATATATATATAATGCAAAAAATCATTAGGGCCTTTAAATTATTAGGATTTAAAACTTAGATTACTTCTAATCTTAAAATAGTTGATTATTAAGATATCATCATTAACCTCGCCAATAATACGTATAAACATTACCGTAATGAAACCACAATTAGAGTAATGACAATTCTAACTAGCCCAAAGCTATTGTGAAACAAATCCCTACAACCGTTAACACTAGGATTAGTCGACTATCGAATCCAATCGTCTCTAGGGCTCGAACTCCAATAAATTTCTGAGACCGATGTGACCTGTGTAAAAACTTGAAAATCCTAATGATAAAGCATAAAGATCCAGATATATTACTGAATCAAAATAACCATCTCAATCTGACTAAATATATTAAGAAATAACTATATAGAAAGGAAAATAATGTGTTATTTTTGGATTTGGAAATGACTGTATGCGCACATGGATGCGGATACATAATTGTATGTATACGAATGTGTAGATAGACTTGGAAATTGACATGTGGTTTTATGTGTATATGTATATGCATTTGTATAAGGGTGTATATGTAAGCTTTTAGCTTCCATTTTTGAAACATGGTTAGAACTGTGTAGCGAAAAACCATATTTTAAATCAATTAATTTATAATATTAATGCTCTGTAAATTTACATTGAACACTATTTTATAAAAATAAAAAGAATATCTATAAGAACACTGGATTATATATCTTACTGTTCTTTCTTTTATATATATATATATATATATATATATATATATATATATATATATATATTGTTCTGTATATAGTATCGCATGTGGTCTGGAAATGTATATATATATATATATATATATATATATATATATATATATAAGTATAAGTTCGTAGTTATATGTAATATGTGTGAATATATGTAGGATATAGTCATATGAATACATATTCATATATAGGTATTTATGGGTATAGATTTGTTTTATATATATGTAGAGAGAGAAAATAAAATTAAACATAAATAAAATAATTTTATGTCCTTCCATTAGAATAAATGGAAGGAAATAAAATTATTTTATTAATGTTTAATCTTATTTTCTCTTTAAATATTCTCTAATTAGAATTATGAAACCTTTATCATCTGGAGTTAATTTCATGTTAAATTGATAATTTGATTTAAATTTAAATATATTGCTCTTTAGCCATAAATCTTGATAGTAAAAGTCTTAAAATTAGAAATATTGTTTTTGATATTTAAACACTTAATGTTAAACATTAACTGTGAAATTTAAGGAAAAATTTAAATAGATATAAATATAAATATGTGTAAATATTTGTAAATGTATGTGTAAGTATTTATATATGAATATGGATAGGTAGTTGTGTATATCGATACATATGTGTGTGCTTATATCTGTAATTTCACATGTCAATGAACGTAAGTATATGTCAGATTTACATAAGTGTATATGTGGTATATATATGAAAAAACATTTTTTTTAATATTACCTTCAAATATTACTCCATCTTAATTTGCAACCTAAACTTTAAGTAAGGAAGATTACCCATCTAAAAATAGTTACAGATTGCATTCATGAATTAAACTCAAAATGATAAAGATGTTACCTTAACAGCCATTTACAATATTAAAAAATTACTAACATTAATTTTTATTTTATTTTTTAAATATTTTTCGTAATGTGTTTTTTATTAATGTGTTTTTAAATATAGTATTTAACTCATATTAAATCCCTAAATTATTTGTAAAAGATTTAAATATTTAAATTGCTAGCAAGCATAAAATTAATTTCGTCGTGGAATTTTTAACCATTTAAATTATTATCAAACGTTAAAATCTGATTTTTTACATAATTTGATAAAACTATACCACCCCTCTTCTTCCTCCGTAAACGCTAAGTACATCTTCGTTCTCTTTACTTCCCCCTTCTTTCTTTTTTCTTTTTCTGTTTCTCTCTTGTGTCCTTCCCTTTCAATATATTATTTCCGTTAAGTTAACCGAATAGTTCAATGTCTGGCCCCTCCTTCCTCAATATTAAGTATGATAGAAAGAAATATTAAAATAAACCTTCTCTAAACGCGGCCATGTCTCTCACTCCTCGCTACCCTCTCTGCTACATAAACTTAATACTACCCGTCAAAAGTGTAAATTTTTTTCATTTCATTTTTCGTTTCAACTTTTTGGAAGTGATGTCTGAGGATCCAGCGTACTTTGAAAGGTCTCTGGTGAAATAAACTATGACAATTAAAGTGGTCTGTTTTTTCTTTAATATATACAGTGTAACCCGGATATAAGAGAGTTGCCGGGATCGGAGAAGAAGTCTCTTATATCCGGGTTTCTCTTATATCCGGGTTTGGTCTATATTATATACATTAACACAGGCTCTAATTTGGGACCAGAGAAAATCTCTCTTATATCTGGGTTTCTCTTATATCAGGGTCTCTTATATCCGGGTTACACTGTATATATATATATATATATATATATATATATATATATATATATATATATAAGTTTGTTAATTTTAGAAAGACGTAAGAGAAACAAAAACGATTATATATATATATATATATATATATATATATATATATATATACATATATATATATATATATATACACAAAAATATACCTATAACTAAAAATATTTTTATTAGCTTCTAAAACGCATAATTTTTATATATAGTGTGTCGTAGTAAAGGAGATGCGACATCTTGAGTAAACTATTATATGGTCTTTCTTTGTCATGGTAGTGGGTTTGCTTGTCCCAGTTGTCCCGAGAGAGAAGCCGTCTGGAATTTCATCTCATGTTGGCCACCAATGGTGGAAAGTTCGAGGAAGGGGGACTAGATTTAACGCTCCCAACCGTCGAATACCACAACTGTTGACTAGACAAAGATCTACATGATCTCAAGGACCAAAGCGCGGAAGAGGGCAACACCAGTCGAGCTGGCGTATCCTTGACAAACCAAACATTCGAAAGCCCACTGCAACCAGGTTTGCATTGCTACCGATGGCAGAAATTTCGAGAAGGGCCAGACTGAACTCTCCCAAACGTCGAATACGACAACTGTTGACTGGACAAAGACCTACATGATCTCAACGAGGAAAGCACGGAAGAGGACAGCACCATTAGTGCTGGCTTATCCTTTACAGACCAAGCATCCGAAAGCCCATTGCATCCAGGCTTGCATGGCCATCCATGACGGAAGGTTCGAGAGGAGGAACCAGACTGAACGCTCCCAACCGTCGAATACGACAACTGTTGGCTAGACAAAGATCTACATGATATCAACGACCAAAGCGCTGAAGGGTGCAGCACCAGTAGTGATGGCGTATCCTTGACAGACCAAGCATCCGAAAGCCCATTGCAACCAGGTTTTCCAGATATCGCCTGTATCAGTCCCCAGTGAAGTGCAAGAATGCGCTTCTGTTAAAGTGTGTGAGATTGTCAGTCGTGGCTGAGTTTTCCAATCTATGCGTATGGCCTCGTTAAACACACTTGGCTTCGCTTCCCAAAACCTATCCGCACTAGCAGCGGTGATGGTCCCACAGGCAACGGGAGCAGCTTTGGTTAGCTAGGGGCTCCTAATCCAGGCCTACACATGTTGGGAACCGAAGCCAAAGTCATGATTGAAGAGATGATACCGCCCTCCTGTTTCAGTGAAATGGAAAACCTTGTCAATTTCCGATCGTTTCATTTGTTCACTATTAACTATTTAAATAATGACCAGCATTTATAGGTATAATGTTATGGAAATAAGCTGTTCGATTTGATTCGATGTCAAATATTTAACGATTTAATAGGCGAATTTCCACACGAATTTAGTAGTCGAAGAACATGCATGGAGTTTATTCAATCATTAATTTTAAAGTTATGTTTCGTCAGTAATTTCAAATAGCAAAACCGTGACATTCTCACAGGTACATCAAGTTATTATTATAAGAATTATTAGGTTCTTATGATCTGTTCACATGGAAAAATTAATTACCTCATTTCTAATTGTATTAGATGAACCTTAATCCTGAAATAAATCTGCCTTTTATAAAACAGTGATTTTTATATTCTGAAAAATACTCTGTGTATCTGATTTATTTTCATATTACCTATAACTATATATTCATTTAATGGCTGTTTAAAAAATAAATATTTATCTCATCATATCAGATCTTTTTGATAGATTAACTGATTCCTTCCATTTATATTTGATGGCACTTCTTCTTCACAGAATAATTCCATGAATTTTTTTTTGTGTATTGCGTTCATCGTTTACAGGTATATCATCAGAAGTTATTGCAATAAGTAGTCAGAAGTTGTTATTACGAACCCATGCTTCTTTTATAGAATTTAAATTTAATTACTGATTATCAGATTTAATTAACTTTTCTATTGAAAATACGACGGCATATGGATTATAACTGATATCATTAACTTTAAGTAAACATACATTTTGTTTGTAGAATAAACAACAAATAAAGAAAGTGTTTATAACGACCTTCAATCAGAAATGGCTTTTCGTTTGTGTTTTTTTTTTTTTTTTTTTCAATGTCTGACTTGTTTACCAACACAGAAAGAAAGAACGCAAGAATGAAAGGGCGGATGAAAGAACGACAGAAAAAAATTCAAATAAATACAACTTCTTCTTTCAAACACACTGCCATTTTTTTTTATTTTTTGGAGTCAAAAAGAGAGTGCATTCCCGGTCAAGAAAAATAATCGTGAGGCCATCAGCTTGGTAACAGCTGTCAATATGTATATTTAGTCACATTCCAAACAAAATATATTCCAAATATAATCAGCGCTAAATATAGTTTCGACATTCAACATATATTTGAATCATTATAAAACAAAAATGTTTTTTTTTGTATTTGGTAAATACAATGTGTAAAAATGATATGAATATAGACGAAATATAATCATAATAATAATAATAATATATATATATATATATATATATATATATATATATATACAATCGTCAAAGTTCTATATTTAGCTAAGTGGATCATGGATATTGCGATCAATGTACAATCTCTTATACGCAGTAGAGGAAATTATATGAAAATACAAGTGGTGGACCATAGAATTTGTGTCGCTAACCACGTGAGGGCTATCATGGGCCGAGCGTGTGGGCAACGATAAGGTCTTATGCAAATAAGGAGGAGGCTTATACATAACATCACTAAGAGGCAGATGAAGTTTATGGGACACATAATGAGGAAGGAGGGCCTGGAGAATCTGATACACACGGTTTGAATTGAATGATAGACAAAGGAAAAGAACGCATGACATAACTAGCGGGCTTAAGCAAGTTGTTGCCAAACGTGGTCTGGTGGAGTTAGCAAGGGGAAGGAACTTGTTGAGAGATGCAAGGGATAGAGGGAGGTGGAGAGCCATGATCGCCTACGTCTTGAAAGATCGTGGCACATAAAAAGAAAGAAAGAACTACGTGAGGAACGGTAGAATCTCGTGACTAACTTAGAATTTGTCATGGGGGTGTACACCGAGCATCGGAAAAATGCATAAGTGGAAATATACGTATTAAAATAGAATAGGTCTGAGTATTTACCTTAGAGCATTTGAGTGAATTTTAATCGTCTAATTGGATTCAGCACATTCTTGATCGCTTAGAGTAAACCATAATTGTTTTAGGTCGAAATAATTGTTGTAACCGAGCGAAGTTTACTAAATAGAATAATCAAACTAAGGTTGGTAATGTCACGTCACCCCGGGGTCGCTGCGCCAAATGTGACGTATGCCTGGCCGCGCCCGCCGTGCTAATCTGGTCACGGCACCAATTGTTCTAACCTTTTGCTGATTCGGATGGGAATCTGGTTAGATTCGGTTACCAAACTAACTGTTTTGATTTCTAGTCTAACCTACCCACGTTGTGATTTGATCTCTAGGTAGACGAAATCAATCAGTCGCCGGGCCGTAATGCAAGTCTGGTCTGAACAAGGGTAAAAGAAAATAAAGTAACTCGAAAAGTTCAAATGTGTTAAAAAAGGATAACAATATTTTATATCTGGTTGCTGAATACAGGACTGCGTCTTCCTCCCAACCCGCTATATGGATTCATGACACTTTGCGTTTGTTAGGTGAGTCTTAACATCTTAAATTGTTCTTTTAAGAAACTGGTTTTGGTGTATCTTCAGGCGATATTCGTAAAACTTGTTTTGGTGGTGTGAGTCTAAGTCGTTCTTCAAAAATAAATTGTTCTTGATTAGAAGATGAGGTTGTGACTGTGTGGATCTCAGTCAGCTTTCTGCGAGGCGGGTCTAAGAGCTCTCAGCTCAACTGCAAACTGCAACTGCCTGTCTTTTCAACCCCAACTGCCGTCCACTCGTTGCGACTCTGCTTATATGGACGCCGATCCAAACCGGGGTTGGCTTGTCGGGGTTTGAGGTTCCTTGATAATTCTAAATCCGCATTAAGAATTTTCTTTGTTTTGGGTCAGGAAACCCCATCACTTTCCATTTTTGGAAATCTTTTACTTTCTACTTTAAGGGAATGATCCTCCCAATTTCTTCTTTTCTCATATGGGTATCTCACCCAATCTCTTCAGAGGCGTCAACAGATTTTCCCTCTCTCTCACAGTGGCATCTCACACCAATCCCTTCAGTGGGCGCCAACAGGCCTCCCCATCCTTCTTCATAGTTTACCTTCGCCTACCGCTCACGCCACCCTTCAGCCAATGAACACTCAGCAGCGTAGGTGTTTGCTAATTATCGCTCAAAGAAAAAAATATTATCTTTTTTTTCTTTTCATTTCTTTCTTTTCTTCTTCCCTACAACAAATATTTAGACTCTTATCTTAACCGAATCCCATCTAGAGTTCATCAATCGAGACTTTTCGCCAATTATTCGTTCTGATAAAATAATTTTGCTATCATGTCCAGCTCTTGACATAAAACAGGTGCCTTTTCAAAATAATATTTTCGCAGATAGTTAAAGGTTTAATCTTTCCTTCTTTGTACTCTGCGGGTGGTCCAGTGGACATTTTTCGCGGTCAGTGCACGACCTAATTCATATTATCTCTTAGCACTCTGTCCCGTAGGCCACTTGGCCAATTTGAAACTTTCCTTATTGCCATGGGCAGATGGCTATATCTTATTCGGTGTGTCGTCATAAATCAAATTAAATCCGACATCTTACTTTCTTCGCTAATGAAAATAAAATCTTTACCACTTTTCCTTGTTAGAAAAAAATAACATTGTTCAGTGTCTTTTTGTGATAGATTCTTATCACCTAATTTAATTCTCGCCTTTTTTTCTTTTCTTTTTTTTTTTTTTCACGCAACCCTAAATAATGTCACAGTAATGACCGATAATACTCATGACAAGAACAACACACATAAGATTCGCTAGCGGTGTGTAGAAGTAGTCAACTGCTAGAAATGACTCAAGTGAATTCAACAATGAATCTCCAACTGTAGGATATCTACAAACTGTCCCATGCAGTCAGATGTGACACAAGGCCGAATTTAATGTGGTGTATCCGAGCCAGTATGCTCGGTCAAATTTTACCCGAAGAACCCATGAAAACACGGGATCGGGTAGCTGTTTCCCAGGAATAGATTCTGCCCTTCGACATAGCCTTGTCTAGGGATCCTCTCTGCCCCGAGGCAGAGAGTTTGATCAGCACTGTTGGAGACGAATCTCTAACTGCATACAAACATGCAGTAATTAGCACTGCATTTATGTGAATGGGCACATACCCATTATCGTCCGCAAATTATCAAATTTAATGTTAAATTAATCTAACTGGAAACAAATATTACTTATTTATATCATAAACTTTTGTATACAGGCACTTCTTAATTACTATGTCGTGTTTTTCTGACGTGTTAATTTATTTATTGACAGACGAACTTGTTCATAGTTAAGTATGGTGGAGCAAAGATAAATTTTATGAAGAGAGACAACACTAAAACACGTCACCTTTTCATGATAGATTTATCAGTTTGGACATCCATACTTCAGAAATTCTGCACGTAATCACACATACAAAACAAATCGAAATCCATTTAAAAAATCGTTCTCGTCAGATTAGTAAAAAGCTTTGTAATATATGATCATTAAATATAGTTCTACATAATAAGAATAAGTCCGAAGAATTATCACACTAAAAATGAATTTTAAATGTTTAAATTTTTTTATAAATTATTTAATTTATAATTGGAAAAAATTCATAATTGTAATTGTAAAAATGAAAACACATCTTGTAAAAATTCAGTTTTAAGTAAAAGTTTTTTTTCTAATTAAATAATGTCTTTATTTTATTGATTTTTTTCCATTCAGTACACATTTTCGGTAAGACTGGGTTTGAATTGCAAAAAAAAAGATAAATAAATAAAAAAAAATTCGGTAATTTAAATTCTTCAAAAAGTTCTTTTTCCTAATATAGTCACTAAAAATGTCTTAAGTTTTCACAAAATTAAGTAGTGAAACATATGTAAAAAAATATACTAAGATTTTCTAATAAAAAACCGTAAATATTTTCATTATTTTGTGACAAGTCCTGAAAATTTTATTAAAATCCAACAATTATTTGATTTTTGCAATAATTTCCAAATTAATGTGTCTTTCACTGTATGTTAGTCCAATCGCTGATGCAAGAAAAACAAGTGTTTTAATCAAAATTTCGAATACTCTGAATAAGAATAAGAAAATTGAATTAAATAATCAAAAAATATTTTGTTCTTTCCTCTTAATAACAACATAACGACTTTGATGATAAAACTATGTTTTCATTACGTTTGGAGGATGTTTTCATCAAAGTAAGCTGATGTTTTAGCGTTTTTGTGGAGGTACCTACATTTAAGACAGTAGTTTATTCCAGCCCACAATGGAAATTAGAAAAACAATTTTCTTTCCGAAAAAAAAAAGAATGGTTACAAAAAATTATACGTCTGTCAATTGAACATTTGATTCCTCCTCCCCCCTCCTTTTCAACAGGAGTATAGGCACATCCCTTGTTCCTGGTTATGGTCTCCGGTCTCTTCTAAAAACTACTTCAATTTTATAATTCTAAATTCTCCGCCTGGGATTTGACATTTTATTCCCTAATTAAAACTTGACCACTTCATGTCAAGAATTAGCTGTGTATCTTTCCTGTTATCTTGCCCTTTCATAAGTTAATATCACTCCGCACATCAACCCTCTAGCTCGAGTGGCGCTTGGGCCTTGTATTGGGTAAACATTTGTAAAAAAAATAAATACCAATAATACATAAAGCAGCGAAATGTGACATTCCAAAAAAAAAAAATAAAAATAAACGTATTGAAGAGATTTCGTTTTGAATAAAGAAATGTTCCGCGAACTGACACATAAGATCTAATTTCATATATGGCAGTGTGGGAATGCTGGGTAATCACTTCACAGATGAAGACTTGAATATAGCGATGTGTGTTTCTATCGACGAATGCTGACAATGAAATGGGCAACACATCTGATAAAGGAGCAATGTTTATTGAAAATAACAACTACAAAGTCTCGCATATCTACAATCACAACGAGACAGATTCAATTTCCGGAACACATAATGAAAGCTGAGGGCTTCGACATTCTTACAGAATATATTTAAGTCAAGAAAAACAGGAAAAAAATCAAATAAACTGTTTAAGATATGGCATAAGGCAGAATGTATGGAGAACCCAGTGAGGTTCGAACTCATTATTCAGTCTTAATTGATTTAGCAAGAAAAGCTTGTTAACCATTACACTACGTGGAGTTCTCATTAAGGAGTTTGTACGAATAGCTAACTGAACAATGACAAAGATGCTTTGATTGATTGTTTTTTTTTTACGTCTTACCAACCCTTTACTGGTTAATTAAAATCAGAAAATATGTTTTAGATTGTAAAAGATTTTTTTAGATAATAATGATTTTGACTGATACTAATGCTGTTTTTCAACCCATAGCTGGCGGAGATTGATTCATACTTTTCTAAGGGCATTTGCGCCTATGTGAATATAACAAATCAGACTGGAACTGAAAATCGGCTCTACTTTTTCGAGCAGTTATCGGTTTCACCAACCAGAAAACAAGCTTACGGCAACTGGTATTCTCAGGCGGTCATCCACTGAGGCACCGACCAAGCTCAACGTTGCTTAACTTTGGTGATTATACAAGAACCAGTGATATAGCTGTAAGCGTCATAAAACAGCATGATAATAGTTCAATAGTCACTAAGAGTAAGAATTCATAGTCTAGTTCTGAAGGATTTTAAAATAGTATAGGCTATCTTCAATATTCAACCATGATAGTTTACGACTGCATCACATTGAAGCACTGGTTGCTGTACAATCACCAAAGTTAAGCAACGTTAAGTCTGGACAGTGCCCAGATGGTTGGATTTTTGGTAAATAATAGGTGCTGTAAGCTTGGATGTGTGGTTTGTGTTACAGATAATGTCCCAGATTTGTTAATTGGAGAGCCGTGTTCCAATTACAGAGGAGTTCGTTATATTAGCAAATACTCTTGGGAAAGGTATGAATCCACCTGTTCTCCACCAGCTAAGAGTTAATAAGACCTGTAACATAAAATCATTATTATTTCCAAAATTAAAATAAAATTGCGTACAAAGATATTTAGACTTCGGCATTAAATAATTGAAAAAAAAACAAAAAAAACAAAACAAAAAAAACAAAAAAACAAAAACAACAAAACATTAACCGATTCTAAGAAAATTAAAAATCCTATTAGGGTTGATTATTGGCGTCCAGAATCTAAAGAACAAGATATGTAGATGAAACACGCTTGAAGCAGACACAGATATGAAATTAAAACATTTCTTACAAAAGGTATTAACGACAGGCGAGAATAAGAAGTCGAAATATATAGGTGTTAGCAATTGAAACTGTCTGAGAAACACTACAAATTGCAGACACCGAATTGAAGAGGAAAAAATGTAAACATCTAAGGTAGTATTTCTATATAAGGCGGAAAATGTGACACCGAAATCTGAAGGCATATTGTAATAGCGAAATATGCCTTCTAAAAAGTAAGCAATGTATTAAGAAACAGGAAAAATTTTCTTAAAATAGTGCTAGACTGTTATGTAATATTGATCCTTCCGTATGGCGGTGAATGCTGAATCTCCTCATAAATGAAAAAGAAACTCGAAAAAAAAAAGAAATTTGGTTCTACTGGAGGATGCTGAGAATACTATAGATAAAGAATGTGAGAAAGATCGAAGTTTTAGAGGGAATAGAAACAGAAAAGACAATTATGATTCGAATCAAATTATTTATTAAGAGTTAAGAAGGGCAGGAAATTGTGGAGAGCCGTCATCGTCAAATTTAAGGTACAAGAAGAAGATGTTCTATCTATTCCGAATGTGCATATAAATTCTTTTGACAATTTGATGACGATGTTCCTGTTTCTGGTTCGAACACATGCTTACCTCACAATGAAGAACCCAGAGTTTTAATAACCCGATTGATATAAAAAGAAATAGAAGGATATGCATATTGGTATGCATATTGGTATGCATATTGGTATGCATATTCAGGAATTATATTTCGTTTGTTTGTATTATTTCGCTTTACTGATTTTTTAAAAAAATATATACACTTGAAGTCATCCACGGAATGCAATATAGGAAATGGTTTTAAACTATAACGAAAAAAAGGCAATTTAAAAGGGAAGAATTTAACGAGGTGTAAACTTATAATTAAAACGAATATTTTCAGTTATGCCGACACAACATAAAAATGTAATCATAGCTCTGCCATTACAATGCTGGTCATGCGAGCAACACACACACACACACACACACACACACACACACACACACACACACACATACACGTAAACGACTCTAATTTCCTCTCACTTCCACTCTTTCTGTCTCTCTCAATTCTCACCCTCTCTATCTCTCCTATACACCGCTACACACCTATACATACTTACACACACACACACACACACACACACACACACACACACACACACATATATATATATATATACACTTCTGTACATATATTTTCTTTGTCTCACTCATTCTAGCAACACTTACAAACACACAGTCACACACACATATGTATACACACACGACTTTAGATATTTTCTATCCCCCACTCTTTTTTATCACTTCACACACACACACACACACACACACACACACACACACACACACACACACACACACATACACACACGTACACGTACACGACTCTAATTTCCTCTCACTTCCACTCTTTTTGTCTCTCTCAAATCTCAACCCTCTATCTCTCCTATACACCGCTACACACCTATACATACACACACACACACACACACACACACACACACACACATATATATATATATATATATATATATATATATATATATATATATATATATATATATATATATATATATATATACACACTTCTGTACATATATTTTCTTTGTCTCACTCATTCTAGCAACACTTACAAACACACAGTCACACAGTCACACACACACACGTATGTATAGACACACGACTTTAGATATTTTCTATCCCCCACTCTTTTTTATCACTTCACACACACACACACACACACACACACACATATATATATATATATATATATATTATGTTTTATGAGAGAGAATGGTGGTCGTAGATGGTATTATTTGTTTTGCTCCAGCCTTTAAGACAGAATTCATATCGATTTGTTTCTACTGAACACAAGGGTGGGGTTTAGGGTTAAGGTGAGCGTCTTGCTTTTGCAGCAGAATTGAACGGTTTTACGATGCTGAGTGACATTTATGTGTGACAAATGTGGGTAGGGTGAATAAAAGGAATGGAGGAAGAAAAGTAAAGGAAGAATGGCGACAATATAAAAGGCGAGAATCTAAGGCTAAAATACAAACTAGAATAAAAAAAAAGACACAGGTAAAAAAAATGCGTAACGATACAACAATGAGGAGCAAGAAAAAATAAGAATAAAAACATAAAATAAAAGAAAGAGAAAAAAACAAGGAAAAATAATTTATACTAGACCATTATTTGGTCTCCCCTAAACCTAGCTGATATAAATATTTCTAACTACACCACTTGTTAAGGTACCCCACCGGGAGCCTGAAATCAATTTCATATTAAACTCGGAGTCACCTGAACCTGATCATATATTAACCCTTTGCTGATTCACCCAAAATGATAAATTCCTATTCTTACAACCGTGGATTGATACGCTGAATAAAAAAAAAAACACAAACAAAACAAAAACAGAGATTATCCAATATTGAAAACGAATCTGAAACATATGACATCATTTTTAGTTATATTAAAATCAGTCATAAACTAAATGAATGATATATTTTAATTAAAAGTCAAACATATAAACTGACTAGCAGCATAGCCCGGCGTTGCCCGTACTTAATTCAAAAATCACTATCACTTGACTTAAAATATTTTTGCACTTCCTTGCCTTTAAAGGAGTGCCCTTTGCCATGCTGATGTTGCTACATGCCTTACTTCTTGCCTATCTCACACTGCGAATTTTTTCCAAGCTCTATACTAAACATTAAATCTGTCATGAAAAAAGAACTAAACAAAATGAACACAAAACGATGAACTTTAAAAAAGGATTCGTAACTGGAAAAACCGAATGAAAAAAGAATGTTAACAACAAATACTTTTTCACACCCAACCCAGTTCTGTGGAATCAGAATCAACGTTGAGTTTAAGCAAGCGAATGAGCCAATTGGAGTAAAGTGCCATGCAGATTTAAATTTTGTGACGAATGGAGATATCGATATTTTTTTGCATGCTAGCATGCTAGTTAATATTCGTGTCAGTCAGCTGTTGGCTCTCACGCTGGACAATAGAATCTTCCTGCCTATTCGTGGTAGCCAACTATAGGCTCTCACTCTGGGCAATAGAAAATGGCCGCAAACTACAGGAAAACTGCTGTAGAAGCATGAAAAAATCGATTATTTCCACTATCGATAGGAGTTGGGAAATGCAAAGTCGGTCTTGGCCTTCCCACTAACTTGGAGCATGCGCATGTAAATTTTGGTGCAAATCCGTCGAAAATTGCGGCCGTGCATTTGTTACACACACACACACACGCACACACACATCCTGCCATTTGTAGATAGAGATTTAAACTTTTTCACTCTTGATGTGACTTCATTTACGGTACAAAAAGTTTATACTGCCACTGAAGGTGCCTTGGATCTCTCAATAATAATGTTTGAATTTTATATTTGTGTTATCATATCCTGTTACGGCAACAGAAACAACTTTCAGTGAAATTAACATTAATGATACTGCAATTGAGAGGTCTTGAAAAGCAAAAATTAATAATTAATAGAGTTAAAGGTTTAACTAAACTAGATTTTTTGCAATGCGCTGACACGTGTTGAAATCTTCAGATTATTTAAATAGAGCTTACACCATTGTGATTGGCTGTTTGTCAACTTCTAATCAAATGCTTGATAGCCGGTTATGGTTTGCCTAGTATTAGTCAGTGTCTGCAGACTGTTAATTTAGCATGGAGGCGCATCAGAGACTGATCAGCTCTGATGGGGTCGATTTGGTGAGGTGAATATGATGTTTGAAACACACGAAACTGCCCAATGACCCAATTCAAAAAATTACTGACGACACCCTCTAGCGCTAATGAGCGTATATTCAAAGTATTGCTGAAGGTATCGCTAACATTTCTTGTCGGGATTTTGGACTGTGAATTATATTTTACCAGAAAAAATATTTGTTAAAACACAAAGAAAAGATATGCAAAAAACAATGTTGCACTTAAATTAAATAAGTATTTGTTATTTTAATCATTATTTTTATAATTGTGGGTGTATTTTATATGCTAAATAACAAAGGAATTTTTTTTCCCAAAAAGGTGAATTGAATTTTATTGTACTCTTGCAAAACCAACTTTAATTCGTACCCTCTACATAATTGCACTTCTCCCAGAAATTTGGTTTCGTTTGGTCAGTGTATGTCTATTTTAGAGAGTAACATAAATGAACAGACGAATGAAAGTCAAATAATTATATATATATATATATATATATATATATATATATATATATATATATATATATATAAATACAAATGCAATGACATTGAAAAGAATATAAATTCAAATGTTCTTTATATTTTTAAAAGGCACTCAATACCAAGAGTAAGAAAATAGTTATTTATTTATTATCAGTTGTTACATACGGATAAACAAATTCTCACGACAAAGATGCATTTTTATTTCGATACGTAAGCATCTCATCAGATGAGGAATATATATATATATATATATATATATATATATATATATATATATATATATATATATATGAGAGTGCGTGTCTATGTGTGTGTGTGTTCGACTGTTCTATCGTGAACGACCGATAAATGAGGGTCAGCATTGAATGGTGCCTTTCGTTTTATACTTATTCTTATGCATGCTAGAAGAGGCAATTGTGGCGAAAATCAGGTAAGGGAAAACAAATTTTATTTCTGCTTTCTCAACTGTGATACTAGCCCAGCCTTGCTGCCGGGGACAAAGCCACACTGATACATGGAATTTGTTAAAGCAGGATTTTGATGGCGTCACTGCTTCAGAGCTTGACGAAGCTGATCAAGGTGTTTCAGTCTACTGGCTACAAAACGTTTTAACTTATTGAAATATGTGTTACGCCTATCCTTTCAGTTTGATGCTTGGGCTTCCGAGATTTTCAGCTCAAAGTTTAGACGCTTCAAGTTGTCTTTCAATTTGTCTTTGTAGCGTAAGAATGGTTGCCCAACTGAACCCTTGGAGTTTGGTAATTGTCCAGACAACACTTTTTTGGGAAGCCTATGCTCATCCATTCTCTTGACATGACCAGCCAACCTTATTTTATCTTTGGTAGAATGGTTTCAATTTCTTCAGTATTGCACTATTTCTATCTGATTGAATAAAGTACAGACATTATGACTGCTAATTTTTAACAAAATCCGTTCATACTCACGAATAACCTTCCGTTAGTTTGTTAAAAGATGAGAGAAATGGGCTATAGCTCTTTAAATTTCTTTTATTTTCATTGTCCAAGTACTTTCGAAATTCTTCCAAGATCATCTTCAGGGGTGCTTGGGAAATGAAAAATAAAAGAAATTGAAACAGCCATAGCACATTTCGCTCATCCTTTAACATCAATACACGGAAGGTATTTCGTGAGTATGAACGGATTTGATTAAAAATTAGCAGACATAATGTATGTAATTTTTTCAATCAGACAAGAATAGTGCAATACTGAAGAAATACTGCTCAATACTTAAATGAAGTGTCTAATAAATAACGTTTAAATTTATTTTAAATGCAAAGCGGTAGACAATGTACTAAGCATTCATTAGAACGTAAAAAGTTTATCCATTATGGATTTTTTTTCTCTCTACGTTATAATGTCATGGTCACGGGCGCATTAAAGCACGGAAAAATCAGCTCATTGTTAAACCTTTTTGCATTTAAATGCATAATGAAAAAATTACGGTAATGGATAACAACGCACAACTTCGTATAAATACTTATATTAATGAACAACATATAGTTTTATATTACTTGTACCTCTGAAGATGATCTTGGAAGAAGATCGAAAGTACTTGGGAAATGAAAATAAAAGAAATGAGGCATCAATTTTGCCCCTCTTTGCCACTGTTCTATCAACTATAATGACTAGTGCGTCAGATCCTTCTCTACGTATCTCTTTTCTTCCAAATGCCCTATAAATATTAAATTTCATAGTATGGCACCTTGCATTTATTGGAAATATTCATAGAAATATGAGTTAATTTTTCCTTATTCAGTTTATTAAACAGGTTGTTAATTTTTTTTCTTTAAAACGGAAAATAACTGGGTTGAAAATAATTCACTAAGAATGTACTAAACGATCCTAAAGCAAGGAAAAAGAAAAAAGAAAGGAAAAAGGAAGAAAGGAAAGATAATAACAAAGGGGAAAAGAAAGGAAAAGACATGATATCAAAACAGGCCGCTGGGTGTGGACCAGATGTCGGTCAGAGCCTCTGACTGACCTTAATTTTGTTGAAAGAATAGAATTGGAGATATCGGTCGCGAGCGCTGACCGACATTTTCGTAGAAGAATTCTTATCAAAATAACGAAAGGTAACTTTTAAATTAGAATAATAGAAATGAATTTTACTTTAGTCAGAGAGAAAGTGTCTTTGGGTTGGGGAAGTGACTGGTGAAAACGATATACGGAATTGACCTGTTAAGAATTGGACACCCACGTTAAGAAAGTAGAGATATTTCGACCTAGATAATTAAGATTCTGGGCTATCAGGAAAAACAAAGAGTAAAAAAAAGAAGAGCAATTTTTTTGGACCACGGAGGGCGCCAGGAAGGCGGGAAAAGATCCTTTCTAAAAGTCAAGACTAATTAGCAGCGGGCTGTTTGACAAAGTCCAGGTGAGAGAGGGCAAGGATTGTCATTTTGCGTACGTGCAAAAAGTGTGCGAAATCGGATTTTGTTTTTTTAAAACCAGCACGATGTAACCACACCCGCCAACAAAAGGGAGAGGGTGTTCGGTCAATAACAATTGGTCGAATACGATCACGTGCCCGCGGAAGAAGAAGGAAAGAAAACCTCGATCAATAACTGTTGGACGAGGCGGTCACGTGGGCTGCGGAAAAGAAGAGAAAGAAAGGTTCGATCGGGAACGATTGGTTGAGAGCGATCACCTGACATGAGAGAGACTAAGAGAAATAGATATGCGCCGCCCCACCAAGAGCACTGTGAGAAAGTAGGGGTGAAAACAATAACGATAATGGAAAGTCAAAATTAATACGGCTTTTGAAATTATCGAGAAACCCCTGACGCCGACCGACCCACCCCGGTTTGTTGCGGCGTCAATATAAGCAGGACCCCAGTCGGCAGAAATCAGTTGGAGCTGAAGTTGAGTTGAAGTTGGAGTTAGGTTGGGCGTGAGTTGCAGTTCACCCTCGGACGACAGAAGAATCCTCGAAACAAGAAATCCTTCCAGCCCAAGTTGAAGACAAGAAATCTTCCACCGAATTGAAGCAAGAAATCTTCCACCGAATTGAAGCAAGAAATCTTCCACTGAATCGAAGCAAGAAATCTTCCACTGGGTTGGAACAAGAAATCTACCAGTCTAAACAAACGAAGAAGAAGAAATACAGTTCACGTCGAAGAGAAGAACCAACTGCGAACGACCGATAGAAATTAGCCCAATGTCGAACTGAACCACACGCCGACATACATACATGATTCTAGAAAGTAGGTAGTTCGACATTTTTTTTTTTTTGCTATTTTTGTGATAGAAGCTTGGTGCCATAGTTCACAGAACGGGTCGGGAAGTGAGAACTATTTTGCTTTTTATGTAATAGACATTGAGATATAAAAGGTTGTTACCCTTTTTATCAGCAATTTGTTTGGTGTTGTGAGTTTTTGTTTTGTTGTGTTTCGCCACCCCGTCGGACTCAGCTCGTATCGGCCCCAGCCCTGCTGGTCCCGTCTGTCTAAGATCTAAACACAGCGTGGGTAGACAGACCGGAGATCGGTACAGTTGCTTTAGTGACCAGGTGTTGGAAGCGAGTCGGGAGAGGCGAGGCTGGTGATCATCTGACCAGAGGGTTGGAGCGGCACGCTTGGACCCAGGAGGAGCGACCAGGAGGAGCGACGTCACCGTCGGCGCCGTAACCAAAGGATCCGACACTGGGCCAGGTGTGTAACCGTCACAATAGGGTCTCTTTTCATTTTATGGGTCCAGACATTTCGCTGTCTACTTCGCATTGTATATATAAGAGGCTTTGTTGTTTCTATTTTTCTTAAGATTTCCTCTTTATAAAACAAATATAAAACAATATTACATCATTTCAAATATCCGTTATGAATAATGCCTAAGGCAGATAGCCCGCCGCTTTCTTATGCTATTCTTTTCCTTAAAATAACCTGTAAATATTAAACCATGTGTCTCAGACATTCTGCTGTCTTGCGGTATCTACTTTTCTTAAGGCTTTCTCGGTTTTTAAGTGTTCAGTCCTTGACATTATCTGTATCCTTCAATAGAACCACAGCTCTGTCGTTTCAAGTATCTTCTTCCTCTTTGCGGAAGTTTTCTAGCAGTCACTGCCGTAGAAGAGATTAGATTTTATATAGTAGTTCAACAACCTTTTCCTTATTTTTAACTTAATTTTAACATTACTTAATAATTTGCTTAGTTTCAATGAAACATTAATCTCACTTATTGAAGCATACGGCAACCTAAATATATGAAAAGTTCAAACAATATACAAAAGTCATCGTATAAATACACTTGTATAAAGTTTTATATTCGACGTTGTTAATACAAGGATAGCATGTATCTATATGCAAAAGACTAGGTAGCAAAAACAACTTGAATTTTGTACTTATCTCTTTGGTTTGTCACGAAGCTGAAATTGGTACGTCTTGTTTCTATAACTTCATGGCGCATAAAGAGAAAGATAGATTTTTCCCTCTAACGATGTATCGGCGGGTAGATTCAGACAAGCAATCAGCTATAACGTTGTAAATTCCCTTTATGCGGCTTATATCTGGTTATAACGAGTTCGATGTTGGAGGGCCGTAACTAACATTTGATAATTTTGTAGCAATACGCGCTTAAATGTTTTAGACAGTTTTGATCAACATTTCTTTTCATAGCCGTAAGGAATTGTAAATTGTTACACTTAAGTAAAATAAAAATAGTAATAATAATTATTAAGAATTTATTACAGAAAATATCGAGCTTTACAGAAATATTGTTGACAATTATGTATTTAGTTATAAATAAAAATAATAAAAAATTCTGATGCTATATTCGATTTGTTGTTAGGCATTTTTCATTTTCTCCTTTGTTATTGGCAGCATTTTAGAATACTTTGGCTATAATGCTAAGTTTCTTAAGTTGAACAAATTGGAGCTATTTCATTTACATTTTGTTACCTCTCTTTTCCATTGTTTTTGTTTTTAGATCTCTTTCTTCCAGTCATTTTGATGGACAATAGTGAAATTCTGATATTTAGAATGATCTTATTCCATTTCAATAATAAAGTCTGTGAAAAGGAACAATTGAAATATATACAACCAAAAATAAAATACTTTTAACAAAGAAAGGTTAACGATTTCACTATACTGACGTAACAATAATCTAATGTTATTCCGCAGACAAATCTACGGTTTATATTACCTCACCTCATTGTATGGTTACGAAATATAAACTTAAATTGAGCATGAAATATTATGTAATCAGCTCTAATGTGTAAAATACTTGGATATGGTATAATGAATAATTTGTAGTGAAAAAAGCAAGTTTCGTTTTTTTTTTTTTTTGTTTAACAATGTCTCGAGGGGGTCTCGTGAGGTCACGTGACTGTTTATTTTTCATTCTCGTGAATATTTATAATGAGTTTTTAATTTATTTTGGGACAAGGGGAGACAATCTTTTGTCTCTGACAATAATATGAATGATTAAAAGAAAATTTTAACTTAAAATGTCGAGCACGATCAAGATCTGTCTAAATCAAAATGCATCACAAATATAAATTTTTTTTATGTGCCATGTCCAATTGTAACTTTCTAAATGTTGTCTTTTGGTTAGCTCTTCTTAACTCTGCCGTCCATTGACAGTAGAGCGATAGGTTTGGTTATACACTGTTTGTCCCCCACTTCTCTTACCTTGAAACATTTCTGTGCGTTCCAAATTTAGTCAAGTTCGCTTTCCATATAATATGTTCACATTATGTTTTTATTAAAGTGCGTAAAAATTGTCCAAATGTTCTGTATATCCGAGGACTTCCGGCTATTCTTTTAGCCATTATCGAGGATTTTTTTTTTTTTTTCATTTTTAAAAGAATGTATGTTTTTTTTATGTGTGTAACTAGTTATATAGACGATTTTTTTTTTTGCAAACACGGTCAGCACATCGTGGGCATGTTCACAGGTGATGCTATTGATTTTATTTTATGTCCCAAAAAGAAAAGGCTTATACCGACACAAGATAAATTATATAAAATTGCTGATTGTATAATCTTGTCGATCGTTTTTAATGAAAATTTACATACATACATACATACATACATATATATATATATATATATATATATATATATATATATATATATATATATATATATATATATATACACACACACATATATATATATACATATATGTCTGTGTATATATATATATATATATATATATATATATATATATATATATATATATATATATATATATACGTTTTTATATGTGAATAAGAGATAGTTTGTTCAAGTATGTTCTTAAAGAATGTCGGTACCATTTCTTTTTATGTGCCGTGTCGTTTTAGGACGCAAGCGATCATGGCTCTCCACTTCTCGTTATAGGTCTCAATGCGATTCATCCCTCTGCCACCTCCCACAGACCACGATTTGTCATAATTATCGCCTGTCAGGTATTTCATGCGTTGTTTTCCCTTGTCTGTCTCCTTCTATCGGACCTTTGAGTATCAGATTCTTCAAGCCCTACGTTCTTATTACGTGTCGAAGTGAGAAAGTGAGGGGGGAGAGAAGACATGAGTGAGTTAGATGTACCATTTCAATTCTTTATCCTTAAGCTTCCTTGGTGTGGGCCAGACTTCGTTAATTTACATATGCTTAATACGGCCCGTCAAAAATGTGTAAATTTCTTTTCCTTTTTCATTTCAATCTTTGGAAGTAAAGTCTGATGATCCAGAGCCCTTTAAAAGGGCAGTGGTGAAATAATTTATTACATGCATCCTTAAAGTGGTCTGTTTTTATTCATATATATATATATATATATATATATATATATATATATATATATATATATATATATATATATATATCCACTGTGCCATGTATCCTCAAGGATCAGTGACAGTACCCAAAAGTGTGAGTTCAAAACCCAGTTAAAGCATTGGAGAGCTTTCAGAGGGAAATTAACAGGAGATAACTGATAACTGACATCTATCAAACATGGCACGTGGAACTAGAACAGTCTACCCCAGTGAGCAAAATAAAGGGTTCAGTTCGACATTCCAACCACCTGAAGAAGGCCGGTGCGTACAACGGCCAAAACGTTGTAATAAATATGGCGACAAAGACGAGGACAATAGTCAGAATAATTTAAATAAATATATATACATATATATATATATATATATATATATATATATTCGACGAGTAAGTGGAAGGAATAGGTAAACTGAGACATGTCTCAAAAATAAAATATAAAATATCATCTGTATAATAACGCAAGTAAATTTGAATTTTCGACGAACCATGCTTTTATATTGAAATGACGTTATAAAAACAAAACAAAGGGAGAGAATGTCGCTAATACCAGAGAAACCATTAATAGCGACTTTGAAATTGGGACTAACTAAAAGAATCATTGTAGTGTGGCCAAGCAACCTCAAAGAACTATTGTGACGTTTATTGTGTTGTTCCCTTCCCAGCACCCATCTCTAACTCGGCCTTTTCAATCGGATTCGATTTTCCCGCAAAATAACGGAATGTGTCAGGAGACGCCCTTTTATTAAAATTGTTTCAACGAAATCGTCCGTTCGAAATTTTTCCCCCTCAAATGCCCGTCGTGTTTCATGATTTTCTTCTTCTTCTTCTTCTTCTTCTTCTTCTTCTTCTTCTTCTTCTTCTAAATTGAATGTAACCGGAAATACAAAATAGATTGGAAAATTGTTTGAAATAAATTACGATTCATCATCAATTTCAACCAAAAAACTAAACAATACTATCATTTTCAAATGTAGGTTACCTGCCAAAAATATTTATTCATAATGTGGAGCATATGCTAAAAATTCCTCAGTCTGTTTAGTATTGTACCAAATTGAATATTGTTGTAAAAAGAAAACTACACGTTTAGGATGATAAATCTTCTTTTATCAGCCGTGCCCTATGAGTATAACCAGTAATGATAGATTGGTAAAAAAGAGCTTCACTTTTATTATTATTATTATTTTTATTTTCTTTGATTTCTGGCGTTTACACATTTCTTTCCGGGTCCCGTCCAGGGACCTAAGGTTAGAAATGGCGTCATGACACTTTCCACTGACAAAAAAAAAAAGTACATAGATAAAGCCCTTCGTAAGGCGTGGGCTGTACTTGTCAGAACAATTTTCTGTATCTCCTTGAGGCATGGACTTCCAGGAATCCCTTCAATTAGTCTACTGGAATCTTTTCCAACCAGTCCTAGGGCTCCAACTACAACAGGCATTGTTGATGTTCCCATATGCCACATTTTCGAGATTTCTATTTCAAGGTCCTTGTATTTTGACAGTTTTTTGAATATCTTCAAAGATACATTGCAGTCAGCAGGGACTGCCATATCAATAAGGAGGCACCGTTTTTGTTTGTGGTCTTTAATAACAATATCTGGCCGGTTGGCCTTGATTGTTCTGTCAGTGTGTATTGTGTAATCCCATATTATTATTATTATTATTATTATTATTATTATTATTATTATTTCATTCAGTTTCTGTTGAATATGCATTTCCTTCCGAGTCCCAACAAGAGATCTAAATTTAGAAATGTTTTTTTTTCATCTTCCCCTCTATAATTTCGGAAGAAAAAAGAAAACCAAACTAAGATCACACAAATTTGACACACTGAAAGTACTTCGTAATTGTTTGATCTGTACTTGTGAGTAAATGTTTTTGTATTCCTCTAAGGCATGGGATACCAGGAATTCCTTAAATGAGTCTGTCAGAATTTTTTCCAATCAATCCGAGGGCACCAACTACAACTGAATTATTGATGTCCATGTGGCAAATTTTAAGATTTACATTTAAATGATTATTTTCATAGTATTTTGAAGGTCCTCACTACTTTGGTAGTTATTTGGAGATCTTCAATATTTTGATAGTATTTTGAAGAACTTCAATATTTTGATAATTATTTGGAGATCTTCAATATTTTGATAGTATTTTGAAAATCTTCAATATTTTGATAATTATTTAGAGATCTTCAATATTTTGATAGTATTTTGAAGAACTTCAATATTTTGATAATCATTTGGAGATCTTCAATATTTTGATAGTATTTTGAAAATCTTCAATATTTTGATAATTATTTAGAGATCTTCAATATTTTGATAGTATTTTGAAGAACTTCAATATTTTGATAATCATTTGGAGATCTTCAATATTTTGATAGTATTTTGAAAATCTTCAATATTTTGATATTGTTTTGAAGATCTTCCAAATTTTGATAGTATTTTGAATATTTTCCAAATTTTGATAGTATTTTGAAAATCTTCAAAGATGCATTACAATCTGCATGAACTACCGTGTCAATACGAAAAAACACCTTTGTTTTGTGGCCCTTGATCACGATGTCTGGGTGATGAGCTGTGATTGTTCTGTCTTTGTATATTTACAATCCCATAAAATTGTCACATAGTCTTAAATCGACTCGGGCATGGAGGTTTTCGTCGTTCAAGCAATGCCGAATAAATCCCTAGAAATCCAACTCCTTCTCAGATTCTTCAAAGATCATATCGTCGCAGTTTTGTATCCGAATATATGTAAAGCAATTTCACAAGAATTAATGGATTTTTATTTATTAATCCAACAGGTTTTATTACTTTAAGCTTTATTTTTGTGGATACCCATATTTGACTAGACGCCCTGTTTGATTTATTAAATAATATATTTATTATTATTATTTATTTATTATTTACCTCTACCGGCCTGAATATCCGTGAAATATTATTAAAGAGAATTATAGTCCCACAACGGTAGGATTCGAACCTGCGTCCGTCTTTGGAAGAGAAGGCATCGTTTTATATATATATATATATATATATATATATATATATATGGTTAAATAAATTTCGAATATTACGTTTGCTTATTTTTAGCATAATCCTTTCATACTCACGGATAACCGTCCGTGTATTACATTCAATTGATGCAAGGAATGCGCTATAACTGTGAAAATCGCTTTTACTTGCAAAGTACTTTTCTTCTTCTTCTGAGAACATCTTCAGGGGTGCAAGTAGTAAAACTTAACAATGTGTTGCTATTCATTACTGTCTTTTTTTTTGCTTTTAAATACAACGATTGACAGTCTTGCTTAGCGTTCAAAAGAACGTGAAAAATTATCCATGAATTTTTTTCTTCTGTGTTGGAATGAGGTGGTCATGCTCGCATAATAGCGTTAAAACAGTTCCATTATTACGGTATTCGTAGATGATTCTATTCAATGTCGTCTTTAATTTTTTAATGTAGATTGCTTCGTGGATCTGTAGTTTTAATTTGTTAATTTCCTGGTGTAGATTGTGTTATCAATCAGTATCATGACATCATCACAATCAATGGAAGTCAATTATTGTGATCATGGCCAAAGATGAATGACGGTGTTGTTCCATCAAATCAGTGATTCTCAATGTGTGTTCGTAGGCCAAGTGGGACTAGGGAATTTTTCAAAACGGACTTGGAGTTGCAGATTGAAAAGAAAAGCTGGACCAATCTTGGAAGTTCAACGTGATAAGCCGATAGATGGTCACCAAGTGCAGTGTAATAATTAGACAGGAGTTACATTTTCTGAAACATTTTGCTTTTGTAAAGAAAAAGTATTTCTTAATACATGGCATGTCTATTTGTAATCACGTGGTCCTGCCTCTTTTACGCCAAAAGTGATCCACAAGGAAGAAAACGTTGAGAAGCACTGCTTGAAATAGTGATCTTCTGACGCGGACTTTTACAGTGGACAATGCAAACGGTCAGCAGCAGATGCCTCCATTTTGGTCTTATCTTACACAACTAAAGGTTAGTTTCTTTGCGTCTTTGTTCTGTTTCTGCAACTTGATATCTTGATGTCTACTGGCAGTGTATCTCTCCGTATAACAGTAGTCTGGGAATAGAATGTCACCCTAAATTCTGTGATGGTACAAACATGTCAAAATTAGCACTGCGCTAAATATATGTAATAATGTAATTACTTCCTTGTTGCCTTCAGACGAAGATAGGTGTTGTATTATTCAGCAGCCATTTTACTACTTTTATAAGATTTGAATTAGATTTGAAATTATTAAATTTACGAGTCACAAAAAAATCAATAAGCTGAAACATTCTTTAAACGGCAAGTTAATCAATAACGTAATTATCATTACTTGAAGAATATAATTGCTTCGATTTCACATTCATTCGATAAAACATTCACCTAAAATTTCCATATAGTATTATATTCATTTTATGTCCGGTCAGGTTTGAATAAAGTCCGGCGTCAGAAAAACACTATTTAAATCAGTGTTTCTCAGCCTTTTCTTTCTTGTGGAACATTTTCAGTGTCAAAGAAAGAAAACAAAAAAAAAAAAAAAGACCCGCATAGTCACAAATACAAATATCGTGTAACAGGAAGTACATTTTATTTTCAAAATCAAATTATAGTAGTAAATATAAATCCGGACTATTAACTAAACTACATTGCATGGTAGGGTGAGTGGCAATAAAACCGTTTCTCTATCACAAGTCATACCTCGTATGGATTGTAATTATGCATTCATCAGTATTAAAAAGACGTCTAAAAGTATGGATTAACCTTCTTTTAGAGTCAACTGTCGAATGAAGATAGCGCAGAGAGAGAGAAACTCAGTCTGACACTAAATTGGTTGGGTTTCAATCCTGGCGTGAGGCAATTGTTTGTCTAGTCAAACCGAAACAGTACTGTCTGCTAGTGACATAATTTAGCTCTTGAAAATATATTTCAATTGAGCAATGTTGAGTGATAGGCTTATTCTATAAACAACAGCCAACTACGTTAATGCAAAGCTCTTCAGTAAAATAAATGGAGCACTCCGGCTGACTGACATTTGTTTACATTTGTAAAAACAAATTGCTAGATATGGCTGCTTCATTCTCTCGTATGAAGATACCTCAGTGGTAGGAACTCAATCCTGTCTTGAGGCATTCGGTTGTCTAGTCGCACTGAAGAGTTCTGATACACCGGGGCAGTACTGTCTGTAAATTATATATATATGTTCTTATTGGTATTTTTTATTTTTACAAAACAGTGCTCATTGTAAATTTACAGAGCATAAATATATTCAAAGAATTCAATAGAACACCTACAGTAAAATGGAAATTAATAAGAAAAGCTAGAATATTTAGGTCATTAAATGACCCATGTCCTTTGTGCATACATTTATAAAAAATAAAAATTTAAAAAGTTTATAAAAAATAAAAAATTACTGAATCAGAGAAATGAAATAGCTATTTTTGCCGTCATTGTCGAAAACTTTCCTTAAATAATATTTAAAAATAATATTAAAAAAATGGGAGCTGGTAATATACGTATTTATATTTGATATGTTAAAATAAATTTAAATAATGTAAGTAATTCTATTACATTTACTTGTTTTTAAAAAATAAATATAGTCTATTTGTAATTAAGAGTAAAAATACTTTAAAATTGTAGTTAAATAAAACACCCCGAGAAAGAATCTTTAAGTATATACAAGTAAGAAAAAAATGCCCACAAACGTTTTGCCGTTAATAATATGAAAAAGACAGATATATTACTTTTAGACGTTCCAAATTTGAAAATAAATAAATAATTGTTATAATTCTTTTTCTATCCTTTGCAAATGATTCAAATTTTAGTATGTTATTATGGATGATAACGACTACCAGTTGTCAAAATTTCAGCTTTTCACAATTGTTATTTCTAACAAATATTAGGTTTTAAAATTTTGTCCCTTAGTTTTGGACGCTACTGTATATATATATATATATATATATATATATATATATATATATATATATATATATCAAACAACCTTAATTAAAAAGATTCGTCATCGTCTGTTTATTATTTTTTTTATTATATTTCTCTATTTTTCGGATAGGTTTAGTATTTTGCTTGAATAAATTGTCCGAATTATTGTTTTTATTCATGTACTTTCGACGTTCACTGACATTTGCAAGAAACAATATAGTGCCTCTTTGGCAGGTAGAAATCCTTTATCTATATACTGGTATTATTTTCAAAGTTGTATATTTGAAATGGCATCTCTCTCTCTCTCTCTCTTTTATATATATATATATATATATATATATATATATATATATATATATATATATATATGTTTGTATTGAATATTATATAAATTCTTCCCGAGTGTTCAAGTCGGTTATGGTAATAAACATTGTTGAAAATATAAATATGTGTGTATTAGCCGATATCCATATACGAGTCTGCTCAAATACAAATATCCACTATCAATAACGTTTCAAGCAGAGTGTGTGTGTGTGTGTGTGTGTGTGTGTGTGTGTGTGTGTGTGTGTGTGTGTGTGTGTGTGTGTGCATATGACTTTTAGGTTCTTTCATCATCTTGTATTTAGCATTCGCATTTTTCGACTACATGAAATCAATCATGGTTATTAAACTAGATTCAAAAGTAAGCTCTGGAATTATAGTTCTCAGACTTTGTTTGATTTCAGTCTTTCACTCGAATCTCCAGACATTTTATACGAAGAATCCGGTTCCAAACCAAATCGAAAAGGAAGCAATTTCTGGATGCAATATTTTCCCTATCTGATTCCGTCATAGAATTCCCTTCATTGATTCCGAGACGTTTTCGATTTAAGTTCCTCATTTTACTAATTCTTTATTTTATTAAATTCCTTATTTTATTGTACTTCTCGGAAATAAACCCTTTTAATTTATTTTGAAATCAATAGCTAAGAAAAATATTATATTATGGATATTACTTTTACTCACATTAAATATTTGCCTTCCTTAGAGTAGCTCCCGTAAAATATTCTTGAAAAGAAAACCCTGCTAGTTAGTCAGATTTTGGAAGGTGAGACGGGCCTAGATTTTTTTCAATAGGCATTGAAAAAAAACACCTTTTTTTTATTCTTTAAATTTTTCGATAAAAATACTTACAGTTTTTCTTACCGATGCTAAAGATTGATTAAGATATAAATTATTGATGAGAGAAAGTCGCTTTCCTGATTGCAGTTTTTGGCATTATTTGTTTCTATCACACGGCCTATATTATTAGAAGGGTTACTATTAGCTTTTCTTGGAAATTTCTCATCTTTCCGGCTTTCGTGAGTACTTGTACCATCTGGCTGTTTCTAAAAGAAATATTTCGCACATTTTTCTTTTTTTTACACATTTTCTGATATCGTTAGTCTTTCCAAAAGGATGAAGAAGAAATGTAAAATCTGCCCTGATTAAATTATCATCTAATCCCGAAAGATCTCGCAGAAACGGTAACTGGAGATTTTCGAAATATATCAAGCTTGATTATTTTTAATGAAATGACTAAGAAATTGGGCATACCAAAATACTATGTGATTCTTAGACGTTGCAATACAATATAAATAGATGGATATACGAAGGTTATTGAATGCATTGAACTTTGATGATTCTGACTTTTATTCACACGATCAGCCCAAGAGATACGCAGTTTTCATTTGCCAGTTTTGATGGAAATCAACAGCCTCTCTCCGCTCTCACGCGGTGGATGACTTTTTCCCACCCTTTAAGATCTATCCCACAGTCGAAATATCGCAATCCACTTGCTAGTCTATCATTATTTTTCCATGGCAAATGTACTCATTAACAACAAGAATAATAATAATAAACATTTTTGCCATATATTTGATGATCTTTCATGTGATGTCTCAAAATTCCTATGCTGTTCATATCTGGGATGCTGCCGCTTCGGAATTAGGGACATCATTCGTCCGAAAACATCTACATCTTTCACGTTATGACTCCAAATTCCTATGCGTTTGTGTTATGCAGTGGTTTCATAGTGGAGGCTTGTATTTGTACTAAGTCGGTCCTAAAATAGGTTCCACGTACAAAACGTTAGGAACTTGATATAATAGGTAATGACGCCGTAATCTAGTTGGGGTGGCTGATACTTTAGTATCCAACTAACGGTCGTTCGACATCGATTGACTGACCCATTCACAGCCGACTGACTTGTTACTCTTACTACTATTACTTATTATAGGTGGGAGAGTCTATTAACTATAGAATAGGTGTGTTCCACTATAAAACTTTGATATCTGACTCGCTGCTCCTTCGGAAGGACGGGCATCAATGATTCACAAACATCTCTTAAATCTTTCACGTGATGACCCCAAATTCTTATACCTTTGACATCTGACTCGCTGCCTCTTTCGCGGGGATGAGTATCACTGGTCCACAGATATCTCTTAAATCTCTCACGTAATGTCTCCAAATTCCTATGCTTTTCATATCTGGCACTCTGCCTCTTCGGAGTGAGGGGCATCATTCGTCTGCAAATATCTCCTAAATCTCTCACGTGGTGTCTCCAAATTCCTATGCATTTGATATCTGGCACGCTGCTCCTTCGTGGGGACCGGAATCACTGGCCCGCAACCATCTCCTAAATCTTTCACTTGATGACTCCAATTTCCTATGCCTTTGACATATGACGCGCTTCTCCTTCGGGGGGACAGGCATCATTGGTCCACAAAGATCACCTAAATCTTTCACGTGATGTCTCCCAATTTTTATGCTTTTCTTATCTGACTCGCTGCCCCTTCGTGGGGACGGGCATCACCCTCCTGCAACCATCTCCTAAATCTTTCACTTGATGACTCCAATTTCCTATGCCTTTGACATATGACACGCTTCTCCTTCGGGAGGACAGGCCTCACTGGCCCGTACACATCTCCTAAATCTTTCACGTGATGTCTCTAAATTTCCATGCTCCGTTAAAAATCACGGGAATGAGTAGCTCCAACACGGCACCACAGGGCGTAGGACATCCTCGACGTAGATCTCAGGCCAGGGTGGAAAGGTTCGTCAAATGGGCTACATAGGCCACGTGTTTGCGACCCCGCCAATCCACCCAGTTGGAGGACATCGGCTGTACTCTAACTTGGAGAACGATGCGCTCTGCCAGGATAAAACGCCCAAGAGACGCCAGACCAGGAATCTACCAATAAACTATTCACGGATATCCGGTCTGTGGCGCCAACTCGCAACAAATGTAGGAGAATAATGGACAGTTCAGCGCGTCAGTGACCCAACGAATTCTTCCGGGTTTAAGGGCGAAAGGAGAAATGTACTGTCGAGCTGCATTCCTTCAAAATTTAACATTTCATCTGAGCGATGCATGAAGGATCCCCATTCTCTTTCTATTCTCTTAGTAAGAAAGAAGTTTCTTTCATACAGCATCTTCCCAAGGACTTCCTCATTGTACAACAAACTCCCTTAAGAATGGTTTCCTGACCACTATAATCTTAAATCATTCAAATCTATCGTTATCTGTTATCTTTTTTACATATCCCCTAAAGCTCTACTTTTTATCGCTTTTGCAATTATGTCTACCATATACAAGGCCGATGGCCTAAAACATTATTATTATTATTTTTTTTATTTTCTTTGATTTCTGGCGTTTACACATTTTTTTTCAGATCCCGCACTGGGACCTAATGTTAGAAATGGCATCATGACACTTTCCACTGGCAAAAAAAAAAAAGATTAAATAGATAAAGCCCATCGTAAAATGTGGGCTGTATTGTGAGAACAATTTTTTTGTATCTCTTTGAGGCATAGACTTCTAGGAATCCCTTCAATTAATCTACTGGAATCTTTCCCAACCATTCCTAGGGCTCCAACTACGACAGGGATTATTATTATTATTATTTTCTTTGATTTCTGGCGTTTACACATTTCTTTCCGGGTCCCGCCCAGGGACCTAAGGTTAGAAATGGCGTCATGACACTTTCCACTGACAAAAAAAAAAAAGTACATAGATAAAGCCCTTCGTTAAGGTGTGGGCTGTACTTGTCAGAACAATTTTTTTGTATCTCCTTGAGGCATGGACTTCCAGGAATCCCTTCAATTAGTCTACTGGAATCTTTTCCAACCAGTCCAAGGGCTCCAACTACAACAGGGATTGTTGATGTTCCCATATGCCACATTTTCGAGATTTCTATTTCAAGGTCCTTGTACTTTGACAGCTTTTTGAATATCTTCAAAGATACATTGCAGTCAGCAGGGACTGCCATATCAATAAGGAGGCACCGTTTTTGTTTGTGGTCTTTAATAACAATATCTGGGCGGTTGGCCTTGATTGTTCTGTCAGTGTGTATTGTGTAATCCCATAGAATTGTAACAGGTCCTATCTCCGTAACCGGGTCTGGATGGTGTTCATACCAGTTTCTTTCAATTTCCTTCCCGTAGAAGTTGCAGATTTTCCAGTGCAGATATTGGCCGACTCTGTCATGTCGGGTTTTATATTCAGTGGGTGCCAACACCGTACAACCTGCTACAAGATGATCAATCGTTTCTGGATATTTATCACAGAATCTGCATTTTGGGCTGACACAATATTTTAGTATATGTGCTTGATAATTCCTAGTTAGATTATTATTATTATTATTATTATTATTAAACAGTTATTATCCCGCTACAAAAAAAATTTTACAATCGAAAATATTTTCTGGCTTCAAATAACTTTCAAATGGTTAACCCGTAGAAAACGAATCAATCAACCAATTTAAGCAGATCTTTATTCAATCAGCTTCCTATCAGCTTCCTTCTTTTAAAGCTGGATTATATTTAATTTGTAGCTATACCGAAAAATATTTCTTGCCGTCATCTATAATCATGAAATCATATCTTTGCCTTCTTCAAAAGAATCTCTAAATGATATCACTCTGTTGTCTCTTCTGTGAAATGAAAGTTAATTTCCAGTTAATCGAATTTAAGAATTGTTCCCAATGTTTAATTTTTATTAGAGATAATTATATTGAATTCAATTAAATTTCATTGCACGCTAAACAAACGGCATGTATCGAAGTGTTATCTCGTAATTTTAAATAAATCTGTATTTGTTTAGAATCTATGATAGGAATGTGTAAGAAGAACTCTGGTGGAATATTCGTTCTTAATTACTGTACCGTTAAACTGTTATTCAAATATAAATCTGCTAAATTTAGTTTAATATCAACTCAGAAATGATTCTAATAATGAGATCGTCAATCTATTTAATCACTTCTAAGACTATATTCTCTTCATGTGCAAACAGATATGTGCAGAAAACGGCAAGCATACTTTAAATATTACATACCACATCACAAACAAGCTTCCGAGACCCATACTTGGTAAACTTATCATCTGTCACTTGCGTTTTTGTATATGGGTAGAGACCCAGCTGGAAAAAAAATAATGCGTGGTACCCGCTCCTGGGGAACTGCTGCCCGCGCCTGTACCCTGACCTCATTGTACTATAGAGGGGATCGGTAGTCATACAAAAGACATTGCAACGGACGGTTTCTGGGGTTGGGCATTTTTTGTCCCACGCCCGGGCGTAGCTGACTTTCGTAAGTTTGGTTGGGTTTGATTTGTTTTACGGCATATCAACATCGATGGGTTATATAATGCCGACAATATTTTTTATTGCTGGTAATATTCTTTTCCAAAAATGTATTGGTGGTAATACTTTTGCCAAAAATGTATTGATGGTAATAATTATTTTCTTCAAAAATTTATTGCTGGTAATAAATTTTTACAAAAATATATTGATGGTATAAAAACCTATTTGTTACACTTTCATAGTGTTTTGTGCCCAGTTTTGGGGCTAACTCTTTGCCCATAAGTAGGACCCTAACAGGTGCTAACAACACGATTCAGGGTGAACCTGGGAACACCTACAGTTAAGTGGGGGTTCCACGCTCTGCAAAATCTCCTGATCAGAGACCTTGCTGTTGTGACGTCCTCCTGTCGCAGCGCCAGCTGCGACGTCCTTAAACGCAGCCTTCCCTCGCTCCTCCCTGCTCCGTTAGGGGTGTCGCCGCTCCAAACGTGACGTCCGCCTGTCGCGTCAGTCGTGTTGTCTCGTCCTGTGACGACCAACTGGCTTGGTATCGGTCGCGGCACCCAAATATGATGTTCTAACCTTTTTGTGATTCGGATGGGAATCTGGTTAGATTCGATATCAGCCTCGTCGTTCCCAACTCGCTTCCAACGCCTGGTTACCCAAAAAACTGCACTGATCTCCAGTCTGCCTACCCACGTTGTGAATTGATCTTAGGCAGACGAGAAGGCCAATGATGACAGCTTCCCCGCTCGGGCCCCCAATTCTCCAGTGTTTCGTCCCGCAGCTGCGTCAGCTTTAGAAGGGCTCTCATGGCCTCTATAGCCGTGCCCTCGTCGGCGAACTCCTTGGTTAATAGTCCCTTTAATCTTTCCCATGACAAGTGGGGTTCACTCTCCAAGAGCCCCATCACAAATTCAGACGCTTTCCCCTTTGTGGCATCATATGTCAGATACAGGGTCTCCTGGTCTGTGAGTTCATATATAACTCTGCTCTTCTCCAGGATTGTCAGCCAGTTTTTGAAATCTCTCCCACTGCCGTCAAATGCTGGGACCCTCGGTCCACCCAACAACCTTCTTAGGTCAGCTGACAACCCCTGTCTAAACCCCTCTTCATCCCCCACTACTCTATCTGAATCATAGTCCGACATATTTAAAGAGAAAGACAATCTACGCAGCAACAATCGAGGTTGGGAAATCAAGTGTACTACCTTACAGACGATTCTGCTCTCGTTCCTCTCAGGTCCCGGGTCGTTTTGAGTCCTATTCGAAATTTCTCAGCAACAGCGGTCGGTCCAGGGTCCTGTCCTATCCTGGTCACGGCACCAACTGTGGCAATGGCTGTTTCAGGGTCCTATCCTATCCTGGTCATGGCACCAACTGTGACGTCCTCCTGTCGCAGCGCCAGCTGCGACGTCCTTAAACGCAGCCTTCGCTCGCTCCTCCCTGCTCCGTTCGGGTGTCGCCGCTCCAAACGTGACGTCCGCCTGTCGCGCCAGTCGTGTTGTCTCGTCCTGTGTCGACCAACTGGCTTGGTATCGGTCGCGGCACCCAAATGTGACGTTCTAAACTTTTTGTGATTCGGATGGGAATCTGGTTAGATTCGATATCAGCCTCGTCGTTCCCAACTCGCTTCCAACGCCTGGTTACCAAAGTAACTGCACTGATCTGCCTACCCACGTTGTGAATTGATCTTAGGCAGACGAGATCAATCAGTAGTTGGGGCCGTAATGCAAATCGGGTTCAAACGGGGGTGACACCGCACAAATATGCATAAAAGAAAATAAAATGATAACTCAAAAATTCAAGGTATCAAAAAAAAGGATAACAAACTTTATGTCTAGTTGTCGGATACATAGGACTGCGTCTATTTCCCGACCCGTGCTATGGATTGTGACACGTTGTTTTCCGTTAGGCGAGTTTTAACGCTCCATGTTGTTTGTTCTTTAAGAAATGGGTTTTTCGGTGTGTCTTCGGGCGAAAGTCGAAAAAAAAGAACTTATTTTGGTGGTCTGGATCTAAGTCGCTCTTCAAATTAATTGTTCTTGGATTGAAGAGGAGTCCGGAATTTGCGTGAATCTTTCAAGTCAGCTATCTGCGAGGTGGAACCAACTTCCACTGCGAACTTCGAGCTCTCTGCTGGAACTGGAACTGAAACTCTAACTCGAACTGATGTCTGCTCGCTGCGACTTCGCTTATATGGACGCCGACCAAAACTGGGATGGGTTTGTCGGCGCCGGGGGGTCCTCGATAATTCTAAATACATATCCACCTCTTTTATTTCTGGTTAGGAATTTTCCACTTTTTTTTCCATTTTCGGGAGCCTTTTCTTACTCCCACCTTCTCACCATACTTCAGAGGGGCGTGAACTGCCCTCCCCACTTCTTCGTAGCAACCTCTCATACCCATTCTCTAAATGGGTGGTGACAGCCTCCTCCGTGATCACCACTCGACCAATGATGTCTAGTCGGGCGTTTACGATCCCGCGGCTTTGTTTCAGGAAAAAAAAATATCTTGCATAACAAAAAAAATTATCTTTTGCTTTTCTTTCTTTTAATCGCAGTTATCATTTTCTCTAGCCGCAAACAGAACAATACGATCGATGGTGGTCATAACTCTTGTTCTCACCTGGGCTTCGTCAGTCATCTTATCGCTAATTATCGGAATGGGTGTTCTTTTTAACACGACCAGACCGTCGCCTCGACAATAAACATTTTTAGGTTCCCATTCATTTTTTCGGTACACATTTCTGATAACATAGTTTTATTATCGCAGGCTAAAGATGTTCTGTCGAAAAGAAATCGGTCAGTGGCCACCTCGTGTGCGGCTTTTGACACAATTAATTTTCATATCTATCAAAGCCCTGTAGTCCACCTGTTTTTCGTCACTTATCAAAATAACATTTTCATTTGGATTTTTTTTTTTGGCTAGTCGGTCTGTGGTTTGCCAATCAGATGCCTTTCCGCATTAGCGGTTTGTTTATGTATCCCAATAACACAGCCCGTCGTCAGAACACACCCGATTCCTTTATCCACTCAGAATTTTTTTCATTGTAATGACACTCTTCGCCATTTGTTATTTATCAAAATATCCTTTATCCATTGTCTCTTAGCCGTGGGTGTTCTGCTTATCATCCACGCTTTGGGTCTTCGCCTCTCTTTTCCTTTCTTTCCTTTCTTTTCTTTTTCTGCCTTGGTAAATGGTGCCACATGTCGGATATAGTTTATCGTCTTACCCAGGACGCGGATCTAGGTTATCGTCTTACCCAGGACGCCATGACTTTGGTTAAATTGGACCTTTTTCCACATCACGTCTCAGTGGGGGGGACTGGGTAAATAATACTACATAACAAAAAATCTACTTATAGAAAACAGCTTTCTAGTTTTCCTTCTCAAGGCCAATGGGCTCATGATTAGTTGGGTATAATTACGACGCCGGTATTGGGGTTGCGAAGGAGCCTTAACAAATATAAAAAGTAATAAGTATTCCAAGCTAAAGATAATGTTTTTTCCAAAACAGAAAATATGATCTGGAATTAGAATGAACTCAGTAACGAGTTATGTTCTTAAATAGATTCGTCAGAACGAGGCTCTAATGTGGATGCCATCATAAAAACTAAGTAGGGGAAAAATAGTAAATGCTAAACACTTCAGACACATCGGCGTATGAATTATAACAAACATACTATAAAGAATAAAAAGAAATTGGGCATAGAATAGGATGCAACCGGGTTAGTTTCCCTTAACACCGCAAATCGCTAAAAAAACAAAAATTCCTCCTGAGAACTCGAGTCATGTTCGTAACGATTTGATTTGATTGGATCGCTTTCTTCTGTTTATCAAGGGAGGCACGGTGTCGTAATGGATAGCGCTTCGGATTGGGGAATCCAGTCGAATTTCCTTCCATTCCATTTCATTCACGTCCGTGCTAATACTCTTGGGAAAGTTAAGAATCCTCTTCTCTAGGAAGAATAGCAGGACAGACTGGATTCTATACACTTGGATGGCAACTGGTCTACCGCAGAAAGAAATGACAAACTACTGCGGGAAAAAATATCTGCCTCGTCGGTCGTGTATGAAGCATGGCACATAACTGGCTGATTATCAACCCATTCTTTGTTATTTGAAGCAGGAAAATATTTTTAGATTGCACTTTTTTTGTAGGGGGGGAACTATTGTTAATTAATGATAGAAGTCTTAATAATTAACCCATAGCTGGAGGGAGAATAGGTGGATTCAAACTTTTCCAACGGTTATTTGAACATAAGTAAATATAACTAAACCAAGGAGAATTTGGACGTTTATACGATTAAAAATCCGAGACATTATGCATTACTCCATGCGCACATCGAAGCTTACAATATCTGGTATTTCAAAGAGGTCACCCATGTAGGCACTACTCAGTTCGACGTTGCTTAAATTACGTAATCTTATGATAACAGTTTCAACCTAATGCGGCCGCAATCCGAGGTATGTTCTTAAATAAATTCGTCAGATCGAGGCTCTAATGTGGATGTCTTGCATGGTACCAAACCCGTTCAGAAATGTCTAATCTCTCATCTGTAGACAACCGCTTTCTGTGATCAGCGGTAAAAATGGCTTTGAGTGAGTGATTATGAAATGGTGGTACAAATTC